>OV049924.1:22438031-22837364 GCA_920104205.1 Eupeodes latifasciatus | reverse complement strand
TGTATTGAACAAAAGTTCATTATCATCTCACGATAGAGAACACCATTTAAAGTAACTGCCATGAGCGGCCTCATTTTGGAAATAATACAGCCCGATGTTACATCCAGCTCATAAACCGCACGAAACAGTAACTCTTGAATCATTATTTGCCCAAATGCGGCAATTCTGCTTGTTGACTAATCAACTGAGGTAAAATTGTGCCTCATCATCAGTGAAGATGATTTTCTTCAAAAATTGATCACCCAGTTTTGCTATTTCTTGCCACCATTCGGAGCATTGACGACGACGCTTGAAAGGGTCAAGAGGCTTTAGTTCTTGCATCAATTGCAGCTTGTAAGTGTGTAAATGCAAGTATTTATGTAAAATGTTCACTAACGACGAGCGTGAATGGTACAATTGTTGGACGGCCTTTCAGCCAAACTATCGCGAACAGCAGTAATATTTTCTGCAGCACGAGTTGCTCTGGTGATTCAAAATCTCCTACAGACTCGGTTTGGTCAAATTTTTGTACGATTTTGAATTAATCTAAAATCGAGAAATGTCAAATTGAATGCAAAAAAAAAACTTGACGTTCAAATGTGCTTCACATTCAATATCGAGACCACTTTGTCTTCACATTTAGGAACATTCTTTTGGAAGCTATGCGCACACATACATTTCGGCGTTTCATTTTGTATTATAGAAGAAATTGTCCTTTCTTTTTATATAAAAAAGCAAATTTGATAAATTAAAACAAAAGAGTCTGGGATGCGACCCACACTGATAACTTCCCATCCCGTCTGTCGATTTGTCTTGCTTAAAAGTTTGTCTATGTGTATCAATTTTTACCAAATTTGCGTACTATTTTGAAGATTTTATTTTTTTATGAAAAAACGGACTGTTGGATTTTTATACAAAAAATTACTGAATATCGAAAACAATATTTTCTGTGAAATAAAATAAGGTTGAAGCCAATATTTTTAATTTTTGATAAACTTTTATTAATTTTTTTTAGGTTTTTATTTTTTGTAAAAAATTGTCAACTAGATTTTTTTCAACATTCTTCAATTTTTACCAACTTTGAGTAATGTTTATTTAATGTTTATTTAATGTTTTTATTTTTTTAAAAAAAAACTGTTGATTAGATTTTTCTCAAAATTTTATCAGATGTCAAAAACATTATTCTTCTTTGCAGAAAATTGTTTTGATGAAATTATATTTAAGTCGTAAAATTTTCGAGGTGACAAATTTTTTTTCAGTTTTTTTGATTTATAAAAAAAACCGTTGATTGGATTTTTTTCCAAAAATATAATTGTTTTGTATCACGTTACAATAAACTCGTTCAAACCCTATAAATCAGCGGGACCAGACGAGATTTTCCCAGCTCTTCTTCAAAATGCTGTCAAAGTAATAACTCCGTGGCTTAGGGTAATTTTCATAAGTTGTATCAAACTTAGATACGTCCCTAATAGCTGGAAAAAAGTTAAAGTAGTCTTTATCCCAAAAGCAGGAAAACCGACTCACTCGACCGCACAGGATTATAGACCAATAAGTCTCTCTTCGTTTGTCCTTAAGACACTAGAGAGGATAATTGATCTACATGTTAGAGAACTTCTCAATCAAAACAATTTGTGCAACTACCAACACGCTTACCTTAAAGGTAAATCAGTGGAGACTGCTCTGCATGAAGTAGTTTCACATATTGAGAAAAGTCTTGAACATAAAGAATATACCCTGGCAGCATTTCTTGATATCGAGGGTGCGTTTAATAACGTTAAAACGGAATCGATCAAGACTGCCTTAGTTGAAGTTGGGGTTGAATCTGTCATTGTCGATTGGATCTTCACCATGTTAAATGGCAGAATTATCAACTCTCAAATAGGAGTTAGCACTATCGAGAAAACAATTACTAGAGGCACACTACAGGGAGGAGTCATCTCACCCCTGCTCTGGATCCTCGTAGTCAACAAAATTCTCACAAAGTTCAAAGATCAGGGCATTAAAATAGTAGCATATGCAGATGACATAGTGGTTTTGGTATCAGGCAAGTTTCTTACCATCATCGAAAATATTATGGAAGATGCATTAAAGGTTTTATCTTCTTGGGCAACTAAGAACGGTCTCGGGGTCAACCCCACCAAGACAGAGCTAGTTTTGTTCACGAAGAAAAGGAAACTGGAGGGCTTCAACCCTCCCAAACTAAATGGCATTCCCCTAAAACCTTCTAAGGAAGCTAAATTTCTAGGAGTAATCCTTGACTCCAAGCTTACATGGAAGCGTAATACTGAGGAAAGAATGAAAAAAGCACTATGTGCATTCTACACATGCAAAAAGACCTGCGGTGTACGTTTGGGTATGCGACCGCAAGTCATCCAATGAATGTACACAGCGATTGTCAGACCCATTCTTACCTATGGCTCTATTGTATGGTGGAAGGCGGTGGAAAAATCAAGCTATCTCAAGAACCTGAATAAGGTACAGAGACTAGCCTATGTAGGAATAACAGGGGCTCAAAGATCCACACCACAAGCTGGATTGGAAATGATCTTGGACCTCCCGGCTCTGGATGAGTTCATAAAGTGCACGGCAGCCAAAACTGCAATTCGTTTAAGAGAACTGAGTTTTTGGAGCCACAGCACTTATGGCCACGGGTCAATCTTACAAAGATATGACACGATTCCAGGACTGATGGAGACCACCGATTACATCCCCCCTTTACTAGATTTCGATAGGAAATTTTCTATTTTCATACCAGAAAGACAGGGTTGGGATCTTAATTCACTTATAAGTAAACAGGGTATCCCTTTCTACACTGACGGTTCAAAAATGGAATCAGGAACAGGTGCTGGAGTGTTTTGCCAATATCTCAACATCAGAGCTTCATATAAACTCCCAGCTGACTGTAGTGTCTTTCAGGCCGATATCTTTGCCATTGGAAAAGCAGCTGAATTGGCACATCACAAAAAGCTAAGCTCTTCGGAGATTACTTTTTTCGTGGACAGCCAGGCTGCTATCCAGTGCCTTAGCCAGTGAGACCATAAGATCAAAAGCAGTTTTAAACTGTAGGAAGGAATTAAACAAAATCTGCCACACTAACCAGGTAAAGCTCTGCTGGGTTCCCGGACATAGCAATATAGAAAAATTTATTTGAAGTCGATATCTCTTCTGGTTCTTGAGCTATGGAAGACGAAAAAAACGTCGCGAACGTACAGACGTACTAGTCCAAGAGCCCGGGCCTGCCAGACATACCTTATTTCATAAAAGCTGAAAGTTTGTCTATGTGTGCCTCTAGTACAGGTAAGAACGATCCCCACCCATGATACCTGGGTAGTGGTTCCTTTGGCAGCTAACATGTAGCAAAGGTGCATAAAATTCCATCTAACTTACCTTATTTTAAAAAACTCAATTTTTTATATTTCATTCGTAACAACACCAAAATTCGCTTTACTCATTGCCAGACAGTTGGTATGGTTCCAACCCCTTGCCAGATACCCCTAAACTATAATATTTTGTAATTCAATTTACGTTATATTATAAAAGCTAAATTTAATATATGTTTTTTGGGGAGCTATTAAACGATGTTTCCTTAGCAGCCAGACATTGTCGAGGGTTCTATCATCTTGCCAGACACTTTGAATTGAGCAGAAGTTGCGAGAGCGCGGAGCATACATATGTAGTAGACGGTGCGAGCGAAACAGAGCATTCGGTTTATTGCGATCTTTAGGGAGAGTTCGATAACTCAGGGACAAAGTTTAATGACGGATGCGTATAGAAAAAGCATTTTTTACTATGGGAGGGGCGTCTAACTCCCCCAATTTAAGCGTTAAAGGGGGAAAAAATAATTTAAAAAACATCAATAACTCTTACAATTAAGTAGTTTCTATTTTTTTAAAGCCATTCTGTTCTAACAGCCAGTTTTTAAATCAAGTCAAAACTACGTGTAGTTTTTGAAAAATTTAATTTTAAACTCAAAATTTGTGCAAAAAAGTTAAAAAAAGGGTGTAATTTTTGAACACTTTAAGATTATCTACTATTGTTTTGTTATACGGACGTACGGACGTACATACGTACGGTATGTACACACACACGCACAGACATCTTTCTAAAAATCTTTATTTCGACTCTAGAGACCTTGAAACGTCGAGAAATGTCAAAAATTTCAATTCGACAAATCGGACCCTTTACAATAACTTCCTATCATGGGAAGTTAACAAGAACTCGCTAGTATACAAATCTACTGACATAATATTTTTATAATAATTTTATGTAATCTATTTTTGAATTTATAGCTTTATTTTTAACATAGCTGAAAACTGACATTGTTAAATTTTATATTTTTAAAATTTCAAATACTAATAATTTTTGTATTTTCTTTTCTTTGCAGGTATGTAATAGAATTTTAAAACTATGTATTTATAATCTTGATGGACTCTAAAGAGATAAGTACCTTTTATTTTTAATGAATTATCAAGAAAGCAAAAATAACTTACATATATTTTAAATTATATAAATTTTAAAAACTTCAAAACTACTCGGGGTTTTATCGAAAGTTAAATAAGATTTTAAAAGTTTGCCTGGGTTTAAAAATGACCAAGAGAATATTAAAATATTTTCCTCAATCTCAATGTCGAGTACTAATATTTTACAAAGAAATTTGAGAAATTAATTCTTCAAACTTCTTAAAAAAAAAAACAATTAATTGACTGAAATCTTTAGGAAATAATGTTTTTGTATAATGCAGAAAGTCAAAAAATTGGTCAGGCACAGCAAAAACTTAAAATTTTAATTCTTTTCAATTCTCAACGATTAAATTTATGCGGAAACCGTTTTTTAAGAAATTGAATTCCCTCTCAAAACCTGGGTTGTTTTTTGTTTTTGTTTTTCAAAACCAATTTCAAAGTTAAAAATTGAAATTTAAAAAAAAAACGTACCAACTTCAAAGAATTACATGGAAACGGTTCGTCCGTCGAAAATTTTGAATTTTTTTGTGAAAGGGAATTTTCTAAACGCTTCTGATTTGAAAGTTAATACAAAAAATAATGATAAGGAATTGAAATTTATAATACAAATAATAGACCGCTAAAAATGGTTTAAAGCCTAAATTTCACTAAATTTTTTTTAAAATATAATAACTTTGACATGGCCTAAAAAATAGTGAATTTTAAGATATTTCTAACACTGTATACAATATACATGAGTTTATAGCAACACACAATCCCCAGAAAACGTCAAACTGACAGTTTGTTGTTTCTCATTCAATTCTTCGAATTCTCAATTAAATTGGAATATTATACAAATAAATGTTATTATATAACATCTTTCGAGAAAATTATTTAATTACATGCACAATCTATAAGAGGTGTGTAAATAGAGCAATAGTATTTTATGATTTAAATGCCAATATTTCATATTGATTGCAAAAGTTTCAAAAATAATTCTAATACATTATGCAACAAAATTATTTAAAATATTTACATACATATGTACATACATATGCATGTATTTATTAAATTATTTGAATTTTGTATATTTTCTACATTACATATATTATATCTTGACAAGTAACACATTAGTCATTGAAATATATATATTTGATATCACTCTGATAAACTGAATATGAAATATTTCGAAAACTATTTTTTAATGACAATGTACATAGAATATATTTTTGAACATTTATATTAAAACATAAAATTGAAATTCAATATACATACTTTATATTTTGTCCATAAGTTTTTTTTGTATACATATACATACATATGTATCTACGACTATAAACCTTCAAAGCTTCCAATCATCTAGAAGTTTACAAATAAAGCAAAGATCATGAAGAATATACATAGAAACATACATATCTCAAATATATTGTATATCCTTTGGAATTCGACACAATATCAATAACAGAAGAAACATTATATTGTGTGTACAAAATTTTTGTTATTAGTATGGTTCTTCTTGTGAAATTTTCATTTAATATTTTATCAAGATGTATCTGTCTTCTGAATTCTAAGAAAGAGTCTGGTATCTTTTCTCATGTATCTACAATATCTATACTAAAACCACACAATTACTATTTCACGTTGAAGAAGAAGATGTAGAAGAGCAAGGTTTATATTATTTGTATCTACAATACGATTGATTTTCAAAAACTTACTTTTACCAATAAACCACAAGAATTTTCAAAAACCCATGAGAAATAATTCTCAAATGCCATTCAAAAAGTAAAGACATTACGATCAAGTAGGTTTAAGTACAGAGAACATCACAGATGATGATGATGATGAAGGATGGTTTGGTTAGAGGGTATAAAGTTGTATAAATTTTAACCAAATATCAAAAACAATACACCAACAAGAACTTATATAAACATCACGCATAGTTACATAGAATATAATATGTATAGGTATAGGTAAAGGGATCAAAACAAAATCCTGCTCTTCATTAAGGCTGAAATTCGATTCAATTTTATATCAAGGACATACACTTCTTATACACATAAGTATATGTTGTGTTGTATAAACTGTATACATACTTGTGATAGGCAAAATTTTGTGAAAATGTCCTTATTCGAAATTTGAATAACCTCTTTCATGACAGGAATAATTACACAATATTTACCCTTCGCCTTCGGTATTGAAATGGAATGAAACGGAACAGAACCGTACAAAAAATCAGATATCACCTCTTTCTAAGCACCTCTATTACATGTTTCACTTGAAATCCAATCGAAGTACGCTCCAATGATCTATAATCATCAAAAGCAACACAACGGAAGCACCACCATAGCACCTATAGTATTCTTCTATATACGAGTATTGGTCTATGGGAATAAAACCCAAAGAGATGATGATTCCCTTTTGCAACACAACAATGTAACACTCTGTTTGCTGCAGACGAATCATCTGCTGGATCTGGATGCGGAGAAGCCCGTTCGCCTCTGTTCTGGAAAATGGTCAAATCCCCACGTATAGGCAATTGCAATATACTGTACAAGCCCTCCATCTCCATCTCCACTGCCATTTCCATTTCCATCACTATATCACCTAAGCTTTCTCTCACAGTTGGGGTTCCGTTATTCACATGCTGTTATAGGTACTTGTCCGATGTCCTGTATTCTATAGACCCTCTGATCTCTATGGCCGACAGCTTCTGAGTCTGGGGTGTCTGTACAATGTACATTCTATAAACACTGTTATGTGGTAAGCTTACTTAAAATGTCGACAGGTGATTTAAGTCCGGAAATAACCCAATCTCGAAAATTTTACCGTTTATAGTTACGTACGAAGAGTATACTATACATTTACTATGAGTGAAAATCGTATAAAGAAATGAATGTCCTTGCGGCATACGAGTATGGAGTACACAGTAGTAGTTTGGGCTAAAGTAGTAGGCTTACATTCCTTTTCTATATGGTAGTCCTGTCACAGTTGTATATCGAATATACTATAAAGCTGAATGGCTGTTGCTGATATTAATGGTCTCATGTAATAATCTCTCTACCACTGTTGCCTGATGTATCATTTTAAAAGTGATGTTAGCAAGAAAGTAGCCAAATGTGCAAAAGGCAAGGCCGTAAATGGGCTAACAAAGTTCTGAGTCACTTGAAAACTTTTGACATCTTTAATTCTTTGATTGAGAGACTTTATCATGCCATCGACGATATCATTCCGAACTAAGCTTTTTGTTTAGTCATGTAAAGCTGTTAAATTGACTGCAATTTACAAAAAATTCTTTGCACTTTTTACCAATTGACTTATTCTGAAGTATAAGTTCTTAATAAAACTACTTCTAACAGATCTTTTATTCATTTAAGATTTTATTCTTCAGTTCATAAATAACATTGAGTGGTAAAATCAGAACAAATCATCATTTATCATTATTTTAAATTTATTATCAATATTGGTCACAGGACGCAACCTTGCTTGAGTTTATACTTACTTGGTGAATTTATTATGATACAAAAATAAGGTTAAGAATCTGCTTTGATGTCCAGAATTATTCCCAATGGAAACTATCAACCTTGGGCTTAGAGTTCTTGGACTCCAAAATTTAAAATCTTAAAATTATAATGGCATGGTATTTAAAATACTCTGGTTATATTAAGATAAATATTCAGCCTTATTGTGAGTTTCGCCCAGAAAATCATTCACCCGAAATATTTTTGTTCGCCCGGAATTTAAAAAGCTATTGCGAGTTTCGCCCGAATAGAATTTCACTTCGAATCAAAACTGACAGTTCGAATAATTGTCGTGTTCAGCAAACTGAGTTCGCAATAAATTTCCTCATCTCTGATTAAAACAGAGAATGAAATCAGAACCTACATTTCCTGTTGAACATAAAAACGCAATGAAATTTATGTAGTGCCACAATTTCCTGTTAAACTTCTGAACACTGCGTACGACAAGACACTTTTAAAACTACCCCCAATCAATTTCTCACCACTAAAAAAATCAATTTGCGCAAGTGGATATTCAAAATTTCCCTGTTCGTTTTTTGGTATGTGAGTATTCGTGTCTAGAAAACGAACAACCCTAGTGAAGTGTATTTTTGTTTTGACACCGTCAACGATTAATCAAAAGATTAATAATTTACAATAAAAAAAAATATAAAAGGAAATAAATAATGATAAGCATTGCACTGCGAATGGTCTTGGAGGAGGAAGAGAGGATGGAAGAACGAGCCATTCGAAGGCAGTTAAGGGATCATTCTAATCCTTTGGAGTTGTGTGAACCATTGTGAGAACTTTTCTAATTTGGTGTTTGTTAAAGGTGCATTATTTCCAGATTTCAACAGCATTATAGGCTCAACAAACCAGCTTTTAGGAATACACTAATGTAGTTCAAAAGCAAAATACCAATAAAATATTTATTTTATTTGAAAATTATATTTGATTTCATTTGTACTTCATATGTTTGGTTAAGTTAAAACTAACAGACTCATTTTTAATAAATTCACAGGTTAAATTAATAAATAAAATAAAAGTATAAAAAAAAACAGGTTATTCATAAAGGCACAACAAAAACTTAAACTTATCAATTTTTTCTTTCTTGTCTCATTTCAATTTTTAACTCTTCCAGCTCAATCTTTTTACGATTTTTTGCAACATGTTTACTATTTCCACTCTTCTTAAATTTTCAATTTCGTGATGGTGCCGCTTCTCTTCTTTAATTTGTTCTTTTTTTAATCGATGAGGCTATCCATAGATCGATAAAGTTTTTTTATACAATATACAAAGTTTTGTTTTTTTGCAACTATAATTAATATAAATAACTTACATTGTAAAATTTGTTGTTCTTCAACAAACAACAACCTCTAAAAAATAAGTTTACATTTTAGCGCCAAATGACATTTCATTCCGCCCGAATTGAGTGCTCCCAATAAGGGAAATCTTTCGAACATGAATTTTTGTTCGCCCGAAACTCACAATAGGCGAATTGAAAAAGGGATTTTTTTCGGGTGGAAAACCTGTCTTAGGCTAAATAAGAACCGCGATTTCAGGCTTATTCGGTTGTCCGGCATATTCTCAGATGGTAACCACGGAATTATCGATCGGGATTTCATTCCCTGTCTCTAGGAGCAAACTAGAGGTTAATCAATTCGGTCTAAGCCTTATGCGCAATTTGCTTGGAAGAAATTGACAGAAGGTATATTTTGGCTATTCCCTAAAAGTTTTCCCTATAAATATTGCTTTATTCGAAACATAATCTTTTGTAATTACAATATAAATGTTATTTCTGGCATGATGATGGCAGTTTTAAACTGTAATATGGAATTAAATAAAATCTGCCACACTAACCAGGTAAAGCTCTGCTGGGTTCCTGGACATAGCGATATAGAAGGGAATAATATAGCAGATGAACTAGCCAGGAAAGGGTCAGAAGCAGACATAAGTAGTAGCGACCATTCGGGTAGGGGACCACTCGTCCCGATTGGGGCAATTCAAAATTATATGCTGCATTAGACTTCTCTCCGAAAAATCTATGGTTCTTGTGTTTCCACCCTTGAAAATATATTTCTGAACGCACTCATGATCTGTAATTCATCAATTTTGTCAACTGTTACCAACTTTACTTCAATCAATGACACTTTCCTTCAAATATGAATCAGTTGTTTTCTGTCACTTTGATTTATCAGCCTGGTTATTCCCCATAGATAGGTACATATAAACATAAACGTTTTTATTTTAATCATACATATATTATTTTATTTCTTTTCCTCGATCCATAGATCATATTGAAATGAGTGGTTCAAGCAAGAAAAAAATTCGGCAGTATTCGGAGGAATACTTAAAATTTGGTTTCATACCTGCTGTTCATGATGAACGTTCCCCTTTTTGTCTTTTATGCCAACAATGCTTGACCAACGAATCAATGAAGCCAGGGCGTCTTGATGCACATTTAAAGGCGAAACATAAAGCCCATATAAATTCAAATTTGAATTTTTTCCAAACTATGAAGGCAAATTTTGAAAAAAGAAGGACAGTTAAGTCCCTATTTACTACTCAACATGGAAATATCAATCGTACTCTTGAGGCAAGTTACCAAATTTCTTTACTCATCGCTAAATCTGGAAAAAGTCATACCATAGGAGAGAATTTAATTAAACCATCAATATCAACATTTCTGAAGACAGTTCTGGAAAAAGATGACAAAGACGTTCAAAATATGCCACTAAGTAACAATACTGTTTGCAGAAGAATAGATGAAATGAGTGAGGATATTGAAAGGCAACTCGTTGAAAAACTAAAAACAAAAATTTCTCTTTGCAAATGGATGAATCTACTTTAAGACAGAGTGAGGTCGTACTTTTAACTTATGTAAGATATATTGACGAATGTGATTTTCATGAAGAAATGCTGTTCTGCAAATCTTTAGAAAGCACCACTACTGCCAAAGATATATTTAGTAGGCTTAAAGATTACTTAGAATTCAATAATATACCCCTGAAAAATATATCATCTTGCGCTGCAGATGGTGCTCCTAATATGATGGGGAATAAAAATGGTTGCTTAAAATTGATGAAAGATGAGAACCCAAAAATGCTTCTTGTCCATTGTGTTATTCACAGGGAAAACTTGGCAGCCAAAAACATTTCACCTGTTCTGCATGAAGTTCTAAATTCTGTTATAAAGTGTATCAATTCTATTAAAGCAAGTGCCAAATGTGAACGTCTTTTTAAGCTTTTTTGTGAAGAACAAAATAAGGATTATGTAAGACTTATACTTCACACTGAAGTAAGATGGCTCTCCGAAGGGAACTGCTTGAACAGATTTATGGAACTTTTTGATACTCTTAGTGATTTTTTAAACGACAAACCAGAAATGAAAAATCTGATGACGATTGATGGTAAAGCATTTGTGAGTTATTTAGCTGATATCTTCGAAAAACTAAATACATTAAATAAGCAACTTCAAGGAAAAAATAAAACTCTCGTTGAAGCAAAAACTAAGATATTTGGGTTTGTTACCTTTATTGAATTATGTCAGACATATATTTACAACAAAAATTTTGAAAAGTTTCCTTGGCTCCAAAAATGTGAAGTAACCGATACCGCTAAAAATGTAACTGTCGATCATCTGAAAAATTTATCGGCTGATTTAAAAGAAAGATTTTTTGATTTGAAAGAAATTGATTTCCCAACTTGGATGATGCAACCAATGCTAGTGAATCTTTCTGATATTTCAAATGTACAATATCAAGAAGAACTCGCTGAAATACAAAATGATGAGTCAATTAAACCTTTATTCGACATAAAAGGAACCATGGCATGGCTTTCTAAAGAAACCGAAATCAAATACCCCAATACAACCAAATATGCTAGAGAACTGTTATTACCTTTTCCTTCTTCATATTTAACGGAATGCGGATTTAGTGCCATAAATGACTTGCTGATAAAAAAAAGAAATCGTCTTGATATAACAAAACGAGGAGACTTGAGATTGAAGCTGTCTAAATTTAACCTGACATAAAATCCATTTGCAGAAGGCATCAAGCGCAAGGATCTCACTAAATTTAAACAATACATTACTATTAAATTATTTTTTACTACTTGAATTTCAGTTTTAGATTATATGTTTTGAAAACAATCTTACTGTGTTTACTTATTTTCTATGGATTTCTTTATTCAACTTTCCAGATGTTTGTATGTTCAAAATTGTTGAGGTCTATATTTAAAATGTAAGGGGGACATGAAGATTTTGGAAAGGTTCCGGTGGGACATAGCAGAAAAAAGGTTGGGAAACACTGCCTTAAACTAAAAGAGAAAATCAATATCTCCTGGAACTCCAGGGACGATTGCGTAATCTCTAGAAGTTTATGGCCTAACATAAATGAAAAGGAAACTCGGTACATTCTATCGCTGAGTAAAAAGAATATTAAAATCTTGATAGGTGTACTAACAGGTCATTGCGCCATTGGCACAATGGCTTACAAGATAGGGGCATTTGCACCCGATTTTTGTAGGAGCTGTCAGAATGAGGAGGAAATAGAAACCTGCTCTGCGACTGTCCGAACCTCCAAACCAGCCGACTCATTTGTCATTTCGGAAACAGGTTTGTTGGAGAACTGGATGATCTAGCACAAGTCTTAATGGCAAACATGAGGAAATTTATAGAAAGCACAGGCTGGATCGTTAACGAGCCAGTCTACACTAATCGGCAATGATTGAGGAGCATCGATGCTTACTTTTACTTTACAGGGGATCACAATGGACCAGTAGGCCTCCGTGTACGCAACAGCTTCATGCTGTGCACAGTGCACACCCCTTATAACCTAACCTAACCTAACCTATGATGGCCAAGGCTCAGACATAGTCTTAGTTGGAGGTCCAATGACTGATGATTTTAGAACATTTGTAGCATATTGGCAATAGCGCAGTGAGTTTTGTGCTCCAAGTAGTCGTTTTGGGCTTATTGGCGTATAGCGACTTTATATATCTCCACAGAAAATAGTTAAGTGACATTAAACCTTTTTTATTAATGAATGAAAAAGTCAGTAATCACAGCTCTATAAGGGTCACCGTTTTGGCCAGCATCGTTTTTAAAGAAATGCGGACCAAAAAACCTTGGTGAAAGTTTCTAATATTTAAAGTGAGATGTGAGCCTCATAGCCTATACGGAACCCCTGGCAATGCACACGCTTAAATCACTTTTATTCTTTGTGTATTTTTAGATCCAAAGAATAATGATTCAACCGTTTAAGCAAGTGTCCTTTATTTTTAAAAACATTAAAGTCTCAGGACACATTCACCATTTTAAATGTTTTTAAAAATGAAGAATGGCACAGTAGAGCTAGTCAACCGACTGACAACTATATATAACAATGTCATAGAAACAGGAATGATACCACTAGAATTCAAGGAGTCTCATAAAAAATTCATAAGAAAGGCAGCTTGTCCGAGGTGTCTAATTATAGAGGAATATCCTTTCTAAATGCTTTATATAAAATATTCACGCTGGTTTTGAAAAAACGTTTTAATAAATGGATAGAAGACAACAAGCTCTTAAAGGAGTTTCAAGCAGCCTTAGGACAGGTTATTCGATGGTTGACCACATTTTTACCCTCAAAAGTATCGCAGAAACATTTCTGAATAAGGACAAGAAGCTATATACGTTTTTCGTTGACTTTAAATCTGAATTTGATATGATCGATAGACATGCGCTTATCTACAAACTGTATAGTAACGGAATGTCATGGAAGTTCGGAAGAGTTATTCAAAATCTATATGCAGATACAATTGCTAAGGTATGGAATGGAGAAGAGTTGTCGAGAGGGTTTAAAACTCATTCGGGAGTCAGACAAGGCTGTACATTGAGTCCCAGTCTGTTCGCCTTGTTTATTGAAGATCTTACAGACCTCTTACAAGGTGGCATAGACTTCGCTGGACAAATAATAAAAGCATTGCTGTTTGCGGACAACATTGTTCTTTTGGCAGCATCACCTGAATCATTGTAGTTAATGATAAACCGGCGCGGCTGTATCAATATTGTCAGCTTTGGAGTTTGATGGTGAATCTTAATAAGTCCAAAATTTTGATTTTTAAACGAGGAGGAGGCCGCAATTCGGCGAAAGAAAAATGGTTTTATAATGGAGAGGTCATTGAAGTTGTCAAGGAATTCAAATACCTTGGAGTTCACTTAACGAAAAATTTGAGCATGGAAATTCATCTAAGAGAGAAACTAGTTAAGGCTAAAGGTGCAATTAGTACAACTTGGAAAAGATGTTTTTCTAACAAAAGTATAGCACATAGCAGCAAGTTCAAGATATTTGAAGCGGTATCTGAGTGTGTCATGTTTTACGTGGCACAAACTTTGGGAACGAAACAATACGAAACAGTTGAGAAACTTCTCCGATACTTTATTAATCGAATTTTTAGACTGCCATCAAATACACCCAACTATGTTATTATGTTGTAATCAGGATTATCACCTATGTTCATACGAACCCTAAAAATGTAAGTCGATTACATCTTGAGAGTTATGAAGATGAGCAATAATAGGCTTCCGAAGATAGCAGCGCTTCAAGTAATACGAACCAAAACAAGTTGGTGTGATGATTGGATAAATTTGGCAAGAGAATGTGGAATGGAACTTAACCTTTTGTGTAATAATCAGGATGATTTAAAAGCTTCTTTATACCAGCTCATTTCCGCAGTGGACATAAAACAACGAGAGAAATACTATAATGACGCCACAGGATCTATATACAGGCAGCTCTACTGTCAACTTAGGGACGATAATAAAATTTTGGAAATTTCAATGATGGTTAAATTGAGAGGTGAAGTTATGCAGCTGAATTTTATACCTCATAGAGATGACTTACCAATTATATGCTCATTGTGCAATTTAAAGGAAAAGGGGGATGTTTTACACTTTGTTGGAAGATCTCCAATTTTTAAAGAAATAAGAAGGAATGCTTTTGGTAGCGAAATACTGACGCAAAGTTATACTCTTGCTTAACAATATGGAAGTTAAAAAATTATATCAATTCTGCAGGCTAGCTCTTCGCTATAGAAGTAGAATTATAAATGAAAGTTTTTAAATATATTATTGAGCTATGTTATCTTTTTTATGATTTGTCAACTAGGCAGACGGCAGTAAAGCCATGCTTTTTGTTTTTGTTTGTAAACTTTATAAAACAAATTGTAATCAACGTTATTAAAATAAAAACCAATCTAATCTAAAATCTAAATCTAATCAAGAATGTTGTCAGGAACAGAATCCATTTACATATTTTGATCTACTAGTTAACCCTTAGCCTTCGTTTCTTATTGACAGTATCGATGCTTGTATACACCCTTAACTGAATTCATGTTGTTAGCAGAAAATTAATTTTTAAGCCCGAAAAATAAAAATTTCTTGACTTGAAAGACCTTGATCCAACGTAAGAGACTATAGGCATTAAGCGCCTTAAGATTCTTTCTTATACCTTCTAATCCATGAAGAAATACATTTAT
Organism: Eupeodes latifasciatus; assembly: GCA_920104205.1. Classification (NCBI taxonomy): domain Eukaryota; kingdom Metazoa; phylum Arthropoda; class Insecta; order Diptera; family Syrphidae; genus Eupeodes; species Eupeodes latifasciatus. Next base: position 22,821,932 of record OV049924.1, on the reverse strand, counting down.
GGATTTTAATTTTAATTCTTCTTTTCTGGATGTGCTTTTTCTTGAGAACAATACTGTATTATTACAACACAAGAACTATAGTTTTGTAAATCAAAATTTATTCTCACACCAAAAATACTCAGAAAACACGTTCAAAATACAAAGATATGATGAAGAGAAAAGGATTTCTAATTACTTTTCCTAGTATGTAGAAGGTCTAGTTATACCAACCTACTACACAACTATACCCTCTTTATAACACCTATCTTTTCAAAAACTCCCAGCATTGTCATAGCGCACTCAAAATGTAAGCTAAAATAGTTATACGAGTATTGGTAGGCAAGGTAGGTTGTCTATACTCTTACAACCTCATAATATCGGTATAGTAACTCTATACAAATTCTGTAGTAAAATAACTTGAAAGTTGAACGACAAAACGAAACATTGTGGTTTTATCCGTGCAAACCCTTTTAATAATACGCAAGAATGTTCAATAAGTCAAAACCCGGAAAATATCCCCAAAACTGTAGCATAACCAAAAAGAGGGATACGTAACATAGGTACTAGAAATGTGTATAGGTACCTATGAAGGTGCTTTGTAAATATGTGTGATATATACATATGTGTATATGAGTCAAATTGCTTATGTCACTTTTGGACAGAGAAAATGGAACGGGGGTGGAGCAATTCTGTGATGTAAAATGCAAAACCCTGTAAATACCTTTCTACTTGTATAAGGTACAAACTCGTATATACTGACCTATCCTTAATGATGAATAGATTCTGGTTACATTTCCTGACATTTTGACTTAGGTGTTAATTCAGCGGTTTGACTAAAGGATGTGGTTTTGAACAAATCATCCAAGAGATATATATATATATAACCATCTAAACTGTGCTGTAAGTCAGAAAATGTATGTGGATGTAATGTAAGTTTGTATAGGCAGAAAAACCATCAGATGACTTTATATAACCAACCGAGACGATGACGACAACAAAGCACACGATGAAAGATTCAAGAGTCGTAAATCAAAATAAATTCATGCCAGAGCTGAATATTTGGAAAATAATGCAATTTTAGGCCTAAAGTCTTATATCTAGCAGTTGTCATCATATGAGATGGGCAAATCTGGGTGTGTAAGATACCACCAGGTCACTCTGCAACTCTAGATTGTATACTTTTAAGAGACAAGAGAACACATAAGAAATTTAAATTACAAATTCTGACTTGATTTGAAATCGAGAAGTTATTTGCAGGAATTTGTTGAGTTAAGTATAAGAAATTTTGGGATACTGCAAACTGCAATATTTGAATTACTCTAAGTTCTTAATGTGACGTCTTCAAATATTTTTCTGATGTGGCTAAGTTTCACTTAAAAATGATGTTTAATAAAAAAAAAGTCAGACAAAATTTAAAATTATCTATACATTTGTTACCTGTATGACAGGTTAGTGTGTTACCTTTTAGTTCCAGTGACTGAGGACATTTCCAAGAAGGCTGTCTTGAGAAATTCTTTATTTGTTTTTTTTTTTGTCATAAGATTTTACAATATAATTTCCTAAGAATAAGGACATGGCATTGACTGCCGTCTGCCTGAATTGACATTTCATAAGTGATAAAAAAAATATATATAAATTAAAAAGAAAATGTAAAATTATTTAAATAAAAATATTAGAATAATTCGAAAAACTTTTTAATACATATTTTTTGAATAGGTGAATAGGAATAGTGCTCCATTTAGGATTTCGTAAAATTCTTGCATTGTTAAAATACTTTTCCGAAATTGTAATCTACGAATTTCTTTTAAAATTGGGCAAATAGCTAAAAAGTGGTAGATATCTTCGATTTCTCTTCTGTTGCACAGATCACATAGCTGCGGCAAATCACTTCGGTGTGGTATAAAGTTTAAGTTTAAGATTTTGACTCTGGCTTTAAAAATAATACTTATCTGAGCAACTGAGTAAACATTTCTGAAATAGTTCATGTCGGAATTCAGTTGATGATTTAAGTTTCTATAAACGTTGATGCTGAAGAAGTTGCAATAAAAAGATTTTCTACATACAACTTTTGGTCAAACTTAGCAATAACACCTGCGAAATGCGCTTGCCAGTCGTCAACATTGGTTTCTGAAAGGTTGAGGGAAGATTCTGTTGCTAATGGGAGTTGGTTCCAGTCTTTAAACGGAGATGCATTCGATTGCAGCAATTTTTTCAAAATTACTTTGTGAAGGCACAGTTCACTTCTTTTCATCACCTGAACAATTAAATCCGCATTAGCCTTTAATTTTTTTTATATAAATAGGGTTTATATAAAAAGGGGTGATGCCTGACTCTACGTAAATGGCGTCATTTGGAGTTGAGTTAGGCAAACGAAACAAGCGTTTAAAGAAGTGCCTTTGCAGGCTCTCGAAAGCATCTAGGTTCAAAAAACCGAAAACTTGTGCACCATAGCACAAACATGAATTTAATGTTGCATTAAAGACTTTATATTTAGATACCAGATCAATGTTGAAGTTGAAGAAGAACTTAGGCCACATCAAATTTAGTGCCAACTTGGCTTCTTTATTTTTTTATTTTAGCATGTTTAGCGAAATCTAAATTGTGGGTAAGAAGAACACCCAAGTATTTAAATTCCTGGACTATTTCGATAACGGTGCTATTGAGCGACTACTTTTCATCAGAGCGTCTTCTTGTTTGCCTTCCTTCAAAAATCATAATTTTTGTTTTTTGTACATTTATTTGCAGACCCCAAGTCTCACAAAATAAGCAAAGTCGGTTAATTTGCATCTGTAGCGAAACTGGATTGTCGGCAAACATAACCAAATCGTCGGCATATAATAAAACTTTGACAATGCTGTTACCAAAAGAGACTCCACCAGGAAGATGATCACAAATATCATCAATGAAGTAAAACAGTAAAGGGCTAAAAATACAACCTTGCGGCACACCGGCTGTTGTTTCGAAACTATTCGAGAAATCATAACCATCCCATACCCTTGCATTTGATGGGAAAATTAGATTTTCGTACATTAATAAAAACTTGCGAGATACACCAATGCAGGACATTTTATAAACTAAAGCCTGTCTGGTGACTTTGTCAAAAACAGCTTTAAAATCAACAAAGCAAGTGTATAGTTTCTCCTTCCGTTCAATAAACTTTCTAGCGATGTTGAAGATAGCGAAAACATGGTCCATTGTAGAATAACCTGGACGGAAACCGGCTTGAAAAATACTCAAACGATTACTACTTTCAATCCATTTAATAAGTCTTCCATTCAGAATGGCTGAAAGAATTTTTCGAATTGTATTTAATACCGAAATACCTCTATAATTTTCAGTCGTATTTGCATCACCTTTCTTAAAAATTGCTAAAATAACGGATTTCTTGAAACTAGTTGGAGCGATAACGTCGTTGTACAATCTATTAAAGAAGGTTACAAGGAAATTTTTAAAATGAAAAGTGCTGTTTTTGTAGAATTCCACTAATCGAAGGTATGAAGGTCTTCGTCAGCTGAGAGCAGAGTTTTAAAATGAGCTGCTAGCGTCTCAGCATCTAGAGAGTACTTCATACCCTGATTACGGAGTTTACAATTTTCCAGAAGGATTTGAAGTTGGTGCAGTGTTCTAGTTCATTGGCCATTTTTTTTTTTTTTGATAATCTATCTTTTTAGATAGACATAATTTTTTAAAATCTCTATTATATTCTACGTACTTATTTTTAAAAAATTGGGAGTTTGTCATTCTAAAAAGTTTTAAATAAACAAAGGATTTTTTTCGCAGATTTCTGCAGTCATTATCAAACCATTTATTAGCATATATCGGGTGATTTTTTAAGAGCTTGAGAACTTTTTAAAAAAAAAACGCATAAAATTTGCAAAATCTCATCGATTCTTTATTTGAAACGTAAGATTGGTCCATGACATTTACTTTTTGAAGATAATTTCATTTAAATGTTGACCGCGGCTGCGTCTTAGGTGGTCCATTCGGAAAGTCCAATTTTGGGTAACTTTTTCGAGCATTTCGGCCGGAATAGCCCGAATTTCTTCGGAAATGTTGTCTTCCAAAGCTGGAATAGTTGCTGGCTTATTTTTGTAGACTTTAGACTTGACGTAGCCCCACAAAAAAAGTCTAAAGGCGTCAAATCGCATGATCTTGGTGGTCAACTTACCGGTCCATTCCTTGAGATGAATTGTTCTCCGAAGTTTTCCCTCAAAATGGCCATAGAATCGCGAGCTGTGTGGCATGTAGCGCCATCTTGTTGAAACCACATGTCAACCAAGTTCAGTTCTTCCATTTTTGGCAACAAAAAGTTTGTTAGCATTGAACGATAGCGATCGCCATTCACCGTAACTTTGCGTCCAACAGCATCTTTGAAAAAATACGGTCCAATGATTCCACCAGCGTACAAACCACACCAAACAGTGCATTTTTCGGGATGCATGGGCAGTTCTTGAACGGCTTCTGGTTGCTCTTCACTCCAAATGCGGCAATTTTGCTTATTTACGTAGCCATTCAACCAGAAATGAGCCTCATCGCTGAACAAAATTTGTCGATAAACACATTTCGAACCGAACACTGATTTTGGTAATAAAATTCAATGATTTGCAAGCGTTGCTCGTTAGTAAGTCTATTCATGATGAAATGTCAAAGCATACTGAGCATCTTTCTCTTTGACACCATGTCTGAAATCCCGCGTGATCTGTCAAATACTAATGCATGAAAATCGTAACCTCAAAAAAATCACCCACTACAAACGTATGAGCGCTCTTTTGGGCAAAAGGGGCCGAAAGTTTAATGACTTCAGATATTCTACCGCAGATCTCTTCAATAGAGAGTGGATGCTGAAGAAGCGAGTGCAAATTAAGGTTCAAAAGTCTTTTATAGAGAAGTGCATTGTGATCAGACCATTTAAGTTTATCAAAGCTAGTAGGATTCGGAAGTTGAGTTTCATCAGGAAAATGTAATTTAACGACTATTGAGAAATGTGCCGAAAAGTTGACCAGAGCAACTTCAAAATCCTCTATAACATTAAACCAGTTTCCAGAAATAGCCGCGAAATCAATAACAGATTGACCTTGTTCACTTACAAACGTAAATTCACCACAAGCATCACTTTTAGAAAACCCGTTTAGAACGAAAAGTCTAAGAGTTTAAAGAGTAATATGACAAAATAAATTGTGAAATACTTGTTTATTTAATATAACTTTTTCTACAACAAAGTTTCATTTGAAATCATATGACAATTTTCAAAACATTTTTGTAAAGTATAATGTAACGTACGCTCCCCGAAATGACCACATAGTTTTGGATTATGCACACATTTTAAATGACTAAAAACAAAGATAACAAAGATTGCTTATCCAGAAATGTTTTAAATTAAATTAAATTAAATTAAATTAAATTAAATTAAATTAAATTAAATTAAATTAAATTAAATTAAATTAAATTAAATTAAATTAAATTAAATTAAATTAAATTAAGTTAAATTACATTAAATTAAATTAAATTAAATTAAATTAAATTAAATTAAATTAAATTAAATTAAATTTTATATTATTTTAAAGTTTAATGAATTTTTTTAAAGTTTACTTTATAGTTGTTTTTTCTTGAGTTTCTATGTTTATCTATACAAAAACCGTCAAGAAATTATAATAATTCTCTCAGGCGCAAAGCAACTCCCGTTTTTGAATGCCAAATAAAAGGATAAGGCTAAAAGAACAATGCTTACCGAACATTTTTTTCTTAAATTGATAAATATTTCTGATAGAACTTTCTCGAGTCATGTTAACTTAACTTGTTTGGTCCTGATTTTAAAGAAGGGTAAATGTTAAAGTTTTAAAAGATTAACATTTTGAAACATACTGCTACCAAAAATTAACGTATTTTTTAAAATAATACAAATATTGTTTGATTTTCGATTTTTTTGAAGAATTTAAAGTTATCGTTATTTTCGGTAATATTGTTCAACAAAATTGTAATTTTTCAAAATTTTAAAAACTAATACAAAAACTTAATTTTTAGGGTGAATCTGTAAAAGTAATTTTTATCAAAATAGGTAGAAGATATTATTTGTAAGCCCTTTTCATTTTGTCTTAAATTTGGGAATACAAAATAGGATCAGTAAAAAATATTTTAAGGATTGTCTAAAGTCTAAAGGTCTTGGGTTTGTTCAAGGGTATTAACTCTTGCGAGGAAATGACAATCCTCCAAGACTAATTCTTGTCTGAAAAGTGCTTTCTCAAATTCTGAATTTACTCTCATACAAAAATGCTTGAGAGTTGTTAGTTATTAGATCCTGGTTGTCTACAGACTATCGAATCACCTAATTTAAAAAATGGTCATATACATAATTGGTAATTTAATACAAAAAGTTGACAGCTAATAATAAAATTAACTTTTAAAACACTTAATTGCTACTCGTTAAGGTTCTATACTGAAGCAATAATAAAAAAGGTAATTATAAGAATTGTCACTTAGGACATGTGCGTATCATTTTTTTTTTCAAAATTATTCAATTTTTAATTTTATTTCCCATTGGATGATTTTTGAGCTGAACATTTTGAATAATCACCACGTTTGAAAGTCATTAGGAGAGGTGTATTCATGTGAATGATGGTGGACAAAGAACTTTAGTGAGTTTGTTTTTTTGGAAAAATAAAGTTGACTTAAAATTATTTTAATACACCAACAATGGCGTTTCTTACAATTTTCCAAATGGGCAACTTTCTTCAGATATAATTAGCCGTGTTTTTTAAAATGTATTCTTACACATTTCGAGATATTTAAGGATTTGCCTAAATAAGTGAGTGTGAGTAGGATTCATGACCTCCCCTGGGAGAATATTTTTTTTGCTTTTCGTAGAAACTTGCTTGTATTCGAAACTTATCGTATGGCGTTAATTATTTATTTTTTATATATGAAAATATGATTGGTATTTTACTGCTTTAAACTTTGTTGCTAAAAATACTATGAGGACTGGACCAATAACATAATGTCAATACAAACTCATCAGCTTTTGTACAATTAGCAAATAAGCAGGGGCTATCATATAAGATTTCATATAAAGATTTGTTAGTAATTTAATGATATTCAACAAAAATCGGTATGCTGTCAAAAACAACTCAAAATCTTTGTTTTCACATAATATAGAATTGCGAAGAACTTTAGTAATGCTTTAAATTATTTTCATAGGACCTTTTCTGAGAGAAAGAGCAAATATTCAGGTTCTTAAGAAGAAACCATTAATAAGAGAACGCCAATTTGATATTAAGTTTCCTTCAAATTCCTGAAACTCGTCTTCAATTCCATATTATATTTATGTCCACTCGTGATCTCAATGTTCATCTCAATGAACAGTGGAGCAAGTCTTTACATCGTTTTGGAGAAAGTAAAATTATTGCACTTGATATTTCATCAGGCTCTCTTATCGAAAACACGTGCTTTTGGTATTGACGAAACCCTTGTTCATTGGATTAGTAATTACCTTTCGAATCGTTCAATACAAGTAGTATTGGATGGGTTCAAGTCTGAAAACCACAAAATAAATGGTGGTGTGCCCCAGGGCTCTGTTCTATTTCCAACACTCTTTCTCATTTTTATTAATGATCTCCTGTCTGCAACTTCTAATCCAATACATTGTTTCACTGAAGATAGGACTCTCTTAGCTTTTCATATTTGTTTTCAGATTCACATCCCTCTTCTTTGGATGAGGAACTGCAACGACATACTATGATAATGTCATTAAATTCAGACCCATACAATGGGGATTAAAAAACCGCGTGGAATTTAATGCTTCGAAAACCCAATGCTGTCTTGTATCGTTAAAGTGAGATATACCCCCTTTGCAGTTATCCATTAATGGCACTTGCATCAATGAGACTGAACACCTCGATATTCTCGGTATGTGTGTTACCAACCACCTTTTGTGGAATGATCACATACGCGATGTCGCCAAAAATTCCGCAAGATGTTTGGGTTTTCTAAGGCGATGCAAGAAGTTTTTCTCCCCCTCTGATCTGGCTGATATCTACAAGACTTATATACGTCCAAAGCTTGAATATATCTCCCACCTCTGGGCTATTGATCCTGCAACTTAACTTAAGCCTCTTGGACAGTATTGAACGTAGAGCATTTAGATTGATTGGTGATAATACCATCATAGGATTATTATTTACGTCGCTTGGACATTCTCGTAAAGTTAATGTCTCACCCTTTTTACCGTTATTTTAACGGTTTATGCCCTAGAAAAATAGTCAGCTGCATTCCTCCCCTTAAACAGTTCAAACGTAATATTCACTCTTCTAGGAATGCTCATCAGTATACCCTCGAGCCCAACTTCGGTAGTACAGTCAAGTAGAGATAATCGTTTTTAGCCGTACCACGCGAATGTGGAATGCCTTACCACTCTCTGTCTCTAAATTCAAAACCAATGTGCACCGACACCTCCTTTCAACCTCTCTCCCCCTTCCCTAGTGCTCACACTGTGTCTTTACATAAGAAGGGTAGTATAAACCCCTTGAGTGTGTGCTTATTATAAAAAAAAATAACTCCGTAAAATTGTTAAACACTTGTTTTCGTCTTAAAAACCTTGATAATAAAAAATACTACTAATTTGTATCTGATTTAATTTGATACTGGTGATATTTAAGAAACAATTGATTGACATTTTTCGTATAGAACAATTTAAAAACTATTTTTAAATTATCTTAAGGTCTAAGGAGGAATTGTACTACAAAAAGATAGGCGTTACTTCAATTGGATAACTTTTCGAAGTTATTGAAATTAAAAATTTGTTAATTACAAAATTTTAAAAGAACCGATTTTGTACCGAGTTCAAATGAAAAGTTTATCAATCTTTATTAAACGTATTCAATTATTTCAGTTTATTCTAGAACTTCCTTTAGATTTAAATTGTTCTCAATACACAAAATGTTCCAATCAAAACTTTTAGATTTCAAAATAACAAATGTCAAGATCAGACTATGGATTGACCCCCATCTTGATCTGAAACCCATAAATAATATTATTTTACCAATTTATTTATTTTTGTACTGCTCGCTTTTTTTAATAAATTTTAACCTTCATTCGAATTCTTCATTAAACAGAAATATGAGTAGATTTATTTTTCATACAATTAACAACCTCATCACAGTGAAATAAAAGAAACAACAACAACAATAACAACAAATGAAAAAAGAAAAATACAAAACCGGGTTCAATGAAAAACAAACTCAAAGCCTTTGTACAGAGTTTATAGATATGAGTAGGTACGAGAGGACATACAATGCAAAGACAGGATGCATAAAAACACAAATATAGCCCGAAAACAATATAATAACAAACAAATAACACTTAATTTTCACATGGGAGGGCGGTAGTGGCACTCGGCGCGGCGCAGTTAAGGCGAAGCGTGGCGTGCCGGAAGTGCGGAACTAGCTGTAGAGAGGATTCCGTATACCACCACCGCCGCTCTGAATAGCATAGCTACATAGCACATAGCACCACACACCTCACCCAAACCCATCATTTTATGTCGCTGAATCCTCGGCACGTGATTTCCCATTAATCCAATGAATTTGGTCCAATAATTGTGTTGATGCCATTGTGTGTGCGTCTGTGTATATTCCCATTCCAGAAATCTCCTAGATTTTAGCCTCAGCCGCTTGACTATGGCTTGGCTACGGCTCGAGATGGGCGGCGCAGCCGGGCTGAGCTGTTTGGTGCTCGTCTGTGTTCTTCTGGTTTTGGGATCTGGGCTGGAGTGAACATCAGTGATGAGTGGGAGTTCGAAAACGAGAAATCCTGACGAGGACAACAAGTTTTATATTAAAAGTTTTTATTTTGCATACCTCATCTATATACATATGTATTACTATGTACCTATGTGTATTTACATAATGTATATTGTGTACATTGTACACTATATATAGGTTTTTTTTCAAAATGGAGAATTTCACAAGAGACACTCTGACAGAGCATAGCATCAGCAACATCAACATCCAGATCAGAACAGAGAAAGAGAGTCCGCAAGGATGAAAAGGACATTATTGTCCTGAAGCTGAATGTGATTGTTTCATGCGAACCGTTTTCAGTGTTGATATTTTTGTTTTATTTCTTCTTCGTTGATTTTTTTTTCTGTTTAATTCTTCTTCCTACTTCTCCACCTCTTTAGCATCATCGCTATCGTCGCTCGGTCGGTTTGGTCTGGTCTCCCACGGCCGTCGTCGTCGTCGTCGCTGTCGTCATAGTCATCGTAATTATTGACATTTTTTTAATTATACCAGATGGCAGGAACAGCGACAATAAATTGAATTTAATTCAATAACTTTTAAACCAAGGAAATGCACAAATTATGCGCTGCTGCAAGCTATTGATGGGTAGGGAGAGGTTAAGGGGTTGAAACACTTGTCCCAAAGTCCACCATCATTCCAATACCCAGCAAGACCATCCCTCCCAGTCCCGCATTCCCTTTAATGGCTAGATGATGCTGAAGGGCAATAGTGATTTTTTGTGTGTGTTTTTGTTGTATTCTGTTCATTGTACAGTTCTGTTCTCTGTCGTTAAAGTAAAACTTGCAACTCACAAGGATACCCGAATGTGAGAGGTGTATTTGAGTATAGTGTCCGCAGTTGTAACTGTATATATGCTATTGTGATGTGTCACTACGTACATATATCTACTACGTCGTACATATGTTTTAAGTATAATACCTCGCTCTTTCTCTACCTATGGTTCTATAGAAATTGTGCCTGTGGCAGAGAAAATGTTGTGACATTGTTTAATTAAGAATGGAGTGTTGTAAACAAATGTAATTAATTGCCATGTCATGTATTGGAAGTGCAAGACAAAAGCAACTCCAAGCAACGGCAACGACAGGCAATAGCAACAGAAACAACAGGAAAAGCAAAGAAAAAATTAATTAAATGAAAAATTGAAGGCAAACAGCACCAGAATGATGAGTTTCAGCAAACAAACAAAGTATGCACTTTTGTTTTTGATAAAATCTCTTGAGGTAATCAAAAGAATAGTTCTGATTCGAAATTGTTAAAGTACAACACCGGGAATTTTTCTTATTTTATTTTACCAAAGGGCAAATTTTTTTGATTTATTCTACTAAAGGGCTGACTAGCACACACTTTTTTTTTTAAATGGTACCCGTAGCGTGATGGTTAGTGCGTTGGACTGTCATGCAAAGGGTCTTGGGTTCAATCCCTGCCTGTGCCACCTAACTTTTTTCACGGGTACTGCCTCTTGCGAGGAATTGACAAATTCTCCAAGAGTAATTCTTGTCATGAAAAGTGCTTTCTCAAATTAGCCGTTCGGATTCGGCATATAAACTGTAGGTCCTTTCCATCTCTGACAACATTACTCGCACACAGGCATGGTTGAGAGTTGTAAGTCACTAGGCCCTGGTCCTTCATGGACTGTTGCGCCACCTAATTTATTTATTTATAACCCTTTATTTCTCTCTTCAGTACAATTTGTTTCCGATTGTCATAACATTTAAACCTTAAACACTTTTATCTTCCCAGATATAACAATTTGTATTAACTGTAGGTTATTTTGATTGAATTACATTAAACTAAGTATTTTCGAAGAAAAAATAGCTGCGAAGTGACCTACACTTTTAGTGCCTTCAAAAAGCCACATCCTATAATGTTTTTTTATTTTTAGAACATCATTTTATGAACATAAGAAAATACAATCCAAAATTAAGATTTCACGTTAATTAAGTGGTATTTTTAAGTTTTTATTAACTTCCCATTAGAAGTTATTATAATCGGTCCGATTTGTCGAATTAAAAATGTTGACATATCTCGACGTTACAAGGTCCCTAGAGTCGAAGTAAAAGATTTTTAAAGAGAGATGTCAGTGCTTGCGTTTTTGCGTCGTTCATATCTCAAGAACCAGTAGAGATTTCGACTTCAAATACATTTTGTTATACAGATAATAATGCAAAAAGATTCAGAAAGGACTCTCAAAAAAATCGAGTGGGTGGTTTTTTTACCATAGCAATTTAAAGAAAGGTGAAAATGTTGGCTAACCCAAAATATCTCATGAACCAATTACGTTAAAAACTCGAATTAAATTTTAAATTATAAATTGTAACGTGATACCAAACAAATACATTTTTGGAAAAAACACAATTAACTTTTTTTTTATAAATCAAAAAAAAAGTTAAAAAAATGATTTTATCTCCAAAATAATTTTGTGCAACGAAGAACAACGTTTTTGACATCTGCTAAAATATTTAAGAAAAATCGAAATGACACTTGTTTTACAAAAATAAAAACCTTAAAAAAAAACATTGCTAAAAGTTGGTAAAAATTGATTTTCGACTAAAATGTCTTTTCAAAAATTTGAGATTATGGCTTCAAAGTGATTTTTTTCTTATAAGAAATATTGTTTTCAACATTCGGTTAAATTTTGAGAAAAATCAAATCAACAGTTTTTTTTACAAAAAAATAATAACCAAAAAAAATTAATTAAAGTTGATAAAAATTGATTTTCGACTCAAATATCTTCTTAAAACTTTAAGATATTGGCTTTAAATTAATTCTCTTTTATGAAAAATATTGTTTTTAACATTTGGTAGAATTTTGAGAATTTTTCTCAAATCGAATCGACAGTTTTCTAACAAAAAATAAAAACCTAAAAAATTTTAATAAAAGTTGGTAAAAATTTAAAATTAATAATAGAACAGCATGCCAAGCATCTAGGCTTGTTCTCAAATGTATTTGCGGAAGTTGTATGAACGATGAAGAGGAAGAAACAGTTCTTCACCTTCTTTGTACATGCCCTGCGCTAGCTCAAAAACGCAAGAATTACCTAGAACAATTCTTCTATAACGATCTAAATCATATTAGCATAATCAGCTTCTCACGTTTCGTAAGGGACCAAACTGGTTTCATTGAGCTTAGGAGAAAGCCTTAAGGTTCATGTGGTATCACAATGAGCCATTAAACTGGCCTAAGTGTGTCCTATTCCATCACGGACAGCCACTAACCTAACCTAAAAATTGATTTTCGACTCAAATATCTTTTAAAAAATTAAAAACAGTGGCTTCAAACTTATTTTATCTCACAGAAAATATTGTTTTTGACATTCAATAATTTTTTTATAAAAATTCAACAGTCCGTTTTTTGACCGAAATGGCTTTGCAGACGTGAAATGAGTGACTCAAGTTTGCTAATGAATAAGAATATATAACACGTCTTCTTGGAATAAGTTGGAACTACATATTTTTGAATTGTTAGGTTTTGTTCACGGCCGAATCAAATTTAACCTTAAATGTTTAGATAGAAGAATGTTTGTATAGCGGAAATTAAATGAAACATTTTCTCACAAGCATACTCAAGGTACTGTGAAGCATGGCGGTTATCGTTCATAGTATGAGGATGTGTTGCAAGGCTTGATGTTCGGAACTAACCTTATGTGGAAGGTAAAATGTGTCAAATGGCTAACATCAATATTTTGAAACAGAATTTGTGGTCTAGTGTCGGTAAACTCGGAATACAAGACAATTCCATCTTCTCCCTAGCTAACATCTTGTAAAGCAAAGTCGTAGTTATTGTATCGGGTGATTTTTTAAGAGCTTGAGAACTTTAAAAAAAAAAAAAAACGCATAAAATTTGCAAAATCTCATCGATTCTTTATTTGAAACGTTAGATTGGTCCATGACATTTACTTTTTGAAGATAATTTCATTTAAATGTTGACCGCGGCTGCGTCTTAGGTGGTCCATTCGGAAAGTCCAATTTTGGGTAACTTTTTCGAGCATTTCGGCCGGAATAGCCCGAATTTCTTCGGAAATGTTGTCTTCCAAAGCTGGAATAGTTGCTGGCTTATTTGTGTAGACTTTAGACTTGACGTAGCCCCACAAAAAATAGTCTAAAGGCGTCAAATCGCATGATCTTGGTGGCCAACTTACCGGTCCATTCCTTGAGATGAATTGTTCTCCGAAGTTTTCCCTCAAAATGGCCATAGAATCGCGAGCTGTGTGGCATGTAGCGCCATCTTGTTGAAACCACATGTCAACCAAGTTCAGTTCTTCCATTTTTGGCAACAAAAAGTTTGTTAGCATTGAACGATAGCGATCGCCATTCACCGTAACGTTGCGTCCAACAGCATCTTTGAAAAAATACGGCCCAATGATTCCACCAGCGTACAAACCACACCAAACAGTGCATTTTTCGGGATGCATGGGCAGTTCTTGAACGGCTTCTGGTTGCTCTTCACTCCAAATGCGGCAATTTTGCTTATTTACGTAGCCATTCAACCAGAAATGAGCCTCATCGCTGAACAAAATTTGTCATTTTGTCTTCGAACCGAACACTGATTTTGGTAATGAAATTCAATGATTTGCAAGCGTTGCTCGTTAGTAAGTCTATTCATGATGAAATGTCAAAGCATACTGAGCATCTTTCTCTTTGACGCCATGTCTGAAATCCCGCGTGATCTGTCAAATACTAATGCATGAAAATCCTAACCTCAAAAAAATCACCCATTATAACTGCTTAAAACATAGAAAAAGTAACCTAAATCCAATCCGGATTAACTGGGATGTCGAGTTGCTCAAAAGAACTTTCGTAACATTAAGGACCTCAAGAAGAAAGACAAAATATAATTCAATAACTTCAATAACTCGACGCCATGAGACAGCCATTAAATCGAGAGGATACGCAACTAAGTACTAGAAATTAAGTGTCCGATTATAATGGGAGGTGTAAATTATAGAGTTGCTTTTGTTTTTAATATTAATTTTCTGTTTAATGGCTTAAATTGTAGTTTTAGCTTTTTTTAAAATAAAAACGTGTTTAAATGTCATATAAAATGGTTATACATTCCTTGAAGAAAATACATTGCGAAAATTTATAATTCATATGTCCGATTAGACGTGAGAGACACTGTATATAAAGATACTGGCTTTAAAAATAATTTATTTTATAGAAAATATTGTTTTAAAATTGTTGAATTTTTGGAAAAATACAATTGACATATTGAAAAAAAAGGCTGGGATGCAACCCACACTGATAACTTCACATCCCGACTGTCGATTTGTCTTGCTTAAAAGTTTGTAGCTTTTCTTGTTTTGTTAAAAAAATTGTCAGTTGAATTATTCAAAAAAAAGTAGCTTCTCATCGTAAGTCTCTAGCTTCTTAATTCTGCTCACATTATAAATCCTTTTCCATAGGAAGTTATTGTAATGGGTCCGATTTGTCAAACTGAAAATTTGGACATTTCTCGACGTTACAAGGTCCCTAGAGTCGAAATAAAAGATTTTTTAGAAAGATGTCTGTGCGTGCGTGTGTACGTACGTTCGTACGTCCGTACGTTCGCAACGTTTTTTTCGTCGTCCATAGCTCAAATAAATTTTGTTATACAGATAATAAGGCAGAAAGATGCAGAAAGGGCTCTCAAGAAAATTGCGTAGGTGGTTTTTTTACCATAGCAGTTTAAAAAAAGGTGAACATTTTGGTTAACCCTAAATATCTCATGAACCAATGACGCTAGAGACTTAAATTAAATTTTATATTATATATTGTAACACGATACAAAACATGTATATTTTTTGAAAAAAATCCAATTAACGGTTTTTTTATAAATCAAAAAAACTGAAAAAAAAATGTGTCACCTTGAAAATTTTACGACTGAAATATAATTTCATCTCCAACACAATTTTGTGCAACGAATAATAATGTTTTTGACATCTGATAAAATGTTGAGAAAAATTTAATTCACAGTTTTTTTATAAAAAATAAAAACCTAAAAAAAAACATTCCTCAAAAATTGAACTTCGACTCAAATATCTTTTCAAAAATTTGAGATAATAGCTTCTAACTACTTTTGTCTTATAAGAAATATTTTTTGCAACATTAGGAAACATTTTGAGAAAAATCGAATTGACAGTTTTTTTTACAAAAAATAAAAACCCAAAAAAAAATGTATTAAAGTGGGTAAAAATTGATTTTCGACTCAAATTTCTTTTCAAAACTTTGAGATACTTTTATCTTTAAAAAAATATTGTTGTCAACATTCAGCCAGATTTTGAAGAAATCGAATTTACAGTTTTTTTACAAAAAAATAAAAACAAAAAAAAAATTAACAAAAGTTGTTAAAAATTGATTTTCGACTCAAATATCTTTTCAAAACTTTGAGATAATAGCTTCTAACTACTTTAAACTTATAAGAAATGTTGTTTTGAACATAAGAAAAAATTTTGAGAAAAATCGAATATACAGTTTTTTTTACAAAAAATAAAGACCTAAAAAAACAATACTAAAACTTGGTGAAAACTTACTTTCTTCTCAAATAGCTTTTCAAAAATTAAAAATATTGGCTTCAAACTTATTTTATTTCACAGAAAATATTATTTTCGATATCCAGTAATTTTTTTCCGACAGTCCGTTTTTTCATAAAAAATAAAATCTACAAAAAATAGTACGCAAATTTGGTAAAAATTGATACATATAGACAAACTTTAAAACAAGACAAATTGAAAGACGGGAAGTTATCAGTGTTGGTCGCATCCCAGCCTCTTTTTTGTTTTTAAATCGTGAAATTATGTAATGGTCCTGGCACTGCAAAAGAATTTTCTATTTTCCAAAGACGTTTGCTTTTATTTTGATGTCATTTTCACCTCGAGCAGGAAACTACCTTACATTTAAGTGATTGTCTTTCGTAACACAATTTTATTTACAACATTATCATTTGATGGAAAAAGTACCGTCACATAGTTATTAGAGTGCAAAAACAGTGAGTGTCCGATTATATGTGAGAGGCTAAATTAAGGAGTTGTTTTTTTTTTTTATTTATTTGCTGATTAATATTTTTTTTATTTTAATTCTATTTGAGCTTAAATATATAATATAATAAATAATAAATATGTTATAAAAAAATAATTAAGTTTTACTACTTCTATACATTTTCTTGGAGAAATTGCATTGCGAAAATGTACATTCTTTTTGTCCGATTAGTCTTGAGAGCTACTGTATGTATAGTAATTTTAGTTTAAAAACATTTTTAACAAATTTTCTAAGGTAATTTGTATTTTATTCTTAGTAAAATAAAATATATTTAGTAAAATTAAATATTTTTAGTTAAATAGTTGTATGCATCAAGGAATAAAGTTTTTGACATATGGTAAAATTTATAGAAATTACTAGCTTTTTACCCGCGGCTTCGCCCGCAGTGGAGAAATTAAATAAGTATGAGAGATAAAGGGTAAGGGTATAATAATAGAAATGAGTCAATATAATAACTAAATTTTATTGCTTGGCTGAGATCAACAATTTTTAAAAATTACTACAGACAATGAAGTTTCAACACCTTAATATATGCTTATTGAAATGCAACAACAAATGTTAAAATATATTTCACCGTAACAAAAATAAATAATTCTGAATTCTAACAATTTAAAAAAATAAAATACAAAGTATTAATTTAAGTTATTTTTATAGACAATGTTATAAGTTTTCCCGTCGGGTGCAAATATGTGTAAATTCCGGGCATTAGATACACGTGAACAGGCTACATAAAGTTGACCATGAGAGAAGCATGGGTTTTCTAAATGCACTCCTGCTAACTGTAATGTTTGTCCTTGTGCCTTGTTTATAGTAACAGCAAAGCTAAGCTTGACGGGAAACTGAACCCTTTTAAATTGGAATGGAAGGTCAGTGGGAATAATTGGTATCCGAGGTATTATAACACTATTTCCCTTACCGACACCTGTTAAAATAGTAGCACCAAGTATGTTCTGTCCAAATTTTGTTATCCGAAGCTTTGTTCCATTACATAGCCGAGGAGCATCTAGATTTCGCATAAGCATTACTGGTACATTTAGTTTCAATTGAAATTTATGTGACGGTACACCCGATAGTTCAAGTGAATTTAAAAACTCCACAGGATATGACGTACTTAGTTCCGTATCCATAATTGTATCCATTGACAAATATTCCTTCATTTCTCCTTGAACCTCGTTTAAAATGTCAGTGTTGATCCTATTTACAATTTCATTTCTTGGTGCTAATATTGCTCTTGCACACAACCACTGATCACTACACAAATTTTGTTGCAATTCCGGAAAAACATTAACAATGAGATCCACATCACTTTCTACTAAATTACAAAATTCTCTTGACAGTGATATGTAGCCTTCAGCGTCAACGTCTAAACAACCATCACCAAATTTCAACAACATTTCTGCGCAAAGTCCTGAATCCACGTCATTATGAAGATGCACTCTCATATTCGTTTTCAGGCGGAGTTTTTCAACTGTCGGCCATAAGCTTCATGATTTAATGCACGCTTGAACTGGGAGGGTTTGACGGAAATCACCAGCCAATAAAACTACCATGCCTCCCATTATATCTGTACTATCTCGCAAGTCCTGGAGGGTCCGGTTTAAAGCTTCTATAGCCTTCTTGTGAGACATTGTACTTTCATCCCACACTAAAAGCTTGCATTCTCGCAGCATCCTACCTCGTGAACTATTTTTACTAAAATTACAGATGGGCGAATCTTCCTGTGCCAAATTCAATGGTAATTTTAAAACGGAATGTGCCGTACGACCGCCCTTTAATAGCGTCGCGGCAATACCTGACGAAGCTACAGCAACTGCTATTTTTTGGTCTTTTCTGACGGACATTAATAATAAGTTAAGCAAAAACGTTTTTCCAGTTCCTCCTGGTGCGTCGAGAAAGAAGATTCCACCACTGCCGGAGTCTATTTTACGTAAAACTTGATGGAAAACATGATTTTGCTCTGAAAGTAATTGAGGGACTAATTCTGCCACTTGATGTTGCAGTGCTATGAAATCATAATCTAGCTCTCGTGCAATTTCATTATCAAAATCATCCACATTGTCTCGTCGAGGGCTGGACATTCCAAAATCATCTAATTTTTTTCCAACCATCGTAAAAACCTTGTTTTCGATTATAATTAGCGTTTTATTGTAGACATGTTCATTGAAAGTAATGTCTGTGTGTACTTGCTGCAGTTGGTGTAAAATATCTTCAGCCATGTATTCTTTGTACTTATTCCAAAGAGTTTGAGGGTTAGAAAGACCGCAAGAAGATAAAAGCGTAGCGTAAAGTTCCCTGATTTTATCTGGCGATCGGCATTGTACAGCTTCCTCCATAGTTTCATCCCAATGATTGTCATTTTCTAACAGTCGCCGAGCTTCACATGCTTCTTGGTAGGTTTGACATTACTGACCATTGACAATTTTAAGTTCTGTAAAGCTAATTGGACCTCTAACATGATGCAACAACATGCGCAGACAAAAGCATTCAAAATTCGTAACATGTACGGTATAGACACGACCAAGAGCATCCGATGCTTTAACCCCAGGTTGGTTTCGAACAGGTGTACCATGAATACGACGATGCCATTCTTTTTTTGAACTGTTCCATGTATAATAACGGGGAACCTCAGAGTACAATAATGTCTTTGCAAAAGTATCATTCTGACAAAGGTGAAAAAAGGCAGTCAGCGTGGTCTTATGAGGAGATAAAATCCTGTCTTGAAAGGTATTTTCATCAAAAAAGACACGCTGTCCGTTTTCTAAGTGTACTGCAAGATGTGTAACAGTGGGATATCTTTCATGTAATGGAAAGCCAAGAAGCCGCCATGCTGCTTCATTGCTACTGACATATTTTCCTGCTTGATAAGTTTGTATTTCATTGAGGGCCTGTACAGCACCTTCATTACGCAGATTGAAGATCGCCTGATCGCTTCCTTTATTGATATACTTGCAAATATATTTTATTGCACGCACAGAATTGCAAGCTTCAACATTAATGTGGGCGTTGAATAATTTACACAAAATCGGGGAATAGGGAACTACCCAGCTATTATCAAAGCTCTTTATTTCCCCACTGCGAGTACGAATGTTAACTTGTTTACCACCATCAGTAGGGGCCCTGCGTCTGTATAACGGGTAACCCTTATCACTGTGAACTGTTTCTTTAATCATTTCTCGAGGATACTTTTTTGTGCACTTGCCATTTTGCATGCAAGGTGACGCTGGATTGCGAGCTCCACAGGGACCGTGTATCATATTTTTAATAACCGTGTCATACAGATTTTTATCTTCTTCTGGATCTGGAATTTCAGCGCAAATTATGCTGTCAATTTGATTAGGAAGTAGCTTCTGCTTTAGCCAAATTAATATGTGCACATGTGGTAGACCTCGTTTCTGCCATTCAATAGAGTACATATGGCACTGGACGTCTCCAAATATTTTTCTTTTTGTTACAACGTTCATTAACTTTTGGACCTTTAATCGAAATACGCGGGCAACTATGTCATGTCGATCAGTGGCCTTTTGCCCAGACATAAGCTCTTGAGTTATATCCTGCCACGAAGTATTACAGGTAAAAGTTACGAAGAGATCAGGCCTTCCGTAAGTTCGTACATAAGAAAATGCGTCTTGCGTGTACTCATGGAGATAACGGGGGCTGTTCACAAAAGTGGACGGCAAAATAACCATTTTGCCAATGTCGTTAGGTCTGATATTATTGTCTGCGCTAATCGCATCTTGTAAATGTATGTAATTTTCAGTTCGTAATTTTTTCTGGTTTAGAGAAATGTAACGAAGACGTTCGCTCTCTACTTTAATATACATATCTACCAAGAATTGATGAAAAAGTTGAC
Source organism: Eupeodes latifasciatus (assembly GCA_920104205.1). Lineage (NCBI taxonomy): Eukaryota > Metazoa > Arthropoda > Insecta > Diptera > Syrphidae > Eupeodes > Eupeodes latifasciatus. The sequence continues at coordinate 22,801,299 of OV049924.1, read as the reverse complement.
TTGTACGCAGAAGAAGGTTGAAGTCATGCTCTCGAAGCATCATGTAATACGCATAAAAGTCCATGCAGGAAACTTTTTTATTTGGAATTGGTTGTCCCGTTGTTGCATTAATGAGTGGAATATTAAAATGATATCCAGATTCTCCTTTACTGAAAATTAATGGGTACTGCAAAGCATCATAGAATCTATGAGTGTCAGCTACACGCTTTAGCGTATTATCATGTGCACGTAGTACTATGTCTCGTGGAGAGCTCGGGTCACCAGTAACCAAAACAGCAACTTCATTGACCATCGGCGCATTATAACGCCTTTCATGTTCGCCACGTAGAGTTCGATCAGCATGAATGATAACTTTGTAGTTGTCTGAAGGCCAGTTGTCTATCGCACTTTTAAAGATTTTTACCAAAACATTGTGACTGTGTAACATTTGTTGAATTTTCAATACCGTTTCTCTTTCTACTCCTTCAATATATTGGCAACGACGATTTACTTCATTTTGTTCATCACCTATAAAGTAGACATGCAGAAATTTATGCTGATCATCATCTTCTGGAAATAGTGATCTCACCTATAAAGTAGACCTGCAGAAATTTATGCTGATCATCATCTTCTGGAAATAGTGATCCAATTTGATGATATATCTGTCCTTGTAAAGTAAAAGTTAGTGAAAACCCGGGCATTCTTATGACTTTATCAACTCCAAAGGATGTCATTTGAAAGCAAGAGTTATACTTTCTTATTTTGCTTAGAAATTGCTTTGACTCATTTGTAACATTTAATAATAAAGTTTTCAAAGGCTCTTCTGGTGCACCAAGTAATGGAAGTGAAACTTTACCACCGGAACAGCACATTCCAGCAGTTTCATCTTTCCACTTAAAAGCATCGCAGTAATGACATTTTTTATTCATTGAGCCAATAACAATCAATGGATTATTATGATATTCAATTGAAGGATCATATTGAAACCCAGTACCATTAAACACAGCCCAATCATTACGCATGAAATTTCGGCGGCGCGTGGTCTGCATGTCTACATTATGAATTCTTCTCGCCTGCGATTGTTCTGGTGTTTCTATCGCTCTTCTAGTTGTCTGCAGTGCAGCTTGTCTTTCTAAACGAACTCGTGCCTGAAGAGGCGTTTCAGCTGCTCTCGAAACTCTTTGTCGCTCAGCTTGTTCTTGTCTTCTCAGCTCTGCGTGAGCCGAAGTTTCTTGATTTCGTGCAACTTTTGCGGCACGGGCCCGCGATGAATTTTTGGATAGACCAGATTTCCGCTTCAAAGGCATTTTTTCAAATTCTAAAATAAAAAAGTAACAGCTAACCACAAAAATTAAGCGTAACAAACAAACTTACATTCGCATTTAGGGTTGACGATATTTTGACAAATAATTTTCTTATTTTTCGTAAATTTTTTTTATTTTTTTTTAATAAAAAGTATCCTATGTTACTTTAATATTATAAGTAAAGTAATAAGTAATAAGTATAAGTATAAGTATAAGTATATAAGTATAAGTAGGGATTTATTTTTTTTTTAATAAAAAGTATCCTATGTTACTTCTAATACCTTCAAGAGTGTATGTGCAAAGTTTCATGATGATCGGTTAAGTAGTTTTTGCGTCAAAGCGTAACAAACAAACTTACATTCGCATTTATAATATTAGTATGATTAGTTTTTTTTTTTAAGAAAAAATTAAAATCTTAAAAAACTACTACTAAAAATATTTCAATAGGAACATTGAAAATTTATTTATCTTATACAAAATATTATTTTGTATGGCTCTTGGAAATATCAGATTGCAGTAAGATATTAACCTTAAAGAAAAATGGACTAATACATTGAACTTTGTCTTAGATATCTCGACTTAAAAGTTTTTCTATCCCATATAATTGTTGTTTATATTTTTTAATATATCAGGACAGTATTTAAAAAAAAAATCAAAGCTCTACCAAAAATACAACTTTATTGATAAAACTTTTTGGATATATCTCGACAGAAAACAGATAAAACTTAAATCTTTGATTCTAAGCTCTTTCATTTTCATTAAGTTAAAAAAATGTCTAAAGTTATGTTTTAGGAAAAATCATTAGAAAATATTTAGCGGGCATAAGTTGGGAGGATTTCAATTTGGTTCACATTCCAGCCTCTTATTTGTTTACAAGAGAAACCGTGAAAGATTTAATAACTTGAGTTGGTGTAACAAGTCCCGTGCGAACTATGGTCTTACCCAAAAAAACTTTACCGTCTCCAATGTCACACTCCAAGGTGTATGAGTTTGTCATCTTAGACTTTGGACTTTTATCCTCTTTGAAAAGCCAACGTCACTTTAATGAGTAATGACCATACAGATCATCGTTTCCTCTTTTCCTCTAATTATCGTTTATGCATAGAGATCGTTCTAAGATTCTTTTTTTTTTTTTCAAAAAATCCTGAGTTGTTTTCATCAGATTCATAATCACACTCAGAGAAATAATATTTTTATTTTCGTTTGTTGCTAACGAATATCGTTTGAATTAAATCAAAATCGTTTGCAGGGAAGTTAAAATGTTTGCTACAAAAGAATTTCATTTGTCACAACTGAATTTCGTTTGATTCAAATTATAATTCGATAACAGCAAACATATTGCAAAACAACCCATTCGTTTGAAGCTCAATGTAGGTGAGTTCATTACGGCGAACGTATACATTGCCCACATCTAAACTGCTTGTTGTTTGCTAGCAACTGTTTTTGTTTACAGCAAACGAATGAATAGTTTGCAAAGAAACTTTTCAGATTGTTGTTTGTTGCAAACATTTTCTCTTTTAACGTAAATGTACAGATCAATTACAACAAATGAATGAAGAATTTGTGATTAAGATTTGGATAGAGCAAGGGAATATAATTTTTGCAAACGAATAAATGATTGCTGGGAATTCTTTTTCTATTGAAATTGGAAAAATTGATTTCAAGTTTGGGACAAACACGTCTAGCAGTTAAGACAAGTGCATTTGAATTCCTGCAGAAGAAATTGCAAAAATAATTTATTTTTAATTTTGAACTGAAATTGTGTAAAACTAATTTTTGCAAAAATACTGGAAAATAAACATTGCAATTCAATGTAAAAATTAACTAATTTTTTTCAATTAAAAAAAAAAAAAACTGTTGTCGATAACAAGTGACAAATAGGTTTATAAGCTTTCGAATTACTCATAGGTATATTCAACTAAAATTGGTTATAACTTCTATTCTAACACCTCCTGACTTCCTGAGGTAAACACCACCACCAGTCATGAACGATTAAAACATTCATTCACAATGGATATACATACATACATATGTAGGTACCTTACCATTTTTGTTTACTGTTAAAGTTTTGAATTAATAATCGTTTATTACATCCATATAATACATTTGTCACAGCAACGCAATACGTTTAGTTTGTTTAGCACAAAGAGCAGATTCGCGAGAGGAGTGTGGGACAAACGCATACAATTCAACCGGAAACGAATGATTCGTTTGATTCAAACGCATTATTTGTTTGCATCAAACAAATTCTATGTTCCACTCAAATGTTCTTGTTCTTTGCCACAATCGTGAAATGCGATTGCAACAAATGTAAGTATTAAGAATATTCCTTTGAACCTACTGCTTAATTCGTTTGCCTCAACCGCGAAAAATGGTAGCATCAAACGCACAACTTCTTAACAGCAAACGTGCAATTCGTTCACTACAAACTCTTGGTCCTTAGCCACAACTTGACATTTCGTTAGTCATAAATGCATAAATCATTTGCTTCAAACTAGTAATCCGTCTGCCACAACTTAAAACTTCTTGTGTCATAAACGAGCGAAACGATAACTCCAAACGTATGATTCATTTGCAACAAAGTAAAAATTTGTTTGCAAAACCTAATTATTCATTTAATACAAACATTCGATTTGTTTGCTATAAACGATGAAATTTTTACTGCAAAAGAATTTAAGAATTTGCTGCAAACTAAAATGAAAAATTCTCCAGCAAACGAAAAAGTCGTTTGGGCAATTTTTTCGTTTGCCGCAATCGATTCGTTCTCTCAGTGCAGAAGGACATGCGAGAAAATTGCTCTCTTAGGCAAAACCAAAAACTAAATCTAGCAAAAGTAATTTTATTCGTTTGATCTCAGAGTCCATACATACAAACCTAAAACTACCACAAACTAACATCTGTCAATGAGGACGTTTTGGCCGAGACATTGCTGTTGAAAGTCCTTTCTTCATGTGAGCATGTACTCTTTGCTTTGCCCATATTTACAGCTAAGGAAAACTGCAAAAGACTCCTCTATTTTTGTGACAATGCTCGAAAATATCCACTTTACATCACCTTTCATTGACTTGATTATGTCGATATCGTCAGCAAATGCATGTTATTGAACATTCTTCTAAAGGAAAGTGCCCTTTGGGCCCTTTCACACCAAACGAATCCGAATCACTCCGAATCAAGTTGAATCTTATTGACCAAGATTCGGCTTCGAGCGCTCCGTTTAAATGTGAAGGGATTCTTGTCCCGCCTTCAGACCGAACGAATCTGGTTCAATCAGGTTTGATTCGAGGTCGCACTTTATTCAACCTGTCGGATTCCTTGATTCTTGATTCTTGAATCAACAACCATACGAGATGGACGTGGAGTTATTAATTTTAAAAGTTAAAGAAAATAGTGCGATTTATGATTCAGGTTGATTCAGCTGGTGTGAAAGAGTGGAGATGACGAATCAGATTGAACTTGATTCAGAGTGGTTCTGATTGATTCGGATTCGTTTGGTGTGAAAGGGGCCTTAGTGTTAACTTACATTCTATTGATATTGAAACTTCAAAATTTCCAATGCAACGAATCCGGCCGATTACAATTAATATAAATATAAAAATCATCATATTATAAGCTAAAACAAAAGTAATGCTTATTTTCAAACCTTATAATAATTATGAACCTAATCAGTCGACGTGAAGTGTTTGCTCGTACTCAAGTAGATAATAAATCACTTTTATAGATGCCCTGTTTGTTTTTTGATCGAATTTTCATGTGATAAACAAAAATTATGTCATTTTTGGTGGTTCAAATTTGATTCAATCAAATATTTAATTGACTATTAAAGTTAGCGTTCAATTTGTTTAACATTCAACTAGTGGGGTTAAAGATATCTGATAGAAGTCTACAGGGAAATATACCACCTGGAAGATTATTTATATCTTAGGTCTAAAAAATATTTACCTACTTTAAGTACTTATGCAAACAATCGTAGGTAGGTGGGTATATATTATTTTTCTTGTTTAACTTGACTTATAATAACATGCTAAGGTGCCACAACCACACATCAATATAGTGCCGTTTAATATGCGTGTCAACTCAAGGCCTCACCATTATCCCCCCAGCCCCCTCAACCCATCAATGATAAATATAAAAAGGCCGTAAAGTCTTCAAACATCAGGCATGACGGAGATGGGGTACTATATAGAATAGTTAACTCGTTAGCCACTCCACTCCAAGCCTCATTCTCTCTTATAGTCAATATTTAAAGGTGCTATGGTTAATTTGGTTTTTGTGTCTAATTTTTTTTGTTGCTCGTCCTGGTTCGTCCTTTTGGATTTGAATAAATTATGAGGTTGGATGAGAAGAGCGAGAGTTGTCTCTGCCTTAATCGTATATTGTATTGGGGATAGAGGAATTGTCGAAATAAATATTCTTGGTGATGTAAGTTGATGGAATTTCCAATGCGGCTTGAGTTGATATTAAAACGAAAGTCCTCTCCACTTTTTGGAGTGTACCTGTGTATATAAAGTTCTATAGGTTAGCTAGTTTGTTTTGTGGTTAGAATGACAGTATTGCGTGAAGTAAACCAATAAGACTCATCTCTATGTCTAACTAGGTTGTATATTTTTTTTTTGAGGGTATATCCTCGACAGACACGATATATCCTAGCAATATAGAGACAGAGGATTCACCCCCTCCAGAAACTGAACTTTCGTCCTTTCGAGCATATAAGTTAGTGTCGTGCTATGGGTTATTATATTTTTTATTTTTGTTGCCAAGAAGCAGACACCATGTTCTTCTTCCAGGACTCTCTTTTCTCTGCAAAGTAATGACTATAGAAGTAGTGATATAAAGGAGTTAAGTATCTAATCAGTCACCATATCTACATGTGTTTGGATAAATTGTTAAATAGGCTGTAACCTTTTATGGTAATTTATTTTTTGGTTTTATATACCATACATTCATAAACATGGTAAGAAGGTGATATTACACATACATATGTACGTGTGTGTGTATGTAGTATTTTTGAGACTTTGAAGGACTTCTCTTTGACACACAGCCAAAATGGAGGTAGGAGGTAAAAGGTAAGAATATCCTGCTGAGAGGCAATTTTATGTGAAAGGTGAATGGCAATTGACAGGGTGACAAATTGGTCTTTAATTTGCAGCAAAAAGACGATGAAACAAAAACGAAAGAAAAAAATGAGAATACTACGAAAAACACCAAAAGGACGAAAAACTGTTGCAAAAGTAATGAGATCCTATATTGTAAATGTTATTTTTGTTATTTTGTTATTAAGATTGAAAGTGCGCCATGTTTTTATTTTGATATGCTGTTATATTGCTTTACTATAGTATACTTCTATAGAATGAAAATTATAAGTAAGGCTGAGAGAAAAATTGGTGGTGGTAATATAGGATGACAAACACATAGTATGGAGGTTATATTGGAGGCACAAAAACTGACTTTGGGGATATAAAATTGGAAAATCATTGATTTATGGAAATGACTCGTCACTTGTGATAGGCAATAAAATCATCGGATATATTATTATATATGTACATGTATTTATATAGGGGAACAGTGTTCTGTTTGATTAAATTTTTATATTTTATATTGCCATCATACACGTTATCCGAACTTATATGGTCGATTCATATGGCCTTTAGAAACATAGGTATAGTAAAAACAAAAAATATAACATGCTTTTGATCAAAATTATTTGGTAATCATTGACATTTTTTACTTATACACATTTATATCGGCAGGCATAATAATATAGAGATATTTTATCTTTGGAAAAATAATGGATTCGTTGGAAAAAAAATTGAATATTTCGTCAGAATGAGATTTTAATCAAATATCAAATTGAAGTTAATAATAACCGAAATATTCATTATGTACATGTGTGTGTGTGATATGTGCATATGGTGGATAACTGTGGAGAAAACCATCATTATTGAATAAATTTATCATTTTTAATTTGAATAACATATAATTTTCTTTTTGAATTTCGACTTTCATCGTTTGTTTTATGATTGCTACCTTTGATATTAATTCATTAGTCTAAGCTAAGATAAGCCTCGTATTTATTATTACTATTATTATTATTATTTATATACTCGGTTAGCAATGAACATGGATGGAATCAGATGTTCGGATAGTATCCCCGCTAATTTTCTAAGGAGGAGAGGCGTTCTTTACCGCTGGCAAAACCATTGCGTAAGCTTTTCTTTCTGTCTGATTATACAGGTCAGGCGTGAAGGTGACAAAGAAGTCGTGGCAGCAAATAAAGGCTCGAATTCAAAGGGAGTTCCGAGAACGTTGTGGCTTAATTGTAGATAAACCAAAGCCGCGATTTGGTAACACAAATGACGGCAACAAAGCTAAGTGATTTTTTCAAAACCCTGAACTTTCAGCCGAAATAACTAAATTAGACATAGAACTCATTAAAAAAATGCACCTCCAAATGTCGATGAATCGAACACTGTTTTTGAGTTGGATTGTGATGAGGATTACAGTAAAGATGACAGCGATGATTTTTAATAATAGATACATTGCAAACATTTCTTTGTTTTGAGTGTGTATTAAATTTATTAAGTTTCTTTAAATTTATAATGTGCCTCAATAAATCTGTGGCCCCGAGGCAGAACCGCTAAAGTCTGTTTTTAACATTTTTCAGGAGAGCAGTTTAAAGTTTTAAGAAAAAGTTCGCAATTACAATTTGATGTAGAAAATTATTTGATCGTCTGACAGTATTGAAACTAGTATGGATTTGAAGGTATTAAACCATTCTTTTGATCCATAATTTAAAAACAAATAAAACACTGAAATTAAAAGCGTGGGAAGCAAAAGAAGCAGTTTAGTTGTTTTGCTTCGGGAGATGTGTTCATACAAAATATCTTTAATCGAGTTAAGCTGTTTTTCCTTGAAGTAAATTGAATTTTTAGTTTGCCAAAATCGACTTAAGTTGTTTTTCCCTAATTTAATGAACATTTTGCACCGCTTAACTCGACTTTAGTTGTTATTCCATAACTATATTGAGTGAGATATGGCAACAAAATTTTGAGATAAGATTTTTACACGCTTGAAATCAAAGATACAATCTTGTTTTTGTATTAGAAAAGACAGAAATTTATTAAAAAATATCCTTCACAATATTAAATAATAAAAATAAATATTACATCAAGATAAAACCATTGAAAAATATTAAATTAACAAAACAAAAAACAACAAAAAAGTGGAATTCACACTTCGCGATTTTTTTAATTATTAGAAACAAGTATCAATATGTATTTAATGTTTTATTAACGTACTAAAATTGAAAATCTTTACAAATATTGAGATCATAGTTTCGTAGAAATAAAAGGTATTAGATTTTTTAAGTTTTGCAAATAATAGCAATAGTAATAAAGGGTGTCCCAAAATTAACGCAAGATTTGAATTTGCCGCCATTTGTGCAGTGAAGTGTTGGCAACCCTGAAAAAAAAAGCAATTTGACAGCTAACAGTATAGGGTTATTAAAAATGGAGCGTTACACGAGAGAACAACGTGTCTTCATTATTAAAGAATATTTCAAAAATAGTGAAAGCTTGGCGGCTGTAGTTCGAAAATTTCATACAAAATATGGTCGGAATAGTGTTTTAACTTCGTCAACTGTGAAGAGATTAATTGAAAAATTCATGGAGACTGGATCCGTTCGGAGAACCCACATGTGATTGTCGAAAAACAAATGCATCCACAACGCGTGACTGTATGGTGTGGATTTTGGGCTGGAGGCATAATTGGGCCATATTTTTTTGAAAATGATGCTGGTCAAGCAGTGACTGTTACTGGTGCTCGATATCGCGACATGATTACACAGTTCTTTCTGCCAAAATTGGATGATATTGATGTGTCCAATATGTGGTTTCAACAAGACGGTGCCACATGTCACACAGCCCGTGAAACAATTCAATTACTGCATGAGACATTTCCAGGTCGTGTACTCTCTCGTTTCGGTGATCAAAATTGGCCTCCTAGATCGTGTGATTTAACACCATTAGACTTCTTTTTATGGGGTTATTTGAAATCACAAGTCTATGTCAACAAGCCCACAACCACCCGTGTATTAAAGGAGGAGATTCAACGCTGCATCAACGAAATTCAGCCACATTTATGCAGAATGGTCATGGAAAATTTCAACAAAAGAGTGCGCATGTGCATGCAAAGCCGTGGAGGCCATTTGTCCGATGTGTTATTCCATACATAACCCTATCCTATGTACTTTACGAGTCAATAAAAATATAACTATCAAAAGACTAAAAACGGCGTTTTCTATTTAATTCAAATCTTGCGTTAATTTTGGGACACACTTAGTATGAAATAAGGTGAATATAGAAAAATAGCTTTAATTTTCATCATCTTCACTTTCTTAATCAGGATGTGTGTTTAGTGCACTTCAAGTTGTGCGAAGGCTTCGGTAAAACTCATGAAATTCGGGATTAATATATTGCATCAATTCCATAAGATCCTTCTTTTTTTCGGCAGATATATTTAGTACATCTTCAATAATTTTAAGCTCGCTTAATGAAAAAGTAGAAGATCCTCTTCTTGCCAACGATAATATTTTGAATGGTTCTTCTGGATTCAAAGTCATTTTATAAAATATTTTTTTATTGTCGTTGGTCTATCGAATCCACCTCACGGTGTTCCAAACAAATTTTTCTCCTTCTAAACTAGATCGTTTCCAATTCAAATTGGTTTTTGAGATTTCACAAAAATTGAAAAATTCAGCTCGTTGCATTTCATATACCTTTATTTTGGAATTAATACCACCAATAAACTGGTACCAATCTCTAGGGACACTAATTTCAACATTTGAATTTTTCTTTTCGCTTTCAATTAGGGCATGACAAGAATCGCATTCCATATGAGTATGACCAGGCTCTAAGAATTTGTGATCAATATATTCAATTGATGAATTTTCTTTTAGAAAAATGAGAAACATAGCAGCCACGAACGAGTTTTTATTTTGGCCAGAGCATGAATCGCTGTAAAATATTATTTTACGATCACTTGGTGGTAACGACCTAAGGAGTTTGAAAATGCAGGAAGAAATCTCATTCCTACCCCTACGCGCAATACCTTCGTGTCACATATAGCAGCCAGAAAAATTAGTCTCCAAATCATGTACCATAAGATTGAAAGTCCATAGTTGCCTTTTGTAAAAACTTGCGGAGTTTCTTAGATAAGGCGTTGGCAGACATTGCTGTAAGTCAAACGCAAAGCCTCTCATGCTTTGATTTTGTTTTGCGTTTTCCTTATCAATCTTTTTTTGGTCGTAGCCGAACTCTGCTTTTACAACATGTAATTTTTTTGCTCAAATAATATATTTTTCTCTTCATCGTCTTGAGCAACTTTAATTTTAGATATAAATGTATCACAATTTGAACAGGTGTCTAATTTAGGGGCTTTAAACTTAAGATTCATAGTTTGGAATATTTCAGCATATTTGGTCACATGCCCACAGGGCTAGCTACTTCTTCTTTATACATGCGGTGCATTGTTGCCAGATTTAAGCTCCCATGAATATATTTTTGGGATGTATCCCTACGGCTATAGTGGCTTTCATATGCCGGAAATTTGTGTATGTGCCGCTTTATTTCTTCTTCTTGCTCTTGACTAGTTTTGTTGGGAGGATTTCTTTTTCCATGACAATTTTTAAATGGCAAAGTCGGACATGACTGTTTTTTACAAATTACACTCCTAATAAAACTTTCAGTTTCATCAAAGCACTGTGTAAAATGTTTTCGACAAATATTAGAACGTTTGCCAGCATGCTCCAAAAAATATAAAACGGTATTTTGACGATTACGTTTTCGTTCAGTTGAATTTGTCTGTGTATCACTTTTTTTTTGTCAATAACTAACAGGTTTCCAATATATAGAATACGTTGATCATAAGATCCCAGGGACCAATAGTGATTGAAAATTGATTGAACGTTCTCAAATGAAAATTTTACCTGGCAATTAAATCGACACCTACCAAACGGTTGACAAAGTCTGGCCTGCTTAATTACTCCAGAATTATATTCATAAGCTTTTCCAACATTTCTGGATATCTGTCGGCAAAGTCTTTTATTTTCACGTTTTGATTCTTTAAGGACAGTTTGTGGTTGGGTTGGGATATTTTCAATCTCTTCATCATCGGTGCATGAATCATGAGAAGTAATTTGAAAATCGGGATCTTTAAAGTAATCATCAGAATCATCGCAGTTAATACAGACATTTTCCTTGTCTTTGTTGCTAACTGTTGCCACATATTGGTCTACAAGTGTAATAGTGAAATACTTAGAAATAGTAACTTTTGAATACAAAAAATAGGATTCTTGCTGTCAAAAAAACATATCATATCGATGTAAAATCCATTCATTGAAGATTTTGTTTCGAATTCGTTGTATGGAATTGATTGAAAATAATAATCTGATTCAATTGTTTCATTTGAATAATCATACGATGATTATTTTAGTGGCCATTTAGTCCAGTCAAGGAATGAGGTGTAGAGTGCGTGAGCAGGTAACTAAGCGATTCCTTCAGAAACTTGTTCAGGGGGCTTAGGTTGTTAACATACCAAAAGTCCTGACTCCTAGGTGATGAGCGGGGGGGGAGGGGGGTAAAGGTACGAATTTTGGGTTTTTCGCTTATATCTCGAAAACGGTGCATCGAAGAGAAATATTTTTAGAGAATAAAATGGAGTTCTTAAAATTATCTAAAACTTTTATATCACATGTTTTTTTCTAATTCCTAACCGTTTTCGAGCTATACCCTCGGAAAAAGTTGAAATTTACAAAAAAAATCAATTTACGTCAAAATATTCATAAACATTGCATCATATTGTCTAAACCTATTCATAAACGAAAAGTATGAATAGGAAAGAAGTTGTAGATTTTTAAATTCCCTTTTAGAATATATATACATATGCTGATTAATGTCCAACCCGCCTAAAGTTACAGCTATTTTAAAACTTGTATAGCATTTTGCAATTTCCAGAAAATTAGTTTGTATATCATAAAACCTTTGTTCGTGTATTTTCATGAGATATGCACTTCGCTTGAAGAGTTTTCTGGAGTCACATTCACTTCAAGTGAACAACACAAGGACATTGGACAGGCTCGCAAGATGCAGAAGACATTGTCAAACTCAATCAGTGGTTTGATTCTCATCCTCCCTTCCCAGAAACCTCTCAAATCATGTCAATTTCGAGTGGAGTTGTCGGAGATGCCACGATAACATGCTATGATGCTGTTCGAGTAGGTAAAAGGGCTATGAATTCAGTAGTTGACTTGAAAGGGTAGTAGTTGACCCAACATTGCTCTTTCAGCGGATATGTATAAGCAAACGATCAGATGAGGATTTGATGACATATTTTGAGTATGAGTTGGCCCCATTTCAAAAATCTTACTTATCGAGGGCAAGAGTGATATAGGCCTACAGTTACCCAGATCATTAGTTGCTCCTTTCTTGAAAAGTGGCAAGATATTGGCACATTTAAGAGCAACCGGAAATACTCCAGAAAAAATACTTTTGCTAAAGATATGTGCCAAAACATCAATTATAAAACATGCTACATTTTTCAAACAAACATTTGAAATACCATCATAACCAGAAGAGTTTGAAGTTCTTAAAGTGCCAATTAACTTCAGAATCTCTAAACTAGTTATAGGCTCAAACACAAAACTTTGGCTTTGAGAAGGTTCATTACTGAATGGACTACAAAGTGTACAAGATGGGTGACTAGAACTAGCTTGTAGATTAAGTGAAATCGTTGAAAAGTATTCATTGAATGCATTAGCAATTGCAATTTTATCTGAGACCACACGACCATTAGCATTGACAACAGATGGTTGTTTTTTGCACTGAGATTTATTAAGTATACTATTCACTATTTTCCATTCATTTCTAATATTTCCTTCAGCTAGATTGAATTTGTTTTTAAAGACGAATAGGAATTTCCTTCTTTAATTCAACACACTTTTTTTTTATATTAAGTTTTTAAAATCTGACTGCTGTTGCGTTTTAGACACTTTTTTCTTAATTTGTTTTTATACTTCACTTTTTTAAGCAAACTATACCACTATACGTAATCCATAGCTTTAAACGCTTATTAGACTTTTTCGGAACGATATCAAAAGAAGCATCAGAAATGTATCCATTCCATATCCAGAATTAATAGAAATGTAAGACGAGGTAACGTGATCGTCCGCTTGCTCGGAGCAATCTTCGTCTTTGCTAGAAGTAAGTTATTGTGGATATCTCCTTTGTTATCTAATACTCGCACATAAACCACTGCTCCATATGCTTTGGTTGAAGCATCGCAAAAGCCATGCAACTCGATTCCTTGTGTAATTGGAAAATGTGGCAGCCGAAAAGCGATGCTCACCTGTTCTGCAGCGTGCCTCCACTCTCAAGGGAAGTGCCTGAACAGTGTGCCTGTTGACGATGGGGACGATGAAGACGATGTAGAGCCCATTCAGCAAGAGCACCCGCTACTGAGGAAGAAGATGCCATGGAAGAACAATCATTGCCTGGGCCCTCAAGTTTAAAGAGGATGAAAATTTGATTACTTTTAAAGTTGGGAGTAAAACATTAGGAATATATTGAGAACAATGGGGCTTACAATTATTATTGTATTGGTGTAACGAAACTATCTGTAGAATAAAGTGTGAAATTTGTCATCATCATTATTTTTCTACTTTATTTCATAACTTGCTTATAAGTGGCCATATATGTTATTAGATGAACGAACAAAGGTTGGGGGTTAAGAATATGATATACTCGTACAAACTTATTTTCTGAAAATTGCAAAATGCTCTACAAGTTTTAAAATAGCTGTAACTTTAGCCGGGTTGGACATTAATCAGCATATGTATATATATTCTAAAAGGGAATTCAAAAATCTACAACTTCTTTCCTATTCATACTTTTCGTTTATGAATAGGTTTAGACAATATGATGCAATGTTTATGAATATTTTGACGTAAATTGATTTTTTTTGTAAATTTCAACTTTTTCCGAGGGTATAACTCGAAAACGGTTAGGAATTAGAAAAAAACATGTGATATAAAAGTTTAAGATAATTTTAAGAACTCCATTTTATTCTCTAAAAATATTTCTCTCCGATGCACCGTTTTCGAGATATAAGCGGAAAACCCAAAATTCGTGCAGGCATGCAATACGAATATAGACAGGCAGAGTACACTGGCACACACACAATAGAAAAAACAGCAAGTCGCCAACATAGCCAGATTTGCAGTTATCGTGATCCAAACATTATAACAGATTGACACAACCAGGCACACAAAAACGCCAAGCAGACATAAGGATAGACAATCACACAATTAGACAAAATCACGCACACACACACACAAAACTAAGTTATAAAATTGTCAAACCTTCATTAATAGCTTTTTCCTTTAACATTCGGGCCAGTGCCAAAAGCCTTTGTAATCGAGAGGACATTTTAATTACACTTATTTTAAATTCAAAACACTTGAAAAATCTAAAAAAGGAAATATCGACCATGCCTAAAATCTAAAGTCGAGTTATGACAAAACTATTTATCTATTATTTTTATTTTCTTATCTTCGTGCAAAAATAACTAAAGTTGACTTAAGTACACACTTGTTTTTGATTTGGTCGCGCAATAACAACTAAATTCTACATTAGATTTTTATAAACTGACTCTTTGCCGCGCAAAAAGGACTAAAATCGAATTTAGATTTTTATGATCAATATTTCCTTGTGGAATAATGACTAAACTCAACTTAAGACATGACAAATTTATTTATGTATCTTTTGGAGAATAACAACTAAAGTTGAGTTAAGTTGTTTTTCTCCAAATAGAAATTTAAAAAATACAACAATTTCATTGAGGAAGAACAACTAAACTCGACTTAAGCGGTTCTGCCTCCTGGGCACAGAAATATATATTTCTTATTTTTTTTAAGAGAGGCACAAGTAGGTGAGTAATGTCAGTCTATTTGACAAAAAATAGATCTTAAGCTAAAAATTCTTTAAGTCGAAAAATACAAATTGGCACATTTATGAAAAGGGGGAGGTTTAGTGGGCGTGGCTGGGACTCGGTTCTAAAAATATCTTTTGCTTGGGCTCAGAAGTCATTCTGCAAAATTTCAACCTTATAGGTCTAACGGTTGATTTGATGCCACGTTTTAGGTCATTCTGCCCCACCGTGAGACGTTTTAAATGAATGGTTAAATTATACTAAAAACGTTTTTCTCAAAACAAACCAAGTATACCTTCAAATGCGTGTCGCAAACAATGACCATACGGAAATTGTTGACTTATGTACCTATATAAAAATTGTCACAAAGCTATATACAAAAACAAAAACAATTATCCTAATGAGTTACTGATTTCCAACACAAACATACTACAACATAATTTTATAGTCCAACATTAGACTGACAGTTTGCGTACTAAAGAGTGCAACTAATTTTGAACCAATCAACAACAAAACAGCAAAAAACCCAACAGAAAAACCATAAATATTAATAAATAAGCAAAACAAAAACATAGACAGAGAGAGAGAGAAAAAAAAGCATACTTAACTAAACTCATTATTCCAATTAAACAAATTGATTTGCGTTCAATTGATAGAAATATTTTTTTTCTTCCCTCATAAATTACTCCCCTCTTTCGAAGTATTATGCACCCAGAGGAAGGGTAGTTCTAGCCAAGAGCCAAAACAAAAACTATATTATAACAGGAAAGAAAATATGAGAAAAAACAGGACTCATTAGTTTGGTAAACAAACTGTGTGGGTGACAATATAGTATACATATTATTAAAGCACTCCTCTCGCAAAAACAACAACAACTAAACCAAACAGAGGGCCAGGACATGCAAGTGAACTAAGCAAGCATAGGCTTTAGAGGCACTCAGACATCATCAAACACCATCAGGACTTGGCTCTGGGTCTAGTTCTGGTTCTGGTGGCGATGGCGATGGCAATGGCAACTATCAACCCTCTCTCGCTCTTATAAAGAACAAATATTGACTTCTAAGCTAATTACCTGTAAACATCGTGATAGTGTAGTTGTAGGTCAACCCTAGTTGTTGTTCTTGTTATTGCTGCGCTATTACTCCAGGGACATGGCCAACTCGAAAATATATCATAATGTGACTACGTCAACAAGATAAAACTAAAGGAATATCAAACAACAGCAAAACAAAAATACGACTATGAAATTGAAATAAAAATCGGGACAAATATTTTTTATACGATATGCATATATAGAACCAACCACCCCTTTCTGTCCCCCTTTGCCGTGAGACAGTGTCAAGTGTTTTGTTTTGTTCTGTTTTTTTTTTCGTCAATAATTAGATATTGTATCAACATTAAGGGTTGGATATCATCAGAGACTGAGTGATTAGAGGCATATTCATTTATAGTACTTATTCATTTTTACGTCTATTTGTCAAAGGAAATATTTGTTAATTACATAACAAAATTATTAAATAGAATACATACTAAATTTATGGCGAGCGATGGTCAAACACACCCCTTTCCCCTCTTTTCTTCTCACTAATAAACCATAGTCAACACAACCGCCCGCCGGCCGACGCACGTCTCCGCTCACTTATATGATAGGAAGACAAATTAAGTCAGGTTTTAATTATAAGCGCAAAAACCGTTTTGGGAATTTATTATGTTGGTCCTTAGAGTATTATGTATGTATGTCTGTATTGTATATTGTATAGTGGCATTAAGGAGGTTAAGTTTCAAGGTATGGTTCCTTCTGCTATAATATTTATGTTTAAATAATGATTGAAGAGGGTTAGACTTTATGAGCTATAAACACGATTATCTTCTCGTTAATTATTTGTTGTACCTTTACCAACAATTTTGGATTATGAGAGTTGTAATAAAAATTTATTTATAATGAAATAATAAATTATGGACAAATAAAAGCCTTGATGGCGCACCCTTTCTGCCAAAACAAAAATTGTGTCCAAAACTTAGCAAATTTTAAACGAAATAATCTTCTAAATTATGTAAGGCTAAAAGATTTAAGCTGAAGAAAACATTGATTGATTGTACAAAATAAAATTGAAAAACTTATTCCAAGACTCGACAAATTATGTGATAGTGAAGTAATATTGAAAGGAGTAAAAATTAATGTCAGTTGGATAACGTATGTATATAGAGTACTATTCTGAGAAAAAATATGAAAATTGAATTCTCGAGATAGTCTATCTTTTCACCTATTATCGTTCACTTCACAGGGTCTTCAAATAAAAATAAAAGCTTTAGTTTAAGGTTAAAAAAAATGGCGTTCAAATCAAAATGCATATCGTGCACTTTGTGGGTTTTTCGGTCTATTTCGGTGAAAAAATCAGGAAACATTTTGAGCACACTATTGACCACACTACTGACCATTTCAATCATCGTCAATGGTCAGAATGGTGGCAAGAAATAGCAACAATGGATGATAAATTTTCGAAGAAAATCATCTTCAGTAATGAGGCACATTTTCACCACAATAAATTCAATAAGCAATAAGCAGAATTGCCGCATTTGGGCGAACGATAATCCAAGAGTTATTTTCAAAAAACCAATGGACTTCCAAAGAGTGACTGTTTGGTGCGGTTTATGGGCTGGTGATATCATCGGGCCGTATTTTTGATATGATAACGAACTTTTTATGGCCCGAATTGAAAGATACGAATGTGGACGATATGTGGTTTCAACAGGACGGTTCCACTTAAAACAGAGTCATAATTCAGTTACTATTCAAGAACTAAATAATAAGATAATTCGGCTCAACAACGACATAGAACTTCAATCATGCCTCGGCGCCCAATCCAAAAACCTCCCCAAATAGTGAATGGTTAAAGACGACAATAATTCTTCAATTTTCGAAACCCAAATGCAACAATTCTGCTTGTTAACGATGTCTCTAGGTAAAATTGAGGAAGATAATTTTATG
The DNA here is from genome assembly GCA_920104205.1 of Eupeodes latifasciatus. Classification (NCBI taxonomy): domain Eukaryota; kingdom Metazoa; phylum Arthropoda; class Insecta; order Diptera; family Syrphidae; genus Eupeodes; species Eupeodes latifasciatus. The sequence continues at coordinate 22,783,047 of OV049924.1, read as the reverse complement.
AACAAAATTTGGATCTTTTTGATGCATTTTAATTTTGGATTCCTTACTTTCACTAGTTCCCGGAAAAAACATTCTTTAAGAATTTTTTTAGTGAATTTTCATTTTAACAACAATGCGTGTTTTCAAACCATAGTTCTTAATTGTTGAATTTAAAAAGATGAGAGAATCAAAAGAGACATCTGCCGAAGATTAGGTTATGTTAAAGTGGCTGTCCGTGATGGAGTAGGACACACTTAGGCCAGTTTAATTGGCCATTGTGAAACTACATGAATCTTGAGGCTTTCTTCTAAGCTCAATGAAACCAGTTTGATTCCCTTACGAAACGTGAAATACTGATTATGTTAATATGATTGAGATTGTTTAAAATAGTTATAGAAGAATTCTAATAGGTAATTCTTGTGTTTTTGATTCAGAGCAGTGTATGTACAACCTCACAACTGGAAGGTTGCGAAACTTGAGGATCCAAAGGGACCCTGTTATCCTTATCATCAATGCAGAGTCCCTTTCTCCCTGGCGCAATCGAAAGCTGTGATCAGGTTCGGATTTGATGAAATATCGCTGAGGGTCTACAAAAAAGATGGCCCGAGGCACAAAAACTTCCCCCTTCCCGAACCTGGTGCATCGGTCACATTTGCTTCATTTGAAGACGATGCATCCCAGGTATCCCCAGTAGCAGTGGAAGCTCCTACCACCGACCAAGGTTTTTCCGCAATGGAGGCTGAGGTCTACGACAGCGGAGATAAGGACATTCTTTTAGAATCGTCCTCTGATATAGATAACTCCGACATCACTGTGTTGGAGGCTGATCGGAAGTACGGTAGCGAAAATTCTGCGGTTACTCCAGATTAACCTCCAACACTCCATAAAGGCTTTGGCCTCCCTTCTTCTTCACTTATCCAGTAGCGATGAAGATATTGTCCTGATACAAGAACCCTGGATTGCTATATCCATTGTTCGAGGAATCAGGATTCCCAAATACTACGTGCTTTATGCATCAGGTGAGGATGAACCCAGATCTTGCATATTAGTAAAGCGTAGCCTAAATGTATATTTACTCCCTAATTTCAGCGATAGAGATATCACCGCCGCAAGTCTGGAAACACCCAGAGGAACATTATGTCTGGCGTCGGCGTATCTCGGCCACGACCACAGTGGCCCTCTCCCGAGTGACACCCTGGAGAGATTAATAGCTGAAGCGCAAAGGCTCAACATCGGCCTCATCATCGGAAGTGATGCTAACGCCCACCATACAGTGTTAGGTAGCACGGATATAAACGACAGGGGTGAGTCTCTTTTCGACTATATTCTAAACACTAACCTACTCATAAGTAATGTTGGTAAAGAGCCAACCTTTATTACTAAAAATCGACAAGAAGTTTTAGATATAACTCTTGTCTCCGACTTCATTAATAATAATATGTTGAACTGGACGGTATCTAAAGAACACTCCTTTTCTGATCATAGATACATCCAATTTAACTTTATAAATGAACCACCTTGCCAACCGATCTTTCGAAATCTAAAAAGAACAAATTGGCCAAAATACAAGAGAACGTTAAATAGTTTAGTAAAACCTGAACTCTTTAATACCCCCCCAACACTGAAGATCTTGACGACAAAGTCAATAATCTAACATTAGCCCTAAACAAAGCTCTAGATACTGCATGTCCTCTTACAAGTAAGAGGTAAAAAGAAACCACACTGGTGGAACGCAGGGCTAGATCCACTTCGAAAAGAATGCAGAAAACTCTTTAATAGAGTGAAAGCTTCTAGAGACATGTCTGACTGGGATTCATATAAAGAATCACTCAATATAATATAAAAAAGAACTGAGGAAAACCAAACGATCGTCCTGGAGAAACTTCTGTAGCATCCAGGTTGCGCGAAATCCTCTTGAAAAATCCAATCATGCCAAGCTGCTTGAAAAACGCCTCTAGCCTCTGGACCAATTCAAGCGAAGAGTTGCTCAACTTGCTACTAGACGTTCACTTTCCTGGTAGCTCTAATATTATTAATTAACATTGTACCAAATAGTTTTGACAATAAATTATATCCCCCGCAAGGTCTAGTCACTAGGGAAAAACTCAAATGGGCTATCAACAACTTTAAGCCATATAAATCTACAGGTCCGGATGGTAAAATTCCAGCTGAACTGCAAGAAAATGCAAGTTTTCTAATACCCATCCTAGAAAACATCTTCAAGGGATGCCTTAAATTGGCATACCTACATACCGATGTCTTGGAGACAAGTTAAAGTCGTTTTTATTCCAAAAGCTGGAAAATCCAGCCACGTTAACCCTAAAGACCTAAGACCTATCAGCTTATCATCATTCCTTATCAAAACTTTTGAACGTTTGATCGATATCTACTTAAGGGCAAGTATTGATAAGTCCCTCCTTTCAAAGGCTCAACACGCCTACTACAAAGGAAAATCAGTTGAAACGGCTCTACACAGTATAGTACGTACAATCGAATATTCCCTCCATCATAAAGAGTACACCTTAGTTGCCTTCTTAGATATAGAAGGTGCATTTAACAATGTCAACACATCTGCAATTGCACGTGTATTGACATCTCTGAAGGTAGATAAGCGAATTGATTAATCAGATGCTGATAAGCAGGATTATCAATTCAAAACTGGGCGATTTTACTGCACAAAGGGGTGTCAGCAGAGGTACGCCACAAGGTGGTGTCCTATCCCCTCTCTGCTCTGGAACTTAGTATTAATTGAATTACTAATTACTCTAGAAAGAGAGGGATACAGAGTGTTTGCCTATGCGGACGATGTAGTAACGGGTAAACATCCCAATATACTAAAAGAACAAAACGCTTTAAATAAGCTCACCAGATGGGCAAATCGGTGTGGACTAGGCGTTAACCCACAAAAAACCGACCTTGTCGACTTCACAAGGAAATACAAAGTCCCACACATTGACCCTCCCCTCATAAACGGTGTACCACTTAATTTCTCTGAACAAGCAAAATACTTGGGTCTCATTTTGGATAAGATATTAAGTTGAAAACCTAACATTCAATAGAGAATAAACAAGGCCACAGTAGCCCTGTTCTCCTGTAAAAAGGCCATTGGTAATAAATGGGGCCTACAGCCCCGCATTACACACTGGCTAGTGGCTATATATCTCGGTCATAAGGCCGATCCTTACTTATGGAGTATAGCGGTATGGTGGACGGCGCTGGATGTAGCAACAAATCGCGATAAACTCAGCAAAGTCCAACGAACAGCCTGCCTGTGTATGGGAGGAGCACTTCGCTCTACCCACTTGATGTTCTGTTCCATCTAATACCGCTGGACAATTTCAGCAAGCAAACGGCCGCTAATACAGCCATACGGCTTCAAGCCTCCTCTCTGTGGATCAATAATGGAATTGGCCACACCACTATTTTGAACTCGTTCAGAACTATAAACAGTAATATTGACTACACCATACCCCATCCTCAGTTTAATAACTAAAGCTTCAAAGTGACTATACCTCCCAGGTCTTCTTGGGAGAATACATCATTTTTGAACGATGGTCCTATAAACTTCTATACAGACGGATCAAAAACGGAGGATGGGGTTGGTGGAGCCGTATACTCAGATAGACTAAACTTAAGTCTCTCCTTTCGTTTACCCGATCATTGTAGTGTGTTCCAAGCTGAAATCCTGGCTATAAAAGAAGTCCTATCCTGGCTTAGAAAAAACGTTATATCAACTAATGATATACGCATCTTCTCGGATAGCCAAGCTGCATTAAAGTCCCTAGACCCTGTCTCCACAAATTCACTAACAGCCCTAAATTGTCGATCATCTTCTACGGAGATGGCTATACACAGTTCAACATTCACCTTTTCTGGGTGCCGGGCCATAGAGACATTCCAGGAAATTGCAAAGCTGACGTACTTGCAAAAAGCGGAACAACTTTACCTCTGCTGGCTCACAATGCTAGCATAGGTATCCCCTTATAGCTACATGTAAACTCATGCTAAAGCAAGATACCATAGAGAAAACAAACTTCAGGTGGAATAACACCACCACCTGTGTAGCGACTAAATTAATTTGGCCTAATCTTAGCGCCAGGCGCTCAAAACAATTAATCTCTCTGAGTAGATTGCACATTAGCTACGTTATAGGTGTCCTGACTGGGCAATGCTTAATAGGAAGGCATGCTATTCGACTGCCCCTGCAAATGATTTTTGTAGGTGTTGCATGGACGAAGAAGAAGAAGAGACAATCTCTCATCTTCTGTGCACATGCCCTGCCTTATCACAAAGACGTAGAATCCACCTGGGAGACTACTACTTCAACCAGCGATCTAAAAAATGCTGACATTATTTGTCTCCTACGCTTTATTTGAAGCTCCAATTGGTTCAACGAGTTAAGCTGATTGACTGATCCATGTGGTATCACAACGCACCATATTTTGGTCTAAGTGTGTTGGACTTCCCAACCAACATCCATGTTAACCTAGCCTAACCTAACATTAATGTTTGGATTTGTTATATTTTTTTCCAATTTTTTCGTCGAAAACATCACAGATCCATCCATAATTTTAAATGCATCCTTCTTTCTTGCCGCTGCTATAACCTTTTGACATATATATAGGGACAAAATGTCTTTTAAATACTTCTTTTGTTTTTCGATATGACCAAAGTCTTGATCACAAGGTAAGTAAGAGTGGCCACTCAATAGAAATTTATGATCAAGTTTATTTACAAAATAGTCATTATGCGAAACAATATATTGGCTCAAAACGGACAGCTTAATATTTTTATTTTGCCCACCACACTAGTCAGTGTACATAATTAAATTTGAGGTACCTACTCACAAAATGTTTAATATAATGCAATAAGCAGCTGCCAATTTGTTGGGGACCTCTTGATCCAACCAACTCGTCCCAAATATACAAGTAAGCTTTATTCTTTATCATGTCATGGATACCTAGACAATTTGTCCAAAGCTGCCTCTTATAATAGCACACACCCCTTGAGATGATTGGAGTTGGCAAGGATTTCATAAGATCAAATGCAATTACGGAAGTGTCATTATATTCCTTTGCTTTTGCCGCATCATATCTAATGCCATTTCTAGCCGACTCCGCTTTTCTAAGGTGCAGTTCATGTTTGATTTAGCTTACTGTACAATTTTGGTGCAGAAATGGCTTATATATTTGGAATTGATTCATTTAAAAAAAAAATGCATAATGCAGAAGTGGCGTAAGCGGGTTACGCCATTTCTGTTCTACGAAAAATTGCGTGCAGAAACAATGTTTCAACAATTTTGTGTAGGTTTATGAACAAATATGAGCTACGCCACTTCTGAATAGAAAGGAAATTGAATTTTTAGTCATGTTAGTGTAATAAACTCAAACTATAGAATTATAAAATATTTTGAAATACATTAAAGAATTAAAAAAGAATGACCAAACAAAATTAACTTTTTCGGACAAATTCTTCCAAATAAGATATTTGTTGACATAATATTTGGAATTTCTGTATTTTACACTATATAAAATCCTTAAAAGGTATAACTTTTCTAAAACAACTAAACCTTCCCAGTTCATTGCAATGTCCAGAAAATATTTTTTCCCCTTAATTACTCCCAAAATACTATAAGAACCCACAAAAAATGTTACAATGTTTTGAACAATATAAAAAAGCAATTTATAAATATTTGGCAAATAAAGTTTTAATTGAGAGAACTGTACCTAGCATTATATATTTGTTGGCCATTAATGTAATATCTTTCAAATCCAAACTTTATGCTATACAGCAATAGACATAACCAAAGGCACACATCTTGACTTGATATGGCTTAATAAGCATATATCTATCTTACTGGTCCAAAGAGCTATTTTAGACATTTTCATCACAAAGGATCAGACCTATTTAAACACACTAGCTCATTGCAATGGAAGCTATTTAGGAAGCCATTCTGTGCACACGGTTACGTTATACACATCACACACAGCATAACACAACACAACACAGCACAGCTCATAGCAAAGGCCAAACCAACATCAACCATCATCATGATAATAATCCTCTCTTCTTGCTTTGGCTTTCTCCTTCAGCAGGACCTTAACACGGTATCATATTTCCATTAGATATTTTATATATATTCGCTTGTGAGATGTCTGCAGGTGTTTTGCGGCCAAAACAAAAATTCCATCCAACTTTCCTAATTAACATTCCTGAGGGCATGCACCATGAGAGTAGAGTCAAGCCAGCAAGCATCAAGCAAGCAAGATCGACACAGAAGAAGATACAGAAACTCAAAAAACTTAATATTAGCAACAGCAACTCAAGAAATATACCAAAGATGAAAATGAATGAAAAAAATGATACAAGAAGGTCCTTTCAAACCATAACCATCTCTCCCAGCAGCCTTAGCACCAACAGCAACGACAACAACAACAACGAAAAAAAGGATAAGCCAACAGCATGTGAGCGTATAAAATTAAAGTTAATGATATTCGTATTCCCCATACAACATACCCGAGCATTATAAGGTCCAACATCGGAAGTTGTATTGAGGAGGTTCATAGGGAAGCGAGGTGAGATGAGGCGAAGTGTAATCTAAAGGACGAAAAAGTATCACTTAATGAAACTATGTTCATCTCTACGGCGGCGGCAGACGAACGATATCAACGAAAACCAAGAAAATATGAAAGTTTATCATTATCACGTACGTGCGTCGTGACTATACGATGATGATACCAAAAACGTCCATCCATCGTCACGACGCACGTCGCGTCGGTCGTCGGTCGAATGCCATCTCTCTTATGATAGACTCTCATAAAGATGTTACATCTGGAGAAATTATAGGTCTAAACTAATATTGTGCGTCGTTTTAGCATATGGTGTGAGATATTGGCAAAAGTTTATCATTTTACTTTTGATATTCTTGTGGTGCGTTTTATCTATTTTTGTTAAGGCCATAAGTATCTGAAATACCATTTATCTTATCAACACTCTCTACTTCTATCTTACTCTTCCTCTCTCACATTCTTTATGAGAGTTCTTTGTTTTGGGAACTTTCATGATGTCATCGAGTTTGGTGAAACAATCAGCCCTATCATGAATTCCATCGTAATCGGAAATTTTTACGAATCCCGAAAAACTGTATCATGAAATCCGTTCGTAGTGAAAAATCTCATACAATTTTGCATTACGAACGGATTTCATGATACAGTTTTTCCGGATTCGTAAAAATTTCCGATTACGATGGAATTTATGATAGGGCTGAATAATTTAAAATTTCAAACCATTAAACAGATTAAACACGTCTTACTTTGGGATTTAAAAGGTTCAACTTCAAGGGCAGTTGTTGTGTTTAGAGACAGTCAATCTAAAAAGTAACCAAACTTTAGAATAAAACTTTTAGTACGTTTTTCGAATAAGAATATGACTGCGAATATCAATAAGAATTCGATTACAAATATGAATAGGAATACGAATACGAATACGAATACGAATACGAATACGAATACGAATACGAATACGAATACGAATACGAATACGAATACGAATACGAATACGAATACGAATACGAATACGAATACGAATACGAATACGAATACGAATACGAATACGAATACGAATACGAATACGAATACGAATACGAATACGAATACGAATACGAATACGAATACGAATACGAATACGAATACGAATACGAATACGAATACGAATACGAATACGAATACGAATACGAATACGAATACGAATACGAATACGAATACGAATACGAATACGAATACGAATACGAATACGAATACGAATACGAATACGAATACGAATACGAATACGAATACGAATACGAATACGAATACGAATACGAATACGAATACGAATACGAATACGAATACGAATACGAATACGAATACGAATACGAATACGAATACGAATACGAATACGAATACGAATACGAATACGAATACGAATACGAATACGAATACGAATACGAATACGAATACGAATACGAATACGAATACGAATACGAATACGAATACGAATACGAATACGAATACGAATACGAATACGAATACGAATACGAATACGAATACGAATACGAATACGAATACGAATACGAATACGAATACGAATACGAATACGAATACGAATACGAATACGAATACGAATACGAATACGAATACGAATACGAATACGAATACGAATACGAATACGAATACGAATACGAATACGAATACGAATACGAATACGAATACGAATACGAATACGAATACGAATACGAATACGAATACGAATACGAATACGAATACGAATACGAATACGAATACGAATACGAATACGAATACGAATACGAATACGAATACGAATACGAATACAAATATATAAGGGTTTTTTTTTCAATTGGCACATTGGTAGTTTCTGGCGCCACGTGGCGGCCATTTAGTTTTGGTGACATCTGTCAAATCTCTTGTTTATTATTCAATTGTTTATACCAAATAATCATGGCAAGTTACACGTTTAAACAGCACGTTCAAATGATAAAACTTTCTTATAAAAATGAGTGTTCGTTAACGCAAACGTTGCGCGAATTGCGCCCATTTACGGTAGACGTGGTCGACTTTTCAACGCTTGGTGGCCAAATTTGAAACGACCGGTTTAGTAAACAATCAGTCAACACCCGTACATTCAAGGAACGCAAGATCGGCTGAGAAAATCGCTGCGGTGTACAGCAGAACTCGATGCAGTCTATTCCTCGCCGTGCACAAGAACTCGGCCTTTTGCAGACTTCAACTTGGCGAATTTTGCGGGCCTACACCCGGCACCCGTAAAAGATCCTCAGCTCAAAGTTCATGACTATAGACAACATTGTTTGTTCGCTTACTTGGCTTCGAATCGTTTGGAAGAAGACCCCAATTTTGGCCGAAAAATCATCTTTAGTTACGAGGCGCATTTTTAGATGAATGGCTGTGGGATTTTTAAATTATGTATATTAACGTAGTTTTTACTTGTCAATCTGAAAAGATGTCAGATTCAAAAGAAATGTCTGGCCCAAATAGCAGACTATTTAAACTGAAACCTCTTATTTAAAAATCGTTTTAAAATTCTTAAACCACTTACTGCCGCTCACAACTGTTTCAATATTTAAATTGCAATCGAGTAGCAAAAACAATGGTGTCCTTAAAAAACGGTAAAGAACACAACAACAACAAAAAACAAAGCAAGCATATTTATCTTCTTTGCAAAATGATGAACCTGTTTCAGGAGGCAATCATCTGTGTCCTTTGGCCACATGGCAATGTCACAAAAGTCATCACTAACACCGTAGCTGTGGTCAAATTGTGTATAGAATACATCTTCTCCGTCGCTTGTCCGTCGCTCGTCTCCACCAGAGCCCTCACCTTATCTATATCTGTAACTGACATTACTCCGTACGTGATGTCATCAAGGAAAGGTATAAAAATCTCGTTTAGTCTATTTGACGTTCTGGGTTTTTTTCGTCCTGATAGAGGATGATGGTAAGGGAGAATGGTGCAAAATGAAACGGTCCTTGTTTTTATATGTATATATGTACATTTTTTTTTTCTTCTTTACATATTCATTCCATCCGAAACAGGTAAAACATGGACAATTAGAACTCATACCCCCCCACCTCCGACTGCGCCTCAGTGGCGTAGTTGCGGCATCGCTAAAAATGTCATCTCCCCCTCTCTTATGGACGATAGATGGTAAAAACAGAGATGAGAAGAAAAAGAATATTATCCTTGCCATGGACTGCACATAAATAAAATTAGATTTTCATTAAGAGCGGCCAAATAGCGCACAACTTGGATGGACACAGAACAAAAATCCTATCCGTGACATTAATTGGACTGCAATTTGACAAAAACAAAAAAAAAGGAAGAAAAACTATGAACAACTTTAACAAGGATCGTTTTGTATCGTATCGTTTCCATACAGGGTCATCTTCAGGATCAATTATTCAGATTGAAACCATAGTACAAAGAGGAGCAGCAGCAAAAGAGACGAGCTAATCACGCTACTCGCTTAAGCTTTTAGTATCTATGTATATTTCGGAGATGGCTAATAAGACCTAATGACCCATTCCCTGTGCCTCTGGGTCTTGGGTTATAGGTTATATGCACAAGGACACCTTGAGATTCTTTTAATTTACCCAATGTCCCATCATACAGTCAGTACTATATATTATATACACTTAAGCTGATATGCCATTGCAAGAGGATTTGAGGGAGGGGTAGGGGGAGATAAACAAACGAAGGATATTAAAAGTCCAATTCGGCGAGGATATGTCCTTTTTTCAACTATTTTAGATGCAATTGAACGAGAAATAGGAATTTGGACTTTTTATGAGACACTTAATTAGATATAAAAAGGAATCTTTTTTGCTAAATTTAGGGTGGCTTTTGTATATGTGTTGTAATTGTGGGTGTTTTTTTGTCTCATTTTATATCGACTCATAAATTCGTTTAGGAAGTCCCGATTAAACAGACAAAGGACAACCAAGAGTGTGGGATGATAATATGTTATTCATATGAGTTCTGGTACTTAGAATTAAATGAAAGTGTAATTTGTGGAGGTTTTAATCTTGATAGAAATGAATGTACTGCTTCTCAAATGAAATGAGAACTCAGATTTGTAACAAAAGAAAAATGCATAAACTAGTTTTAAGGACTTAAGTAATAAATTAAATTAATAGGACTTAGAGGTTGCATACTTAGTTTCTTAATTTGTAAGTAGGAGCTCGGGAATGAGAACAAAATTTAAGAACTGAAAGTAACTAATTAATTTTCTTTTTTTAACTTCCCATAGGAAGTTATTGTAATGGGTCCGATTTGACAAATTGAAAATTTTGACATTTCTCGACGTTTCAAGGTCCCTAGAGTCGAAATAAAAGATTTTTAGAAAGATGTCTGTGCGTGCGTGTGTACGTACGTCCGTACTTCCGTACGTCCGTACGTTCGCGACGTTTTTTTCGTCGTCCATAGCTCAAGAACCAGAAGAGATATCGACTTCAAATAAATTTTGTTATACAGATAATAAGGCAGAAAGATGCAGAAAGGGCTCTCAAGAAAATTGCGTGGGTGTTTTTTTTACCATAGCAGTTTAAAAAAAAGGTGAAAATTTTGGTTAACCCTAAATATCTCATGAACCAATGACGCTAGAGACTTGAATTAAATTTTGTATTATATATTGTAACGTGATACAAAACAATTATATTTTTGGAAAAAAATTCAATTAACGGTTTTTTTTATAAATCAAAAAAATTGAAAAAAAAAATGTGTCACTTCGAAAATTTTACGACTAAAATATGATTTCATCTCCAAAACAATTTTGTGCAACGAAGAATAATGTTTTTGACATCTGATAAAATTTTGAGAAAAATCGAATTGGCAGTTTTTTTACAAAAAATAATAACCTAAAAAAAATAAAAAAAAATTGGTAAAAATTGAGTTTTGACTCAAATATCTTTTCAAAACTTTGAGATATTGCCTTTAAACTACTTTTATCTTTCAAAAAATTGTGGTTTCAACATTCAGTAAAATTTTGAAAAAAATAGAATTGACAGTTTTTTTACAAAAAATTAAAAACCGAAAAAAAAAATTAACAAAAGTTGGTAAAAATTGATTTTCGACTTAAATATCTTTTCAAAAATTTGAGATTATGGCTTCTAACTAATTTTAACTTATAAGAAATATTGTTTTTAACAGTAGGAAAAATTTTGAGAAAAATCGAATTGACAGTTTTTTTACAAAAAATAATAACCTAAAAAAAAATAAAAAAAAAGTTGGTAAGTTGTAAATATCCGACAAATACCGAGATTGACGGATATTTACAACAAATGGACGAGACAATCCAACGAACCATGGAAAGAACTATACCGAAATACAAGGAACGAGACAATACGAACTTGTACCGTAACGCGACTACAAACGCACTGCACAGACACAAAAGTAGACTTCTAACAAGGCTTAAATGTTTGTACCGGAGATTTATTGACCCAAACAATCTGGAGGTTAGGACATTGAAGTCGTCGATAAAAAACGTAAACAAATTAATCAAAGAAAACTATCGATTAAACATTAATTTGTATTGGGACAAGAAAATTCGGGCCATTAATTCTAGTGACCCGAGTATGTTTCCGCAAATTAAGAAGATCTTTAGGAGGAATGATGAAAACGACCTTCCTTGTCTTAAGCTTCAGAGGACGACAGAGAACAGAGACGTACTTCTGACAGCAGGAATAGATCCAGGAGACGCCGTCTTGGACGATGACTTCTTTGTTGTCGAAGATCCGCAGGAGAAAGCAGAGGCCGTGGGGGCTGCTTTCCAGCAAGTGTACAAGGTGAATCCTAGCATTCGCCCTAATCACGATCTGGAGAATAGAGCCCTGCAGCACCACTTCTACCTGCGTAACGACATAACGCAGTGGCGATCCGAGAACCTCGGTTTTACCAGGTTCAATGACGAAAACGTGGCAAATGCCATCATCGCCGGGCAAAACGGGACTAACACCCTTTTAGTCACGAAGATAGAGCTCCAGCACATCTTCGATACATTAAAGAAAAAGAAGTCAGCAGGTGTCGATGGTATACCCAACATTGTACTACGACATTTACCTCAGGAAGCTGTGGACATTTATACCACTCTGTTTAACAACGTTCTGAATAATGCATATTATCCGGTCCATTGGAAAACAGCTGTGGTACATCCTCTCCCGAAAAAAGGAAAGGACAACTCCAATCCGGCGAATCTCCGGTCGATAAGTCTGCTGCCAAGTATCAGTAAGGTATTCGAGAAGGTTATAAATAGAGCTCTGTCCAAGTGGGCTGAGAACAACAAAATAATTCCGGATAATCAGTTCGGCTTTAAGGCGGGACATGGCACTATTCATGCTGCGTCTAAGCTTGTTTCTGATATCCAGTGGAACAAATCTAAAAGACAATGTACGGGTGCTTGTCTGGTTGACTTAGAGAAGGCCTTCGACACCGTATGGTTAGAGGGTCTGTATCTAAAGTTAAACAGACTTGGCATAAGTAAACCATTGTTGTATATGCTTTATGACATGCTTAATGGTAGACGGTTTATTGTCAAAATTGGCAATGTAACATCTACCAAAATCTTTGATATTAAAAATGGTCTTCAACAGGGAGCGGTTAACTCGCCGATCTTATTCAGCATTTACACCAGTGATCTGATAGCAAGTCTGACTCAGGCAATAGCGTACGCCGACGACCTAATTGCGTACAGAACGGCCCCAAAAATTGAGGTTATCAAGACACTTTTGCAGGGTGACTTCGACAAGATTCAGCAATATTGCGATGACTGGAAGTTGAAAATCAACATTCAGAAATGCGAAACTATTCTGTTCAGGACTCCGCTGTATGGAGCCTCAAGGGATACGAGAAAGAACTGGAAAAATCTAGTGATCGTTGGACCAAATCGACAGCCACTGGCGAATAAAAGTGTAGTAAAGTACCTTGGCATCTGGTTGGATCAGTACTTGTATTTCGACAGACATATGAGTGCTGCTCTGGCCAGAGCTAGGGGAGCCTTTGCCCTGACAAAACGGTTGTTTTTTAGCAGCCGTCTTGACAGCAGGGTGAAGGTGATTTGCTACATGGCCCTTATCCGGCCGATGATTGCCTATGGGTGCCCGGTATGGTTCAACGTTGCCCCATCTCAAATGGAAAAGATTCGGGTGTTTGAGAGACAATGTCTGCGACGTTGCCTTGGATTACACAGAACACCAGAGTCGGAGTACAAACATTACTATTCCAACCAGGTTCTATACAACAGAGCCAACATAAACAGAATAGATAATTTCTTGCTGAAGCTTGGTAGGGGTCACATTGCGAGAACAATGTCTTCGACTAACAGTTTAATTTTTGGGGCTTACTACCCCAACAATGAGTACTACGAAAGTGCACGTTTAAGTGGAAACATTCCGCCCGAAGCTTTTCTCTATTTAGACAATCAAGGGCTGATACAGGATAGGGAGGCGGTTCCGCTAATCTACCACGTCAGCCGTAAAACTGTAGATAGGCGACTCCTTTACAGTCGAGACGTCCTCGCACTGGACGGAGCCGAGTGCCTTCGGTTCAGTAGGACTGTTTCCGATAGGGACCGAAGAGATAGGGTGAGGCAGGAGAACCAGTTTTGGTGGCTTCAAATTGAGAATGTCATTTAAAGTTGTCTAGGGCGTTTGGTCTTGGCCGGCTTACATAGGTTTGAGGATTAGGTTAGGGACAGTCAGGGTGGCACCAAAAAAAATTATATTAAAAAAAAAAAAAAAAAAAAAAAAAAACACAAAAAAAAACTAAAAAAAAAAAAAAAAAACACAAAAAAAAGCTTACTGTGGCTGTTCTAGTTTTTAAGTAGTTTTTAAGTAGTTTTAAGCATTTTTAAGTAGTATTATTGGTTTTGGTTAGTTTTAAGTAGCTTAAGTATTATAATGGGTTTCGGTTTTTTTTATTTAGTTTTAAGTTTTATATAAAATAAAAAATAATGATAAGGATACCAAGTTTTTTTTTTTTAATTTTCTTGGTTTTAGATTAAGTACTTGTTATTTAATATTAAAATTGTTCTTAGGCCGAAAGGCAGTAGATATAAGATAATGGATTAACTTAGAGCACCCGCATAGGGCCAGTAAGATATTTTTTTAAGTTTTTGAAATTTAAGCTAGTTTTTTTTAAGAATTTTTGTCTAGCTTTAAGTTAGCTTTAAGATTTTGATAAAAAAAAAAAAAAAAAAAAAAAAAAAAAAAAAAACATCTTTCTAAAAATCTTTTATTTCGACTCTAGGGACCTTGAAACGTCGAGAAATGTCAAAATTCTCAATTTGTCAAATCGGACCCATTACAATAACTTCCTATGGGAAGTTAATAATCTTCGATAAACAAGTAGAAGATTAATGGGTTTAGATTACATCCTTGCTTCAGTCCGATAGATCCTTGCCATTCCATATCGCAATTAAGGTCACGTTGTAAATCATCCGAATAACTTTTCCAAGCCTTATCGACATTCCATCTTTGTATAGTTTATACATAAAAACTTTTCTATTTATTGCATCAAATGCTTATCGAAAGTTCACAAAAAAAAAACAGCAACTAAAAATGTGGTCAACTGTCGAGTAACCTTTTCCAAAACATATTTCAGAATTTCGATAAACATTTTAAGGGCAGAGTTAAAAACAGAAATACCATGATAGTTCGGGGGCTCCATTTTGTCTTCTTCTTTAAGACTTTGGGAAGATAATTGACTCCTTAAAAACCTCGGGAGCTTCTCCAAATACGAAAACTTTATTACAAGCTGTTCTTAGAAGTGAGAGGAACTTGTTTGAGGCATATTTAAAAAAATTGGTCACTTCCTGCTGCTCCGTTGTCCTTCGTTTCATCTCTGATAATTAAATTTTTTTATATAAAATTTCATTTGCAAACCCTTGTCTACTGTACTGCGTACTGGATATCATGAGAGATGAGACTAAAGATGTGTGTTATAGACTTGCTTCTCAAATTTCATTAAATTGATGCGTTCAATTGATAGTTTCAATCAGTTTCCCAAATTCTAAGGACCTTCTACAAATGAGAAGCTTTTTAAATTGTTGTCTCTTATAGTGTAAAAGAAAATTGGTAAGCAAGAAAGTATAAGAGTTCCAAAGCATTAAGATCTGAGTTACCATAGTCCCTGAAAAGATACATAATACTTTAGTATATTTTTGATGCTTAAAATTTCATTTTGAAGGTCATAAGCGTCAATTTCATCAACAACAAAATAATTACTGAAGAAATTAAAAAAAAAACTTAAAAGTATCATAATTAATTTTTAAATATTTAAAAACAGATGCTTAAATCTTTGACATTGCTCTATATTTTTAAATTTCCTTAAATGACTTTTGACTCCCCTTTTACAATTTGTTTGTTTTGAAATATCGGAGTTCTTAAAAATATTTGACTTATAAGAATAAATAATAAAAATCATATGGCTGCGCGTTTAAAATACCTTTTCTCGTTCTCGATATCTCTAAAATCAACAGATATAACGAATTCAAGTAAATGTTTGTACCTTCGTATATGTTATTACATCAAGACATGCTAAAAGAGCTTTCTAAAAATTCTATACAGGGGGGCCTAATTATGAGGTTCGCGGCGGATCGTTTTCAATTCGACCTTTCAAACTCGACTCGCGTCGTATTTCCTTATTAACGAACTCGCGGCGAAGCGAAAATAGTTCTTCCTATATTCCAGTGATTTTGGCACTTTTGATTTGACTTTTTTTTCCTGTATTTGACACTTTTGGTTTGACAGCTCTTCAAAAATTTTGTTTTGTTTTGATTATATTTGTGAAATTTGCGGTGATTTATTTAATAAACAATATTAAAATAAAAAAGAGGCTGGGATGCGACCCACACTGATAACTTCCCATCCCGTCTATCGATTTGTCTTGCTTAAAAGTTTGTCTAAATGTATCAATTCTTGCCAAATTTGCGTTCTATTTTTTGTAGATTTTATTTTTTTTATGAAAAAAAACGGACTGTTGGATTTTTATAAAAAAATTACTGAATATAAAAAACAATATTTTCTGTGGAATAAAATAAGTTTGAAGCCAATATTTTTAATTTTTGAAAAGCTATTTGAGCCGAAAATCAATTTTTACCAACTTTTATTAATTTTTTTGTTTAGGTTTTTATTTTTTGTAAAAAAACTGTCAATTCGATTTTTCTCAAAATTTTTCCTAATGTTGAAAACAATATTTCTTATAAGTTAAAATTAGTAAGAAGCCATAATCTCAAAGTTTTGAAAAGATATTTAAGTCGAAAATCAATTTTTACCAACTTTTGTTAAATTTTTTTTTTTCGGTTTTTAATTTTTTGTAAAAAAACTGTATAAATTCTATTTTTTTCAAAATTTTACTGAATGTTGAAAACAATATTTTTTGAAAGATAAAAGTAGTTTAAAGCCAATATCTCAAAGTCTTAAAAAGATATTTGAGTCAAAACTCAATTTTTACCAACTTTTTTTTTTATTTTTTTTAGGTTATTATTTTTTGTAAAAAAACTGTCAATTCGATTTTTCTCAAAATTTTATCAGATGTCAAAAACATTATTCTTCGTTGCACAAAATTGTTTTGGAGATGAAATCATATTTTAGTCGTAAAATTTTCGAGGTGACAAATTTTTTTTTTCAGTTTTTTTGATTTATAAAAAAAACCGTTAATTGGATTTTTTTCCAAAAATATAATTGTTTTGTATGACGTTACAATATATAATATAAAATTTAATTCAAGTCTCTAGCGTCATTGGTTCATGAGATATTTAGGTTTAACCAGAATGTTCACCTTTTTTTTAAACTGCTATGGTAAAAAAACCACCCACGCAATTTTCTTGAGAGCCCTTTCTGCATCTTTCTGCCTTATTATCTGTATAACAAAATTTATTTGAAGTCGATATCTCTTCTGGTTCTTGAGCTATGGACGACGAAAAAAACGTCGCGAACGTACGGACGTACGGACGTACGGACGTACAGACGTACGGACGTACGGACGTACGTACACACGCACGCACAGACATCTTTCTAAAAATCTTTTATTTCGACTCTAGGGACCTTGAAACGTCGAGAAATGTCAAAATTTTCAATTTGTCAAATCGGACCCATTACAATAACTTCCTATGGGAAGTTAAAAATGGAATCAATTATGGTGTATATTTTTATTCTGAAAGGGAGGAATTTGAGGAATCCCAGGAATCCTCAAGATTACGGGTGTCCAGGAGACTACTAAATCTTCTGCTCTGGATCTCCCTTTAACTGAGTAAGTATTGTTTCCTTTTATCTATCTTATGTTGTATTTGAAATCCTTCTAAACCTTAAAAAAATCATAGCATGATAGGGTTAAAAGAACAAAATGTATGCATACTTTCTTCCAGCTTTCAACATTTTTTCGAGGGGATCCTAGGCTATTTAAAACTTTTGAAATATTGTCCCACAGATCACTTGTTTTAGCACGATATTCAGGACCGACGAGTGCTCCCGTTGCAATGCCCTTATTTTTTTTTCATAAACTCGACGAGAGCCAAAAATTGATGTCGAATTGTTTGCTTGTTTTTATCGTTCCTTGAATGAATTTTAAAATTTTATATTTCATTGTGGATAAATTATAAGAAAATTAAAATAAAGCTTACTCACATTTTTAAATTAAAATAAAGAAAGAATCCACGAAGTCGAACACTGAATAATAATAAACACTCTTTCGCCTGTGAATCCGTCAAAAAAAAAGCTATCGGATTCAACTCGCCAACAAACATTATGACATTTCAAACTCGCCTTCGAATTCGTTAATTGGTCGAATTCAAAACGAAGAAGGCGAAAGCGAAAGCAATAATTGAAAAATGGCAAACTCGATAGCAAAACGATTCGCCGCGAACCTCATAATCAGGCCCCAGTGCTTTCGTTTAATAAAAAAATAATTGTATCAAAATAAATATTAAAATTTTATTTTACAGATTATTACGTCATTGCAATTACTCGGCTCGAATAGTTGTCCAACTAAAAATGATATAAACTTCGAAACTCTTTTATACTTCAAAAAGAAGACGTTTTTAAAAAAATATGGTCCCTTAAATTTCTTCTAGTTCATCAAGATATACTGTCAATATAGAACTTTAAAAGATTAATTAAATATTTTCCGAATAGTTGTTTTCATATGAATAAGTGCAAATTTAATGGCCAGAACATTTTCAAAATGTTGGTTACAATTGGTCATTGTTGTTTAAAACAAAATTGTTTGCTAAAATTTAGGTCGAAGCAAGTTAAGATTTTGTGAAAAACCATAGTTTAATTAATCATCTTTAAAAAAACTACGAAATTCGACCACTTTTTGGAGGCAAGTTAACCCAACTAATTGCTGTTGTGAAAATAATTTTGTATTAAAATTAAATTTGTTTTGAAGTATAGGGTTATCCATTTTGCGGTTTCAGAAGTGAACGTAAATAAAACACATACAAAATATAAAGTTCCGCGATGTCAAATTGCATGATCTTGGTGGCCAGTTTATATCGCCACGACTAGAAAATAAGCGGCTAAGAAATGTCTCTTGCAATAAAGCCATATTCGCTAGAGTTGTGTGGTATGTGGCACCTGTTATACAGTTTACTTGTTAAAATAAAACAATGCGTCTTCTAGTGAGTTCTTTATTCTATCGCGTAATACAAAGTAATGACTTAAAATTAGAGTTAAGAATATGAAAGATGACAGCTGATGACATATGTGTTTGTAGAGGTGAGAAACCGAAGTGGTACATTGAGTCAATTGATTTTGCATACATGACAGTGAACTGAAGTAGTACATTGAGTCGCAACAACTTGCATAAACAACAACTTCCCCTTTTAAAAAAAAAAAAAACTCAAATTATGTATAGCAAAGACGCTGCGGTGGCTTAATAGTTCTTTTAGGTCTGATATTCTGATCAATCTGACAATGTTCCATTTCGTTTTCATTTCTCAACTTTTTCTTTGATGTGATATCATCATTATCATTAATACTAATTGAATCTTGCTTCGCACTATTGGTGAATTCATTATAATCATTTTGGATAAAATATTTTTACCTGGAATGTTGTTTTTTTAATTGGTTAACATGTGCAGTTTTAATAGTAGATTTATTTAATACAATTTCATAAATGAATCTGCTCAATTTTCTTATGATTTTACCAGGTATCCATTTGACAGTGTTTTCAAAAATGTTTTTATATAATATCAATTCATCAGGTTCAAATTTATGACATGATCTCATTTTTTTGCTGTTCAAATTAGTGTTTGAATTTTCTAATTTAGGCAAAATTTGACGATTATTTTTGTTTCTTAATTTTGATATTGAATTTTTGTTTTTACATTTTAAGGAATCTAATATAATTCTTGGTTTATATTTTAAAATAGTTTCAGCAGGTGTGCAAGATGTTGATGCTGTTACAGTGTTTCGTTGCATAAACAAAAATTTATTAATCAATTTTGAAACAGGCATGTTTTTTGTGGCATTATCTAAGATTAACTTTTTTAAACACTTTTTTACCGTTTGCACGTTTCTTTCCGCAATTCCGTTGGATTGAGGGTGATATGGAGGCGATTTAGTGATTTTAATGCTATATCTCTTACCAAAATCATAGAAAAGGTGTGAATTGAAGGGCGGACCATTGTCCGTTACAATTTCAGAACACAATCCAAAAATTGCAAAAAAATTTTCAAGCTTTTCTAATACTGCATAAATGTTTGTTTTCTGCATAATTTCGATGTGAACGTATCTACTGCAAGAGTCGACTAACAATAAAAAGGTATTCTTACCAAAGAAGACAAAATCTAAATGGATGCGTTCAAATGGGATTTTACTGACAGGCCAATGAGAAGTATCATCTTTAGTATAATTTTGAAGCTGTTGGCATTGCAGACAAGACCTTACAAAGTTTTCGATACATGCATCTATATTCGGCCACCATACGTACGACCTTGACAATTGTTTCATTTTTGCCACACCCATATGGCTTTCGTGCAATATTTCCAAAATTTTATGTCGTAAACACTTTGGTACTACTACTCTATCCATATAAAAGACACAGTCATCCTCTAAACTGAACCTACTTATGTTCTCTAACGGTCTCTTATAATCGGCCGGAGTTAACGAACGAGACACAAAACGGATTGGTTTTTCGCGACCACCTACCATGTGGCTCATTACCGCCCCTATGCCATAGGGACTAGCGTCCGTAGCGATGACGATTGGCTTTCTTGGATCGTAAAGTTCCAAGACGCAGTTTTGTTTTAACAGGCGTTTACTTTCCTCAAAGGATTGTTGTTGTAAAGAGGTCCACTTGAAGGTTTGATTTTTCCTAAGAAGATCATAGAGGTGTTTTAAGTGACTCGAAATGTTTGGCATAAATTGTGAATAATAATTCAATAAACCCAAATAAGACTGTAACTCTGTTACATTTTTTGGTGATGGAGCATTTTCAATGGCCTCCATCTTGTCCGGAAGGGGACGAATTTCACCGTCACTGAGAATGTGACCTAGATATTGGACTTCAGTGACCAAAAACTTGCATTTGTCCAGATTTATTCGGACATTATGTTTGTTCAGCCTTTCTAAGACCTCCATTAACCTTTCATGACATTCATCAAAACTGCTACCGCCTACGAGAATGTCGTCAACATAAGGCTTTCCTTTCGTGCCTAAGAGTATTCTGTCTATAATTGACTGCCAAATTGCTGCGCTACTGCTTAAACCGAATACAAGACGCGTAAACTGATATAACCCTCTGGAAGTGTTCACGGTTAAAAATTCTCTAGATTTTTCTTCGACTTGAACCTGCAAATATGCGCCTACACAGTCTATGACACAATAATATTTATAGCCAGCCAAGCTAGCGAAAAAATCTTCCGGTAAGGGCATCGGATACTGGGCAGTATCGATGTACTTGTTGATAGTTTTCTTGAGGTCAACACATAACGAACCTCGCCGTTCGCCTTGGGCACTGCGAATAAGGGAGAAGCAAAACGAGACGTTTCTACAGGCACTAAAATGTTTTGCTCTATTAGCTTATCTATTTCTTCATTATATTTATCACGGAACTTATAAGGAATGTTATAAGCTTTGCAAAAAATAGGACGTGCATCGGCATGCATTTTTGATAAATTTATATCCACCTCGAATCCATCGATGGGGGTATTTAATTTTTTATTAACTATATTGGGAAAGCGTTCTCTGATAGTGTTTAATAAAGTTCTAGATATTTCCACATCACTTTTTGTACATGCAATCGTTTTTAAATTACCTTCTTTAAACTTCACCGGAGTTTTTAATAACCAAGACCTCCATTGTGGTTGGAGAACATCCAACCAATCTCTTCCGATTAAGCATGTAGATCTAAGCTCGGACTTTGCCACTGTCACCATCAATTCATACAGCTGACCACCATAATGCACACCTGCCAAAAACCTTCCTATTATTCCAATTTCATCTCCTGTGAAAGAAAATACATTTTGACTGAAAGGTTCTAATATTTTTTGTTTAAAATGACGATTATAAATATTTTCACCAATTATGGTAATAAATGACCCTGTGTCTACCTCGAAGCAAATTTCCTCGCCTTCGATATTTAAAATGCAACCAGCTGGCAAAGATGATTCCGGAGAGGTTATGTTGTTGATTCTGGCAAAACATGCTGCTCGCGTGTGGCCTTTGCGCTTGCAGCGATGACAATACCAATCCAAGGCTGGGCACTCTCCGGCATGATTCTTTTTACACCGACCGCATGCTCTATTCGATTGAATTTTATTTGATTGATTTCTCTCAGAGCTTTGATTTTGTTGTTGATTGGAACGGGTTTTGTTTGAACTGTAGTTTCTCTCGTATTGTTTTCTTCCTCCAGCGGACATGTGGTTCGAGTTCTTGATAGCATTGACTTGATAATTACCCACGGCCACCTTGCAGTTGTTCTCTGCCATTTCATAATTTTTTGCTAGTTGACAATAGTCTGCAAATTTCTTCGTATCAGCTTCTACCAACATCTTTTGTTTGAGACAATCATCTCTTACTCCAGTGATGAATTTGTCACACAATGCGTCGTCAAGATAGGCATCGAATTTACAATTAAGTGACAGCTCTTTTAGACGTACGATGTAATCGGCAATTGATTCGCCCTGTTGCTGGTTCGCCATATAAAATTTTACACGTTCTGAGCGCTTATGAGTTTTAGGTGCGTAATGATTTCGGAGCAGCGTTAAGAATTCTGTCAAAGCCTTGCTGTCTGGTTCGTCTGGGTATGTGATGTTTTTTAGCGTTTTGCATACCTCTCCACCTGCTAGAGTCATGAACAATGGGACCTTATTTTCTTCCGCGATTTTATTTATTTTGATGATTTGGGAAAATCTCTTTTCGTACACGGTAAAATCATCGTCAGGTAAGAAAACTTCCAAGTTTCCTATCAAACCCATGCTTCCGTTGACGATGTCTCTGAAAACCTCGTATTTTTCCTCTGATTCAGATTTAATGGATTGAACGTCACTTTCCGACATACAGCTCAATTAATGATCTTTAAAATACTACTTTACCCGAGTCTGATTGACTTTAATTGCGCAGGATGTTTTCGGATTACTTTTTACTTGATAACCTCGTCGCCAATTGTTATACAGTTTACTTGTTAAAATAAAACAATGCGTCTTCTAGTGAGTTCTTTATTCTATCGCGTAATACAAAGTAATGACTTAAAATTAGAGTTAAGAATATGAAAGATGACAGCTGATGACATATGTGTTTGTAGAGGTGAGAAACCGAAGTGGTACATTGAGTCAATTGATTTTGCATACATGACAGTGAACTGAAGTAGTACATTGAGTCGCAACAACTTGCATACACAACAGCACCGTCTTGTTGAAACCACATATTCTCCAAGTCGTATTCTTCAATAGCAGGCAACAAAAGTTGGTTGTCATATGACCATAACGTTCCGAATTGACAGTGACAGTCGTTCCATCGTCGTTTTCGAAGAAGTAAGTCCAATCGCACCTTCGGACTAAAGATCGCACCAAAATGTTACTTTTTGTGGATTCTCAGAACAGCCATGCTTATTAAAATAAATGCTTCGTCGTTGAAGAAAATTTTGTTCGAAAAATCGCCGTCCACCGCCTGTTGTTTAAGCACTCATTTGACGTATTTACGACGACGACGTTGTGAATGGTCAGTTGGCTTCAGCTGTTTTGTAAACTGGACTTTATATGGATGTAGGTGTTGATCCAAATACAAAATACGCTATAATGTGCCATAAGACAACCCCATATTCCTGAGAACGACGAGGAATCGACACACTCGGGTCTTCGGCAACACTTTCACTTACAGCTGCGATATTTTCAGTGATACGAGTGACACGATGCTGCACAGGCCTTACAATATCTGTAACCAATCCAGTCTTTTCAAATTTCTTCACAATTTTGCCAATTGGTTGCGTAGTTAGACGATTATTTAAACCATAATCTCTTCTTAAAGCACGATATCGTCGCCCGAGAATTGGTTTGTTCCATACGCCACTTTTGTCGGTTTTGAGTTAGGAATGGATTCTATGGTAATTTTGTATGTTCTTTCTAAATCAGTGATCAGATTTGCGCTACGTCTTTTAAATCCCGAGATATCCAACATCAATTTTGTTCCATATCTAACAAAATTAACATTTCTAGAATTTCTTTGTGCCATAAACCATTTTTTGGCGTTTGGGACATTTTTTCCATATAATTTTTGTCAAGTTTTTTGTCAGAATTGTTTTGTTCCACGTGCATATAACGGTGACAAGGGATACAAAAAATACTAATAATGTTGAGAATTGGTTTGTCCTACGTGCACTTGTGTTAAAGAAATGCTATGTTTATGGGACAATGATCGCAAACTAAATTTTAGTATTGGGTTATGCCATATCCATTAAATTTGAAAAACACATAAAAGAGAAAAAGCTTTTGAAAGCCGACCGATATTTAGATATAAGCAATTTGGAGGCAACAAAATATTGTGTAATAAGCTATGACAACAAATAGCTGCAAGTTCTGCTATTCGCCTCAAAGCTTCGTCGCAGTGGACTAACAGCAACATTGGCCACTCCATTATTCTTAGTTATTTAGAATCAATCCCAAAGCACACAGACTACACCATCACCCAACTACAATTCGACAGAAATTTCCAGATTTCTATACCTCCCAGATCTTTTTGGGAGGATAGGACATTCCTGTAAGACGAGTCAATCCACTTCTATACAGATGGGTCAAAAACAAAAGAAGGGGTTGGTGGAGGTGTGTACTCTGAACGACTGAAATTAAGTCTCTCATTCCGCCTTCCCAATCATTGTAGCGTGTTCAAGGCGGAACTTTTGGCGGTAAAAGAAGTCTTGTCCTGGCTTAAAGAAAACGTGATATCGACATCTGATATCCGTATTTTCTCAGATAGTCAGGCTGCTATTAAATCTCTGGATTCTGTCTCTACAAACTCTATAACAGTCCAGAACTGTCAATCATCTCTAATGGAGATGGCACAACAGTTTAATATTCACCTTTGCTGGGTGCCGGGCCATAGAGACATTCCAGGTAACTGTAAGGCAGATGAACTCGCCAGGAACGGTACAGTACAGCCCATTCTACCACGTTTGGCACGTATTGGCATACCAATCGCTACTTGTAAACTGTTGCTAATGCAAGACGCTGTGAGGAGGGCAGGCACCAGGTGGAACAACATCACCACGTGTCAAGTCACAAAAAACATCTGGCCATCTGGATTTAAAACGTTCAAGGTGCTTGCTCTCTCTAAGCAGATCGCATATAAGCTCGATAATAGGTGTCATAACCGGACACTGTCTAATAGGAAAGCACGCCATGAGATTAGGCGTATTCTCAAATGACTTCTGCAGAAGCTGTATGGACGAGGAAGAAGAAGAAACAGTTCTTCATCTTCTCTGCACATGCCCTGCTCTGGCTCGAAAACGCAAAAATTACCTAGCAAAATTCTTCTTTAACGATCTAAATCATATCGGCATAAGCAGCCTCTCACGTTTCGTAAGAGACTCAAACTGGTTCCATTGAGCTTAGAAAGAAACCTCAAGATTCATGTGGTATCACAATGGGCCATCCAACTGGCCTAAGTGTGTCCGTTTCCATCTTGGACAGCCACTTCAACCTAACCTAACCTAACCTATGACTTACAAAGTGTATTCAGCTTGCCAAGGGGAAATGCATCCGCATTTTACTATAAGAGGAAGCTTAATATGTTCAATCTAACTGCAACAGTAGCAGTTGCTATCCCTGGCATAAAAAAGTGTTTTCTTATTGCGTATACCCCACCTTAAAATCCATCATACTATGGAGTGATTCATGTGTTCCGCATAATAGGAACCAAATCAATTCCACCGCAATTAAAATGTTCCTGAACCGAAGTGATGTAGAGATGATTGTCCAGAGATATTCCGAGCCGGGACATTCAGCCCTATCATGAATTCCATCGTAATCGGAATTTTTTACGAATCCCGAAAAACTGTATCATGAAATCCGTTCGTAGTGGAAAATCTCATACAATTTTGCATTACGAACGGATTTCATGATACAGTTTTTCGGGATTCGTAAAAATTTCCGATTACGATGGAATTCATGATAGGGCTGATTCCTTAATTCAGGAGGTGGATTGTATTCATTCGGCTATCGATAAGTATTTGAAAAACCTTGAGATTCATAGTCCACTTCACCTAGTCAAGCTTTTAACAAGCATGAACACAGACAAAGTTGAACTTAAAATTATTCAAATGCTTCCTGAAGATTTTAAGGCGTATTCCATTTTGGCTAACAAAATGGACTTCAGCAAAGTACCTTTTTCCAAAGTAAAAATATTACTTTATGAAAAAAACTTCGATTTTGAAATAAAATTTAAAAACTCGGCGAAATAAAAAGAGTACAAAACTGTAAGTTTATTTAAGACAGCCACCAAGGGTGCACTACCAACACCGAAAAATTTGCTTTGTGAAAAATTAACACAAACCTTTAAAACACCGATCTCAAAAGAAAAGAAAAAAGACCTTAAAGACTTGTTACCGTTTTTACCTGAAATTGATAAGCAATATCTTAAAACATTGCTTAATATTTAAAAACTAAAAAAGTGATAGCTGTAAAACTGCTTTAATTTTTTTTTTTTTTTTTTTTTTTATTTTTAAAGAAAAATGTTTATTTTTTATTTTGTTTTTTTAATAAAGGCTTTATTTTAAACAAAGATATAATCGATTTTCTTTTAAAATTTTAGCATCCAACTACATGCTTTCTTGCCTTTCACATTATATATGATGAGATTTGGTTTGTGCCATATTCATTTTTGTGTGTTCCACGTG
The DNA here is from genome assembly GCA_920104205.1 of Eupeodes latifasciatus. Taxonomy (NCBI): domain Eukaryota; kingdom Metazoa; phylum Arthropoda; class Insecta; order Diptera; family Syrphidae; genus Eupeodes; species Eupeodes latifasciatus. Next base: position 22,756,171 of record OV049924.1, on the reverse strand, counting down.
TATGGAAAAAAAAATCATTTTCAAAATGTATGAGGTGGGATACAAGACAAAAAATTAGACTTTTCTGCTGATTCGTATCTTATTAACGGTAAGGCAAAACACTTTAAAAATTGGTAGGTAAAGTCTTAATAAGATTAACTTCAATTTAAGAAAATAAAAATTAAATCCTATCGCACAGTTTCGGAGTACTACGTACGCGAACCTTTAAATGCGTTTTTCTCGAAAAAGTGCCAATGGCGTATGAAACAAACCAATTCTCGGTCGACGATATGTGGCTGTTGCAGAATCACCATTTTTGTAGTAGGTTTAAACAATTGGTATGCGTTGTGCGATAGTTAAGCGATACATTTTTGTAAATGTCAGAATTTTAACTGAAAAAATCTACTTTATCGACTTACTTTGACAGGTGTCGAATTCCAGCCCTATACTTTTGAAACCCCAAAATGGATAACCCTTACATATTTGTATCTGTTTTTATTGTCATTTCTATCATATCAAAATCTTAAGAACCGATAGAAATTACTTACGGTACCGTTCTTTTTGAAGCTTTTAAGTAGCAAGAAACAGGTTTCGTAAAAAATTTGCTTAAAAGGTACAATAACAGAAACAAAGATACCTAAAATAAATTTGTAGGTTTCGCAAAGTGCAAGGCCTTTATTTGTTTGTCAACATTTTAGCTTAAATGAAAACTTATTCCTAAAACTGGGAATTGAAGATTACAAAAAATTTCAGTCATACTTTTAATTAAAAAAAAGTGGTCTCATTTTTGGAGCAAAAACTAAAAGCTTCGAGACCTAAATGGGTCAAGTGGTTATACAACATTTTCAAACGATTTTCACTGAAACAACTATTTATATCTTATTTTAGGCAAAGAACTCATATTTAAAAAAAAAAACAGCAACAAAACTTTTTAAAAAATGTTAATTTCTCTTCTTGGAACTTTAAGAAATCCGCAAATGGAAAAAGGTAGAAATATAAAAGAAATACTATTTTATTTTATTTATATTTTACCATAAAGTCAGAATAGAATTTTAAATAAAATGCACGACTGGGTCGCACGAACTTGCTCCTGTATGCAAAGAGTCTGTTTAAAAAAGCACCTATATAAGATTTAAAATTATACCTTTAAAACAAGTTTGTCTTCAAAGATTTAAATGCTATTCGATTTGTCAAAAAAACCGCGCGATTCATCCCAAGACACAACTCATCCTAGGACAACTCATACCGGAAATGAATTGGTATTTACAATAGTTATAGTTATAAACAATACATACATATGTACCAAATGCTTTATCTAATTTGGATAAAAGATAGTAATCAGCCCTATCATGAATTCCATCGTAGTCGGAATTTTTACGAATCCCGAAAAACTGTATCATGAAATCCGTTCGTAATGCAAAATTGTATGAGATTTTCCACTACGAACGGATTTCATGATACAGTTTTTCGGGATTCGTAAAAATTTCCGATTACGATGGAATTCATGATAGGGCTGAATATAATAAAAGTTTTGTCAATGTAATGCGCTCTTTCGGGCTCACGCACAGGATTTGATCTGGTGAGATGGGAGGGGATTACATTTAATGCAGTTAAAATAATTTAAAAAAAAAACTATTTTAAGATTCAAAACTTTACCTGAAAAATAAGTTTGTCTTCAAAAATTTAGATGCCATTTTATAAATCAAAAAACCCTTGATTTTTCAAAATTTTTTTTTGAAAATCGTTAGAGCGGTTTTTTTTTAAATTAATTTTTTATATATAAAATTTTTAAATTTTGTTCTAAAAATATTTTTGGTATGCAGTTGTTTAGTGATTGTAAATATACGCTCTACATTTGAATTTCGTAAAAAAATGTTGACCCGTTTTTGAGATATAGAATTTTGAAAAAAAAAAATTCAATATTTTTTAAAAAATCCAAAAAATAAAAAATTTCACTTTTGATAATCAAATATTGTTAAGGCAATATAAGAGCTTATTCAGAAAAAAAATTATTGAAATCGGTTGATAAGTTGCTGAGACAATTAAGAAACAAAATAACGGTTCTATGAGCGGTACCTTTCCTGAGCAATACAAAAATATGTTTTTCTTATGAAAAGAAGCCAAGTTTAAAAATAAAATTTTAGAGAAAATTTAAAAAAAATCTATCGGTTTGTTTTTGAAAAAATTCGAATTTTCGTTTTTTGACCAAAAAAATTGTATGGGGGCCACTGTTAGTTTTGGTCTTAAAAAAAAAATGAAAAAAACGCCTAACGCGAATCTGCTGAAAACCTTAACTTCCAAGTTTGAACTCAATCGACCCAATGGTTTAGGCTGTAGGAGCGTGGACAGACAGACAAAACAGACCGGACGGAATCGCGGGACCCACTTTTTTCGACTTCTCTACCATCGTAATATCATGTTTGATTAAAACCTCGAGTTCGAAATTTTGCACGAATGCAAAACTTGCCATATAGTTCCTATATGTCGCAAGTAAAAATTAGTTTATTCCCAATCCGTTCACTTCGTACACTTTAAACTTTCCACCACTTCGCTGAAAAATAATGAAAATCCATTGCTAAACTAAACAACACAAAAATTTCCTCTCTCTCTAAAAAACTTAAAATATTCCATCAACTTTATGAACTTGTCTGCGGTTTATATAGCTATTGGCACAATTCTGTTGAATTTTTGGTTGTCTTCTCAATTTTTTTACTTCAAAATAAAACTCCTGCGTCATATTCGCATCTTTTACTTTGCCTTGCGGTCCTGCTCCTTCAACACGAAGAGTTATGGTCTGATACACTCTCAGAATGAGTTAAATACAACAAAAAATAACCCCCCTTCATTCGCCATCAAATTAAAATATCAAAATTATTTGCATCACAAAAATTGCTTAAGGTTACTAGGCATCAGGCATCACAGCGACCACATCACGCGGCTAACCCCATAATTAACCAATCAATTTCTCAGAACCGAAAATATTGCATAAGAATAAGAAAAACGGTTAAAAATAAATCCCAAAAAGAAAAACCTTCCTTCGGAACAAAATTAAAAAGCAGCAAGAAAAAAGAATTGAAAAAATAAAACAGAAAACAGAAAAGTCCTTTGAGAGACTCTCAAGCAAATTTCCGGCCATAATAACAATATAATAGAATCCTTATAGCTAAGGACTATGTGCGGCAGCCAAGCGAGACTATCTTCGGCAACTTCCGCCACCTTATTTCTCTTAAGCCGAGTCCAAGAAGAATCAAGTTATAATAGCTTCAACAACAACAAAAAAAAGTCCCCGTGCCTCTGATGCCTGTACAGCGAGTATTGTGGATCGGCGTGGCGTACGCTGTATCTTTTCAAATGGATCCACTCTCGCGCATAAATTATTTTATGACAGCGCTCAGACATTTTTTCGGAACTACCACCCTCCGTCCAGGCGCTCGTGCCCTTAGGAGGTGGTGTGAGTTCGGTTGCGACAGAAATGGCTGATGGTCGTTGTTTCGTCCTGGTCGTCGTTGTCGTCCTCGTCGTCATTGGTGTCCGGGGGAAATAGGAAATTGTTATGAGTAGAAGAATTGGGAATTTTCATCGTTTTTCTTTTCTTTTTTTTTTGTTGCGGCTGCTGCTGTTGTGTTGTGTCCTGCCTCCTTTGTCCTAGCGAACTCTATTGTGCGTTGGACATGGACAGGACATAGAACGCAGCGCGCAGTTTGATCAAAGGATTTAAATTTTTCAAAAACCAAAACAAAAAAAAAACTTCGTCTGCTCTTAGCTTAAGGATGTTTTATTTTTTCGTGTCCTATTCGTCGTCAAGTGTATATTCCTTGTAAAAGAGAATATGATTGATGCTTATAATTTATTTTGGGTTTTCAAGGTGATTGGGGATGGAAAAGTTGAATTTAGGTATAGGTAAGTCTGTGATGGCTAATGACTGCCAAAAGGGGAATCTCTTCAGAAAAAGTTGTCCTTTGGGTTTTGTTGGGAATTCCATTTTCTTTGGTTTTGTTTTCTGTTCGGATTTTTTTTTTTATTTTCGTCCTTAAAGTTTTGTTGTTGTTTTTGTTGTTGTTGTTATTTTTGTCGTCTATTTCAAGGAGAACAAAAAATATATAAAAGTCCCAAGGGAAGCAGCACGCACAGATGTGACTTTATTTTATAATTTTAATGTTATTTTAATCCTGTTAGACATATTGCTCCAGACGCACAGTGAATATGACAGTGAAAATGGGTAAGAGTACCTAATACTTAGAGTGAAATCTATCTTAGGTATTTTTAACAACTTACTAAAAAAGATACCTATGATATTTTATAGAGAGAATTTATTGTAAAGACGAATATTTTATCGATTTAAAATAGGATTTTGTAATTTTTTAATAAACAGTTTAAATTTATAGATTTTTGTACCAATTAGGGAAGCATAAATGATAAACCACGTTATTCCATTGAATTCTTTGTTCTTAAATGTTTGAGTCTATTATTTATGATTCACTTTGTTTTTATGTTAAATTCATGATAGTTTCAAATTAGCCCAATTACTAAAGGAACTACCGAAATATTGTTTTGACTCATTTAAAAACAAAAAAGAGGCTAGGATGCGACCCACACTGATAACTTCCCATCCCGCCTGTCGATTTGTCTTGCTTATGTATGTTGTATGTTTTCGTTTTTTGTTAAAAAAGTTGTCAGTTAAATTATTCTTAAAAACAATAAAAATTACCAACAATATTTTACATAGTACATATCGACGGTTAACTATGACTACCTCCTAACAAACATTTTTTGTGAAAATCACTTTTTGATGTAGTTTTGTTAAGAATTACCATCTGCATCACTGAACGCATTCATTATGTCTCCAGCAGCTGTCAAAATATTGTTATTGTCATTTTTTAATATCTCCTATCATCTTGGCGCCTAAAATATCTCCTATCATCACATTTCACTCATTGTTTTGCTGGCACAAGGACCCACAAGAAGTTTTTGCTTCATATTTTATTTAATGTAAGTATTTGTTTAGTTTTTTTTCTGTTTTTTGAAGAAATTAGTGTTTTTGTAGTACCATAGTTATAAAGTTTTTCGATTTTATTACAATTATAAACAATTAAACTCACAGAACTTGTGCAAAGTATGATAGGAGGTATTCTGTTTGTTACAACTGGTGCCATAACATCTCCTATCAACGGATTTGTATTGAAATTTTCATTTTTTTATTTCAGTTCTTAAATAAGTTAATGACTCGTCGTACCACAAATTAAGGTTTTAATAGACCCTTCTTGGTAGGTTAATTAATTTAAAGATTGAGAATGCTCTTTTAATTTATTATTTAAAAGCAAAATGTGCTCTCGAGCGAAGAAATGCCTCGAAATGGCTCGGGCTCAAACGGCTTCTATCTTTCCCAGAACCATCAAAATGTCTATTGAGCCGGTTAACAGCATCTTTTCCAGTACCAATGAAGTTGAAGTGCATGAACACCAGATCATACAGCTAGAGTTTAATAATACATCGGAAACTATAGAAAACAATGAGCTTTTACTTGAAGAAACATTAGATCCATCGCTCGATCTTCAAGTACCAGAAAATGCGGACAACATTTTGTCAAACGATTGTGAGTATGGTGCAAGATGGAAGACTTAGAAGTAAAAAGGAAACACAATAAAAACAAGCAACTTTGAATGCAAGGACTTCAATTCCTTGGCTATACAAGGAAAAATAAAATTATTAAACAAGGTACGATTCGAAAAGCCAGGGTCATTGGTGCTTCTTGCTCTTCCGAATACTGTAAAAAATCTTCAAAACGATTTTGTAGTACGTTTACTGAAGCCAATAGGACCTCAATTTTTAAAAATTTTTGGACTAAAATGGATTGGTCACAACGGAAAGTTTTCGTTTGCAAAAACGTCCAACAATTGAAAGTTTTAAGAAGGCAGATTTTTGCAGAGCACTCAAGAAGGTCTTAAAGTTTTTTTTATTTCTTACCCTCAAATGAAAAAGGTAGCAACGTTTATTTATAACTTTTAATCTAAATGACACTTTTCACAAATAAACCCTTTCAGGTACAAAATTGGAAGTTTGTCGACAAATGTTTATGAACACAATTTGCATTGAAGATCATACCATTCACTTTTGGGTAAAAAAAATTTCCTTTTCGATGCATGCTTCCAGTGTTTACAAGAAATATTATGATAGTAATGTTAACTCTGAAAGAAAAAACAAAAATGATTTTTTGAAGAATTTCTTGGAACAATTACCAAAGCTCCCATCATATTACACTAGAAAAGATTTATCGAAGCTTTTTCTTGAGCCACAGTTTGTATCCCAACAAAGTTTGTTTGATTTCTATAAAGAGCATTGCAGTTTACACAAGGTTGATTCTCTCTCAATAAAAAAATTTCGAGAAGTATTTGATAGCATGAATACATCCCTCTATCAGCTTAAAAAAGATCAATGTGATCTTTGCACACAATTCCGACAGAAGACAACTACTGCCGAGGAATATGAATCCCACATTCGATCAAAAGAACAAGCAAGGCTGGAAATGGCAAACGATAAAAAAATGGCAGAAAATGGAAAAGCTATCGTGCTCACTATGGATTTACAAGCAACAAAAACAAGCCCCCAATTGAGTGTTAGTGCTGCCTATTACAAAACAAAGCTGTCTTGTCACAATTTTACAATTTTCAACCTGCAGAGTCATCAAGCAACATGCTTCTGGTTCACAGAAATCGATACTGATTTAGTTGCATCCTGTTTCATGTCCTGTATATGGGATTATTTGGAAAGACATTCCATTACTGCTTCAAAAAGCCCATAATAATTTATTCGGACGGTTGCACTTACCAAAATCGTAATGCTATTGTTTCGAATGGGCTTCTACATTTTTCAAAAAAATTTGGCGTCAAAATTACGCAGATATATTTGACTAAAGGGCACACTCAAATGGAGTGCGACTCAGTTCACAGCTGTATTGAAAGAAAAATAAAAAACACGATACATTTGCCATCAGATTACATTAAAATTTCTAAAGACGCCAGAAAAAAAATCCTTACGAAGTACTTTCGCTTAACTATACTTTCTTCAAGGACTTTACCCATTGTTTATCCATCTATTCGACCTGGTAAAGAGCATAGTGACCCAGCAGTAACCGACATCAAAGCAATTTTATATGACCAAGGAACAATAAAAGTAAAGCTCAATTTCGAAAATGATTGGCAGGATTTACCAATTCGTGTTAAAAACAATTTGGATGAAGACAAGACTACGAGTTTAAGGCCTTAAATTCAAGCCAACTTGCTATTCCAAAGAAGAAATGGAATCATCTACAAGAACTTAAAGAGTTCTTACCTGAAGACTGTAGATATTTTTATGAAAACTTGTCATTTAAATAATAAGTTATTCGTTTTAGCTTAATTTAATGTGAAGAATAGAAAAGTTTGTGATATTTTCTACTGAATTAATATTTTTATTTATTTTTTTTTGTTATAATAAGTTTTATTTATTATTTTTTAAGTTTCCGTTTCCTATTGCTATGAGCATTATCATTTTAAATCAATAAATGAATTCCTCTTATCAGCATAAAATGTATTTTTTTTTATATATGAATATCTCCTAAGTTCTTTTTTCTTATGAAAATTACAATTTTTAGCATTTAAAACTATTTCACATAGTAGAGATTCAAAATTGGTAAAACACTGTCAAATTTCATTACGATACGATTTTGTTTTGAGAAAATATTCAGTTTTTTGTGTCTCATGTAAATTTTGCAAAATGCGGCATAGGAGGTATTCATAGTTAACCGTCGATATAATGAAATAGTTTGATTTCAAAATCTATATTTGTTAACGAAATTTTTAGTCGAAAAACAATTTTTACCAATTTTCCATTTCTTATATAAACAAATACGAATTGGATGAATGAAATTAATTTGAAGTCAATATCTTCTATTGTTCACGAGATATCAAGAACCGACCACCAATTTTTACCAATTTTGCGTACTATTTTTTGTAGATTTTCTTTTTTTTTATAAAAAACGGACTGTTGGATTTTTATAAACAAAATTGCTGCATGTCGTAAACAATATTTTCTGTGAGATAAAATTAATTTGAAGGCAATTTTTTTAATTTTTGAAAAGATATTTGAGTCAAAATCAATTTTTTCAAACGTTAAGTATTTTTGTTTTGGTAAAAAGTGTTCAATTCGATTTTATTCAAAATTTTACCAGATGTTGAAAACAGTATTTCTTATAAGACAAAATTAGTTTGAAGCCGTAATCTCAAATTTAGATATTTGAGTCGAAAATCAATTTTTACCAACTTTTAAGAATTTTTTTTTTTTTTTTAGGTTTAAACTTTTATAAAAACAAAAACTGTCAATTTGATTTTTCGCAAAATTTTACCAGATTTTAAAAATGTTATTCTCCGTAGGACAAAATTATTTTGGAGATAAAATCATTTTTTGTTCGTAAAATATTCGAGGTGAAAAATATTTATTTTAGTTTTTTTTTTATTTATAAAAAAAAACCGTTAATTGGATTTTTGTCCAAAACTATATTTGTTTTTATATCACGTTACAATACATAATTACAAATTTAATTCAAGTCGCTAGAGTTAATGGTTCGTGAGATATTTTAGGTTAACCACAATTTTCATCTCTTTTTTAATTGCTATGGTAAAAAAACCACCCACGTAATTTTGTTGAGAGTCCTATATGCATCTTTCTGCACTGTTATCTGTATACAAAAATTTATTTGAAGTCGATATCTCTACTGGTTCTTGAGCTATGGGCGACGAAAAAGACGTCGCTAACGTACGGACGTACAAAGGTACGTACACATGGACGCACAGACATCTCTCTAAAAATCTTTTATTTCGACTCTAGGGACCTTGAAACGTCGAGAAATGTCAAAAATTTCAATTTGACAAATCGGACCAATTCCTATGGGAAGTTAATAAATGTACTGTTTTGACTGACTCCTGTAAGGTTTTTGACAAACTTTCATAATATCTTTTATTTTTTTAAATCAGAAATAAAAGTTTTTGCGAACATTTCGTAAATTTATTCGATAGATCAAAATCTTTGGTTGAGAATAAAACAAGTTCAAAGTTAGCCCTAAGATCCCACAATGGAGTCAATTAGATCGCATTTTTTTTAACGATCTATCGTCTGTGTTCAAATATTCTAAGCTCACCATTTATGTGGACGATGTTAGAAGTTTCAAAACTTTATCTAGTGCAATGTGATGAAAACTCATCTTTATTATTTTGGTGTGATCTTAAATGCCTGCTACTAAACGTTGATAAATGCTAAACTATGGACTTTACGAAAAATATTTTAGAAATGTTCTTAATTATTTGTTTCACGGAGTCTCATTGTCTCGTGTAAGTGATATGCCTGTCTTTGGTGTGTTTTATTTTCATAACCAATAAGGCTAATTCAATTCTTAGTTGAATTAAAATGGAATTTTGTTATCATTTTTTTTAGGATTTTCCATTAAAGGCAGGTATACTTAAAATTGAATAAATCAAGTTATATATTATATGATATTAATAAGGTTTAACCTTTGTGTGAAAGAAATACAACATTGTTCAAATGGTAACCCCAAATTCGCTGGGTGGCACGCGTGCTAAAGGTCCAGCTTTCTATGACTTTGAGGTATAAATTAGGTTGAATTTGACCGATGGCATTAGCTATGTTGTCTTTGAAGCTTTGAGACCCGCGATGGTTTGCAGCTTATTTGCATAGACTTGGGACTAAAGCAAGAATAGCAAGAAAACAGTACGTAGCCATTCTTCCAAGAATGGGCCTCATCGCTAAAGATGTTTTTTCGACTAAAGTTGTGATCAACTTCCAATTTGGGAGGGCGACCATGTACTTCATAAAAAGCGCGCAACGCGAACATCGTCTAGAAAACACCCATTTTAAAGTAAAAGAAACAATATGGCCATCACATCACCAGCTGTCACAATAAACCCACCCCTATTGAAAATTCTTTATAAAAAACAGCTTTTTAGGACATTTGTTCGACCACTGCTCAAATACGCTTATCAGGTTTGGGCAACAAATTATGACTAAAACTGGTGGAAAAAAGTATCCGGATATTTGCGTACGTTCGCGACGTTTTTTTCGTCGTCAAGCTCAAGAACCAAAAGAGATATCGACTTCAAAAAAAAATGTTGTTATACAGATAATAACGCAGAAAGATGCAGAAAGGGCTCTCAAGAAAATTGCGTGGTTAGTTTTTTTACCATAGCAGTTTAAAAAAAAAGGTGAAAATTTTGGTTAATCCTAAATATCTCATGAACCAATGACGCTAGAGACTTGAACTAAATTTTGTATTATGTATTGTGACATGATACCGAACAAACATATTTTTGGAAAAAAATCCAATTAACGGTTAACAATTGCGTGGGTGGTTTTTTTACCATAGCAGTTTAAAAAAAAAATGAAAATTTTGGTTAACTCTAAATATCTCATGAACTAATGACGTTAGAGACTTGAATTAAATTTTTAACTTCCCATAGGAAGTTATTGTAATGGGTCCGATTTGTCAAATTGAAAATTTTGACATTTCTCGACGTTTCAAGGTCCCTAGAGTCGAAATAAAAGATTTTTAGAAAGATGTCTGTGCGTGCGTTATTACGTACGTCCGTACGTCCGTACGTCCATACGTCCGTACGTTCGCGACGTTTTTTTCGTTGTCCATAGCTCAAGAACTGGAAGAGATATCGACTTCAAATAAATTTTGTTATACAGATAATAAGGCAGAAAGATGCAGAAAGGGCTCTCAAGAAAATTGCGTGGGTGTTTTTTTACCATAGCAATTTAAAAAAAAGGTGAACATTTTGGTTAACCCTAAATATCTTACGAACCAAAAACGCTAGAGACTTAAATTAAATTGTATATAATATACTGTAACGTGATACCAAACAAGTATATTTTTTGAAAAAAATCCAGTTAACAGTTTTTTTTATAAATCAAAACACCTGAAAAAAAAAATTTGTCACCTCGAAAATTTTACGAATACAAAATGATGAATGATTTTATCTCCAAAACAATTTTGTGCAACGAAGAATAATGTTTTTGACATCTGGTAAAATTTTGAGAAAAATCGAATTGATAGTTTTTTTATAAAAAATAAAAACCTAAAAAAAACATTACTCAAAGTTGGTAAAAATTGAATTTCGACTCAAATATCTTTTCAAAACTTTGAGATATTGGCTTAAAACTACTTTTATCTTTCAAAAAATGTTGTTGTCAACATTCAGTAAAATTTTGAAAAAAATCGAATTGATAGTTTTCTTACAAAAAATAAAATCTTAAAAGAAAATTTAACAAAAGTTGGTAAAAATTGATTTTCGACTCAAATATCTTTTCAAAAATTTTGAGATTATGGCTTCCAACGAATTTTAACTTATAATAATTATTATTTTCAACATTCGGAAAAATTTTGAGAAAAATTGAATTGAAAAAAAATTAATAAAAGTTGGTAAAAATTGATTTTCGACTCAAATATCTTTTTAAAAATTTCAGATATTGGGTTTTAACTACTTTTATCTTTTGAAAAATAATGTTGTCAACATGCAGTAAAATTTTGAGAAAAATCGAATTGACAGTTTTTTTTTACAAAAAATAAAAACTTAAAAGAAATTTAACAAAAGTTGGTAAAAATTGATTTTCGACGCAAATATCTTTTCAAAACTTTGAGATATTGGCTTTTATCTTTTAAAAAACATTGTTTTCAACATTCAGTAAATTTTTGATAAAAATCTAATTGACAGTTTTTTTACAAAAAATAAAAACCTAACAAAAAAACAATACTAAAACTTGGTAAAAATTTACTTTCGACTCAAATAGCTTTTCAAAAATTAAAAATATTGTCTTCAAACTTTTTTTATTTCACAGAAAATATTGTTTTCGATATTCAGTGGTTTCTTATAAAAATCCAACAGTCCATTTTTTCATAAAAAAATAAAATCTACAAGAAATAGTACGCAAATTTGGTAAAAACTGATGTTCGGTTCTTGATATCTCTCAAATTAATTTAATTTATCTAATTAGTAAAAATTTAAGAAATGCTACTAAAATTGGTAAAAATTTGTTTTTCACTAAAAATCTATTTAACAAAACTAGATTTTCAAACTAAACTATTTCTTTATATGAAAAATATTGTTGGTAATTTTAAAATTTTTATGAATAATTCAACTGACAACTTTTTTAACCCAACACGAAAACCTACAAACTTTGAAGCAAGACAAATCGACAGACGGGATGGGAAGTTTTCAGTGTGGGTCGCATCCCAGCCTCTTTTATTATAAATTGTAACGTGATACAAAACGAGTATATTTTTGGAAAAAAATCCAAAAAAAAACGGAAACAAAATTTGTCACCTAGAAAATTTTACGACTAAAATATGATTTCATCTCCAAAACAATTTCTTGCAACGAAGAATAATTTGAAAAATGTTGACATCTGATAAAATTTTGAGAAAAATCGAATTGACAGTTTTTTTTACAAAAAATAAAAACTTAAAAAAAAACAATACTAAAACTTGGTAAAAATTTACTTTCGGCAAATAGCTTTTCAAAAATTAAAAATATTGGCTTCAAACTTATTTTATTTCACAGAAAATATTGTTTTCGATATTCAGTAGTTTTTTTATAAAAATCCAACTGTCCGTTTTTTCATAAAAAAATAAAATCTACAAGAAATAGTACGCAAATTTGGTAAAAATTGATACATATAGACAAACTTTTAAGCAAGACAAATCGACAGACGGGATGGGAAGTTACCAGCCTCTTTTTTTAAATTATTTATTTAATGGTGGACAATTTGCAGCTACAGTTAACGAAAGTAAAATACCTTTGAGTTTTTGAGAAGCACCTTTTCACCTTAAAACAGTTGAACTTGTGAACAAATTTGAACTGCTAATATAAGTTCGTGATGTAAAGAACCGAAACCGAGTGCGTCGCTAGAGAAAAGCTGGAAAAATTGCTACTGTATCTCTTAACTAGTCATTTTCGAAACGATCACATTACCCTAAATTTTGTATATAAAAACTTTTTTCTGAATTGATAAGTCCTTCAAAGTCCTTTAAATATAATAACTCGAACCAGTTGATCACCAGAAAAGTCAGTCGTATCTTTGCTGATACGTCCTTGAATTGCATCAAAATAATACGAAGTTTTACTATCATCAGAGGTGACGGATGAATTTCATTTTTACCGCAAATGCTAGGTTAATAAACAGAAATGGTCCATGCCAGAGCTCTATACAATCGATCCGTAACTTTAAAAATGGAAATTGTTAACTTATGAGCTGTGGGGACAACTTGGCTCATATTATTTTGCCTCATTAATAGCTTACCTCTCTTTTTACAAATATGTAAACATTCATTCAATTTTTTTTAAGAAATACTTCTTTTTTTAATGTCAAAATGAAACCTCTTTTTGGAAAACCCTTTAATTTCCTAAGTGCCGATAAAATTAATCTCATAAAAATGAAACAAAACATTTACAAATTACCATTTCTCTAATTTTGTTGGTATAATGTAATCTTTTAAAAATGACTTAACAGTTTAAGCTTCTCCATCTTAAGAGTTCGTTTTTAAACACTGTCCCTAACCGTATAGTAATACCTCATTACTTCTTGATTCTTGAATAATTTAACAACATAGGAAACTAAGCTTTTCAGTTAATTAACTGTTTATCGGAATAAGTTTGTTACATGTTCTAAAAAGTTAACAAATTTAAATGTAAACAACTATCAACTAACTAAATTCCTTGTAAGACTTACACTTCTCTGAATCCTAGTCCTTAAACGGCTCTTTAAAGGCAAATTCAACAGTACTTGCATTTAATAATCTTTCAAGTCAGCATAAAAATATCAACTTCACTATACTTATAGGCGCAAATTACTTCAAAAAAAGAGGAGCTATTGCAATCGATGAAAAATTCCAATTTTATATGTACAAACCATCTTTTATACCATATGCCATTTGATAAAATCACTTCAATTTGAATCTGATCATCAGAATACGAGCTTGAGTACAAGTTAAAAAGAATAATGTAAAAGACATATCTACTTTTACGCAGCGAGTTCACTTTGAGTAAGGAAAATCATTATGAATGCATTTCATCAATACCTTTCGCATCAGCAGAATAAGATCAAACGAAAATAGGTTATCTCCAGCCCATCCCAAGCCCAGACCATCGAATCATCAAACCTCCCCTTTACTAGATGATGGGTTTATTTTTCACCATACCTAGATACGTCCTAGGTACTTTGAAATGCATTACTTTGATTCGCACCCCATCGAGCAAAAATTTCCAATAAATGCGCTCAAAATGCTCATCCTCGTCTCATCGTCTCATCGTCCCATCGTCATCATCAATCGTCCTCGTCTAAACGGTGCAGTAACACAGAAACACATTTGCAAAGAAAAATATTCGCGCCGCGACCCTTTCTATATGTTGCAATAGCAACAGCAGCAGAAATGGAAGGAGAAGGAGTAGAAGCAGTAGCAGCAGCAGCAGCAGCGTGACATTTCCCATCGTGCTGTCTGGTCTCATCCTTCAATTTAACACGCCGAATTGAATCCCTCACTGAATCGGCATCGTACTCGTACTCGTCCTCATCCTCGAAGTCGTAGTCCTCGTCGTCATTTGTTCATCAGGATTCAGTATTTCAGAGGATATAGACAAAAAAAAATATAGCCCGACGGGAATAAATCGAAAAACCGTATTCAACTTAGAGGCTACATATCCATCCAAGAGTTGAGGTTCGCTTCGTAATGCTCAGCTCACTCGTATCCAAGGGATATATATATGGGTGATGGTGATGGTGAATGCATGACATTTTTGCACTTGCACCCAACCCATCTTCTAAAATAGACGACAACGACTCTTCTGCCAATGCATCTAGATCCAGAATAGCTCCCGAGAAATGAAAACAAATTTTTGAGGAAAATTGAAAAAGGAAATGAAGTATTGACTCTGATGTTTGAAAGGAGAGAGATGAAGGCAAATGGCGAGGCGATTGGCGATTGGCGAGTTTTTGAAGTATGTTTCTAAAGAATAAACAAAACGAAAAAATAAAACATAAAATCTAACTAGAGAAGAGAAACGAAACGAACGAACGAAAAAAATAAACAAAAGGTTTGGCCTTCGAGTGGCTAAAAATTGAATTTCCAATCGCTACTTCACTTTTCAGAACTGACATAAAATCGCTCTCTGTCTCCATACGTCAGCAGCTAGGTTATAAGGAATAGCTAGTGAAAAATTCCCTGTAAGAAATAGCGGCAGTGGACTTCTTTACACTCCTACTACACTATTAAAAAATAAACGTTAACACAAAATTTTAAAAAATTCAATCAAATTACACAGCATCATGGCCGGAAATATATTTTTGAACTGAATATTTTTCAGAGAACTTTAATTTGTTTAAGCGAGAAACTTAATTTTAAATTTAGACACGAGTCAGTGTTGTAATTCCAAGACTTATTTTCAGTTTGAGCCTTCTTATGATATTATGTGCCTAGTATTGAAGTACATAGGTTATTTTGAAAAATATAATTGAATTCAATTAAACTTGCACTTTGGATTTCGAGCATAAAGGGTTTTCGAAATATGGCGCAACACCCCGCATAAACCAAGGGTCGTTTTAATCCATGGCTTCAATTTCTGTTTCAAAATAAAGTCGTCAATATGATGGCTCCATAATGTCTCCATCGTTAGCTTAAACGTTGGTCCTAAGCTAATTTTCGAAGAAAATTGTCCATTGACGGCATCACTTCATATTTGTTACTAAATTGTAGAAGTATTGGCTACTCGAGTGAGTTTTCCAAGCCCCACATGCGGTAATTTTGTGTTTAAACGAACATAACCACCAAGATAAAAATAGATCTTGTAAGAAGTTCTTGTTGATGGATGCCTAATTGAATATCACAATTTTGCTTACAGCAACCATATTCTTGTCTGTTCGCACCGTACGACCAGTTTCACGAACTTTTGGTACAAACTTGCGTACACATTGAATCAAATCGTGGGTAATATAGTTAGACAAAAAGGTCGTCAATAGTTTAGTTTATTTTATTTAATTAATTGATATGCTATACACATTAAGATACAATATCTTATTAAAAAGTGATAGCTTAAAATTAATGTACAAATTTGATAACAAAAGCTAACCTTAATTTAATACAATAGCAAGCAAGTATATGCAGAATTTTAAATAGAAATTACATTTTAATGGAAAAAACTGAGCTGTTTAATTTAATTGGTATCACCATTGATTTAAATTAAATTATTAATGGTAAAACCTCACAAATAACTAAAACGAAGAAAAGTAGAGTTTAAGTTTGTTTTCAAATATTTTAACATTTTCAAGTCTTCTTATATCTCTTGACAAGGAGTTCCAAAGGCGAATGGCACTGTCGCTTTCACAACCACGCGTGAGTATAGGGATGATCAATGTTTTTGCTAGCATCTTTCTAGTATTTATAGGCGTTATGTGTTGGGAATTTTGAAGAATTCTAAGAGCTCCATATACCTTACCAACAGTAGTATTAATGTGATTTTTCCATGTTAACGACCTGTTAAAAACTACTCAAAGATTCTTAGCTGTTCCAAAGACCGTTTAGAAATAACTAAGAATTAAGTTTTGGTGGGGTTTAAGAACAGGCCATTTTGCAGGGACCATGTGTGAATGCTTTGAAGGTCCTCGTTTATATTATGGATGCAATTTTCAATAAGACCAAACGAACAACTCAAATAAAGTTGCACATCATCTGCATACATGTGTGTGAGGGCGAACTTCAAAATATAGATGGCAGTTCATTTATATAAAGTGAAAAAAGAATTGGGCTCAAAATCAAACCTTGTGGAACACCTTTCAAGACTTGCAAAAACGGAGAGAGCGTATTGGAGACGGATACAGCCTGCTTTCTATCACTTAGATATGAAAGTACCAGATTTGTTGCAGAAGACGAAAAATTAAAATGGTGCTTTAGCTTACGTATAAGAATAGATTGGTCAATTGTGTCAAAAGCTTTAGAAAAATCCAGTAGAACCAAAAAACTCACCTTATCATCATCAATAGCTTGCCTTAGGTCTTCAGTCACAGTGATTAGTGCTGTCGTACAGCTATGCTTACGACAAAAACCAGACTGAAAAGGTGTCAGTAAATTGGCTCCACTAAGGCCGCGGCCACGCAGTAAGCGGCTGAGCGGAAAAAAAATATAAAACATATGAAATCACATAGAAGCGGCCACGCAATGAGCGAGCGGCGAAACAAAATTCTGAGCGGCTAAGCGGCGGCGCCGCTCAGCAACTAAACCTGTTTCAATTTTCTGAGCGGCAAGAAGTAAAGATGGCCAAAGTAAACATTGAGTTGTTAATTTCGTGTGTGCAATCTCGACTTTAACTACTAATCGCTCAAAAGCAGTCGCTCAGTGCCTGGCCATACGTCGCTTAGAGTTGCCTCTCAGCCGCTTGCCGCTCAGCCGCTTACTGCGTGGCCGAAGCCTAAGATGTATACCTATTTGCTTTTGCATAATCCTTTCCAAGACCTTGGAGAGAAAGGGAAGTAGAGAAATTGGACGAAACTCTTTGCCATTGGAAGTTTTGGGTACAGGAACTATTTTCGCTAACTTCCAAAGCTTGAGAAAGATGCCACTTGTTAATACAGTGTTAAACACGTGTGTGACGTAAGTCAAAATCAAGGGAAGTAAAGCTTGAATAAATACGGGGTCTATACCATCAACTCCAACCGCATTCGATTTCACCAACAAAAAACTTTCAACAACGTCAGTACAATTTATCCCAGAAAATTCAAACCTAGGCACAGTATCAGAGATATGATCTTCATTTATTACAGCAAAATGATCGAATTAATCAATATAATAATTAATTTAAATTAATTTCATCCATACTATGAAAATACTTCTTCAATATAATGACTAAATTATTCTTATTGATGATTGAATTCATCAATATGAAGAACTTTTTTATGAATATGATGAAAAAAAAAATTCTTCTAAATTGTAAATGTAACATTTTATGAAATTATGAATACTTTCGTCTATATGATGATCTAAATATGAAAAAGTTATTCATTAATATGATGAATGTATGCATCAATATGATGAACTAATTGTTAAAAACAATTCATATACATGATGGTTACTTTCATCAATATGATGAATAAAAGTAAATTATTAATAAATATGATGATTATTTTCATCAATATGATGAATGTGAATAAATATGATGATTACTTTCATCAATATAATGAATGTGAAGAAATCCTTCACCCTTGAATTTCAAAAATATAAAGAGGTCATAAATATGATGATTACTTTCATCAATATGATGAATGTGAATTAATATGATGATTTTTTTATGAAATTATGAATACGTTCGTCTATATGATGATCTAAATATGAAAAAGTTATTCATTAATATGATGAATGTATGCATCAATATAATGAACTAATTGTCAAAAACAATTCATATACATGATGGTTACTTTCATCAATACTATGAATAAAAGTAAATTATTAATGAATATGATGATTACTTTCATCAATAGGATGAATGTGAATTAATATGATGATTACTTTCATCATATTTATGAATGTGAATAAATACTTCACCCTTCAATTTCAAAAATATAAAGAGGTCATAAATATGATGATTGATTTCATCAGGTCGAATTTCATAAATTTGAAGAAATCATTCGTCAAAATGATGATTGCATTCATCAATACGATAAAATATGATCAGAAACTCCGGTTCATCATATACATGAAATGTTTAGATGGATTAATGAAATCTCTCTCATGCATTTGTACGGGTTCCCCATAGCTAATGAAAATTGAGAACTTAAAGACCTAAAATTCAAACAAAATTCGAAATATTTTAAGAATTCATTTAGATCTTTTCTCCAAGTGTATTGCTTCTTTGAATGACATGGCTTGGATGGGGTTTTGTTCATCACCACTTGTGTTGCCACTTTTGTGAAATGTAGGTCTACATGCTGTCAATAGCATAAATCACTAGATTCACGCGACTTACCACGTGCGTTGACATTTCACAGGACTTCTCCTGTGAAGGTCTGGTGTTTTGTAGAGTGACACGTCTGCCAGTCCAAAAGGATCAATTCATTAAACACTGCTATGCAGCACAATTTCATACACATACATACTCGTATATCTATATACGGTGTTGATCAATCCTTTGGGTATATAATTTACGTATGGCAGATGATGATGCTGATGCATTTGACAACGTGTCGAACTATAGAAAAATTTATAACAAAGACAGACTGGGTCTATCTTTAGCCATCCACACTTTAACAGTTAGTGATATCCTTCGGGATAACACATTTAGCTATTATATGCATATGGACGAGTAAGACAGTACAAAACATCAATGTTATTGATTTTAAGTACTTTCAAGTTAGAACACATCGAAATTGCCGCAGTTATACTCATTCTGATGTTATTACCATGTTCTAAAAAGGATATAACAATTGAGCTAGAGTTGGCCTGGCCATCTTACAACACACAAATAGAAACAAAAATAAAGGGTTTTTACCTTTTTGCAACACTACAAAACTATACATAGGTACTTTGCTTTATCCTTGAGCGGCTCTCTTCAATAAATATTTGATCAAGATAATCGCAATAAAAGGATATATCTAAAACTATATATGAAAAGAGGACGAAAGCTTTTGATTGGATTAAGAGCACACACTTTTGTTTTGGTTTTTATTTGTGTTGTTTTTGTTGTTGTGCTGTCAAAGGACATACTATCACCTTTATTAGATAGCTCGTGTATACCAAGTTGCTCGTTTCTGTTTTAGATGTGATTTTTATTTTTTTTTTTCTTGTTGTATTTGCGGATTTGTGGAAGAAGGACGAAGGGAAACTAAAATCTAGTAAAACTTAAGCAGACGTTTGGGGTTGAAAACTTAAAATAAAAATGAAAGGTAAAACGTGCAAAAAGGTTTTCGCAATCAACATCGTCGTAGTCGTAGTCGTAGTCGTCGTCGTTGTCGTTGTCGGTCGTCCTCGTCGTTGAAACCGATAGAAAGGTGTGTTCTATAGGTTAGGTTTGGTATATACGGTATACCGTCTATAGTTTGTGCAACAGAGGATTTACTTAACTACATATTCGTATATATATATTTTTGTAAAACTTAGAGAGGGTTGGGTTCTAATACTAAAGATGACCCTTTTAAGAATATTAAATAGTTTCGAGGGATTTAAGTAATTTCAAATGGTTGTGTTGGCATCGTTTTGTTCTTTTTTTTTCATCTTCTTCCACTTTTGCTCTTGCTTTGCTTTGCTTTGCTTTCTTTCCAAAAAGACATATGTTTTTATGGTTGCATGGGTTTAGGTCGTGATTTTGAATATTGAAGAAAGGATTTAATGTTAAGGACATATTCAATCCACCCATAGACCCAAAGATCCGCATATAGACCAATGCCAAATGATAGAAATTATTCATTTGAAAAACGTCCCAGATTAAGTAGTTCTGTCAACGAGCTTTAGTTTTTGCTCACCTGCGATATTTAATATAGCTTTGTGTATGGAATTTAAAAGAAATAAATTTAAGGATGTCCTTGAATAAATTATAAAAAAGGTCACATTAATGAAAGAGAGACAGAGAGAGTGTGATAAATATACCTTTACATTACGTAAACATATGTAGTATGTATACAAAAATATTAAGTGATGTGCGGTGATTCTGTATATAAATGGAAGGTCATAATTTTTAACTTTTCTCACATTTACTATTATTTCTTAACACTAGTTAAGTAGAAGTTATCTATTGGACATTCCCCTTTATTACAATACGAAATACATAACGGGATTAAGCAAAAGCAAGAAATTGGTGACAATTTCTCAATAGTAAAAAAATACGTATACGCCCTATTGTAGTAGTAGTAGTAAGTAGTAAAATCTGTGATTTTTTTAAGCAGAAAATTGATTTACATATTTGTTTTAAAAATTCACAAAGTATAGCATTGGCTTTTGCCGTCAGCCAGAAAAAAGGAGTTTAAATTTATATACAAAGACATAGTTTTAATGTCAAAAAGAAAATTGAATGAGGTATTCGATCATTTTTAAAAAGCTTGGTTGATAATTTGTTTTCTATAGTTCAGCGCCGTGCGGACGAAACTGGACAATGCTGTCCAGTTTTCACCATTGAGAATTAAAATGATGTCATCATTGTTGAGGACGTTTTTTTCCCAGAAAGCGCGTCGGATTGTCTGAAGGATAGGGCATCTTCCTAGGAAATGCGTTACATTTTCGGTTTCTTGGAGATTACATAATATGCACCGAGTGTTGTCGTTTGAGCCGTGTGTTTGGTAATTTAAACGAAACAATTCCACTCTGGTTTTGAAAATTAAGGCTATTGTACTGATAGGATATCGATCGTCGAAATAATTGTTCACACCCATGTCGTAATTTAATTGTCCATATAGGATTCGGGACTCACTTTGTTGAGCCGACTCTCCAAATTTTGCAAAAAACGATGCTTCAATTTTTCCAAGCAATAGTGGGCATAAAGTTTTCCAATCCTCTATACCTGATTCTAGCAACTGGATGTCATGTTCAAGACCAAGTCGAGTCCACTCTTCAAAGAACTGGGATTTCCTAGAAAGCAGATGTCTAACTATTATGTTAGGTAGCCGATGGTTTGGTAGCTCTATAACTTTAAATATATATTGCAGATGCATCTTCAATGTGAAGATATAGAGTGGTGCCACTCCTGTTTCTAGGTGTAACATATAGGTAGGTGTATTTTCTGGGAGCCAGAATATTTTTTTAATAAAATATGTTATAAGTTTTTCTACCTCCTCATACTGCTGAAATCCCCATACCTGGCCAGCATAGCATAATATCGATCGCATTACGGCCTCAAATAGTTTAAACTTTGTGCTTGGGGCAATATGCTTCTTACTTAAGACTCCTTTCCAGTTGCAGTTGATAGCTTTTTTTTGCTTCGATTAGCCTTGCCTTTAAATGTTTTTGTAGAGATAGTGATGGCGTTATGATTACCCCTAAATATTTATACTCCCTCAGCATCTCAAGATCTACATTTTCCCATTTCCATTTTTCTTCTCTTGCATATCGTCAGGGGCGTCTTTAGACTTTTGGGGGCCCTGGGCCCAATAGGATTTGGGGGCCAAAAAAAGTAGGTATAATATATTTTGTTTAATTCTTTAATTTTACTTTTTAAAAAGAACTAACAAAAAACATAAAACAGATATTTTTATATAGTTTTATAATTTTTTTTAATTCACCTTTAATAGTTGAAATGTGGTCCCAATTTCATCCACTGTAACTAGACTGTACAATTTTGATATTGTGATAAGATCGTCATTTACATCTTTATTGAATTCTTTTAAATACTGTACGAGGTGCAAGCATTCTACCTCAAGTTCTTCTGCATTAATATCTTTATGGTTTTTTGAAAACTGTTCGCAAGAATTTTGCAAACTCCACTGAAGCCAAATATTGTAATCGACAAAAAAAGCCAAACAATGTATTAATTTCTTGATAGCAATTAGATCGTATTTTTAATTGCAAAGTAATAGTGTCAATAATTGGAAAAAAAAGTTATATTTTAAACTTTTATTTTCAAATTAGCTGGACGGATGGTGCAGGGCAATCAAAATATGTGGCACGCGAACTTCGTACTATTTTTCGTTGCAATAAGTCTTTTTAATTAGCATCCAGGTTCTGAATTTTGGCACACGCTTGTAATTTATCAAAATTCTCCCTTGTATCATTTATGAAAGAACAAAGCAAATTCAGCAACGTCAATCGTTATTGTTTCTTTTTGAAGGCTCTTGCTGGTTTTATGAATTCTTTCTAATATTGTGCTCCAAATTTCTGTTAAAATGAGGAACTCCAGTTTTGACATTTTTTTAGACAGGCTTAGCGCTTCGCCTTTTGTGTCTGGAGCTTGCTCTGGATCTCTATAGAGATAGATGTCAAGGCTTCAGTAATTTGCTTATAACGATGATGGAGCGCGTTAACTTTATCAGTTCGTGCAGACCATCTTATTTCAGAAAGGCATCTAAGAACACTATGTGAACCTAAACATTCATTCAATTTATTCCAGCGATGGGTAGAAGCAGAAAAAAAGTTGTATATTTTTTGAACCACTTGAAAGAAACTTGGTGCCTCCTGCACACAACCAGCCGCATGAAGGCCTACTAAGTTAAGAGAATGTGCTGCACAAGGTACAAAGGTAGCAAATTCGCACTTCTCCTTTAATCTTGATTGCAAACCAGATTATTTCCCGGATATATTAGACGCATTATCATAGCTTTGTCCTCTACAATCCTCTATTGAAATATCATGATTTTCCAGAAATGTCAAGATTGTGTCAGCCAAATATTCAGATTTATGCTCTTGAATAGGTATAAATTTTAAAAACCTTTCGATGGGAACACAATTTTTAACATACCGAATTACAAAAGTCAACTGGTCGATATGAGAAAGGTCGGGTGTACTGTCAACACTTAGGGAAAAATATTTTGCAGATCTAATTTCACCTAAAGTTTTCATTAGGACTTGTTTTCCCATAATATCAATGAATTCGTTGCAAATATTTGCTGATAAATAGGAAGTGTATCCCTTTCCTGAGTTCTCACACTTTTTTAAATGATCTGCGATTAATGAATCTTCATGGGACAACTTTGTGTTTGTTTATGGAGTGAGTTGAAAAGTCAACATGTATGCAGAACGAAAGCAGAGTTGTTAAAATAATGTTGACAGCGTGTGCAGGTATATGATTAAAGATTCATGTTTGCCAGAAGTTTAAGATGTTGAGGAGGAGAATTTCAACGGAACGAAGAGTAAAATGAAACTTGTTTTTCTGTTACTGTCTACTCACCTTATTTAGTTTTCTATATAATTCTTGTTGAGTTGGTGGGTTTGGGGGCCAAATAATTGCGGGGCCCTGGGCCCTGGCCCACCGGGCACATGCCTAAAGACGCCACTGCATATCGTCCTGTTCCGTTGCGAAATATCATTACCCTCGATTTATTGGTATTAACAGTCAGATTCCATAGGTTACAATATGATTGGAGTTTGTTTATCATTACTTGCAACATATTTGGAGTCTCTGCAAATATGACAACATCATCTGCATATAACAGTGCTTTAATTGTGGCACCGGAAAAACTAATTCCACCAGGTAAAAATGTAGTGAGATCATCTAGGAAAAGAGAAAATAGAACTGGGCTCAGAAGAGAGCCTTGTTTAATACCTGATGTCGTGTGGAACCATTCAGATCTTTCTGTTCCATTCCATACCGTTGTTTGGTTGCTCGCGTAAAGTCCTTTCAGCGTATTCAACATTTTTGTGGATATACCTAAGCAGCTTAGCTTTTAAAACAATGCATTCCGATCAATTTAATCGAAAGCTGACTTGAAGTCAATGAAGAAAGTGTATAACTTCTTTCCTTTCGTTAGGAATGATCTGGCAATACACGTCAAAGAAAATATATTGCCCACCGTTGAGTATTCTTTTCTGAAACCAGCTTGATATTCGCTTAGTAGATTGTTATCTTGAACCCATATCGTAAGTCTGTCTAAAATTACACCTGTAAAGATTTTCCCTGACAGAGTTCATAAAAGATATGCCACGATAGTTTGTTGGTTCGTTCACGTCGCCTTTTTTGAAAATTGGGAAAATGATATTCTTTCGGAAGCTTTCCGGAAAGTCATCGCTCATGAAGACGTAGTTGTATGCATCTGTTAGTTTTATTAAAAAGTTTTCTGAACGATATTTATAAAATTCATAGGGAACGCGATCGTCTCCTGGAGCTTTGTTGTTGTTACATCTGTGAATTACAGTCGCTACTTCTTGAATTGTGAATGCTTGATCCAGAATTTCGTTTTCGATCCAAGGATAAGCTAACTGTATTTGGAAAGGTCTTTCTGGCCTTCCTAGTAATCGTTGAGACTGATCTGCTAATAGTCCCGTACTAGTTTCGGTTTTCCTAACGAAAGGTATCCCATTTAGTTCTCGCGCTAATTTCCAAAAAAAAACTACTATCTCTTACTGCGTTCAGCCTTACCATGAGGGAAAGAAAATATTGTTTTTGTTTTTCCTTGCAGAGATTTTTGTAAGCCACATTTGCGTTTTGGTACATCATTTTTGCTGAATTTGAATTGATTGCCCTGACTAGCTTATGCAGCCTGAAAGATTTGTTCCCAGCTGCTTCACATTCTGCATCAAACCATGGGTCCCTCCAATTCTTTTGCCTACGGTTTGCTTGGAATGGTTGGACAAGCCGTCCCTTATCGATTGAATTTGATCGTCGTTGACAAGGACTTGTGTCAAGTCTTGTTTGTGTCAAGTCTTGTTTGGAAACGTTCCTTCCACTGGAGTTTCGGTAAGAGTTATACGCCCTATTGTACAAAATATATAACTTTATATTTAGTGTCTATATCGGTTTGACGATATTAATCTGGTTATTTTTAACTTCCAATAGGAAGTTAATGTAATCGGACCGATTTGTCAAATTGAAAATTTTGACATTTCTCGACGTTTCATGGTCTATGCGTGCGTGTGTACGTACGTTCGCTATGTTTTTTCGTTGTCCATAGCTCAAAAACCAGTAGAGATATCGACTTCAAATAAATTTTGTATACAGGTAATAATGCAGAAAAATGCAGAAAGGATTTTTGGAAAAAATTCATTAAACGGGTTTTTTTTCATAAATCAAAAAAATTGAAAAAAAATATTTTTCACCTCGAAAATCTTACGAACTAAAAATGATTTTATCTTTCTTATTTTTTTTATAAAAATAAAAACCTAAAACCTATCTTTTCAAAAATTTGACATATTGGCTTTAAGCTAATTTTATCTTTTAAAAAATATTGTTTCAACATTCAGTTAAATTTTGAGAAAAATCCAATAGCCAATCTTTAATCTTTTTAATCTTTCAACATTATTAAGTTTTCAGAAAAATTAAATTGATATTTTTTTACAAAAAATAAGAACTTAAGCAAAACATTACTAAAAGTTTTTAAAAATTAAGGCTTAAGTTATTTTCGACTCAAATATCTTTTTAAAAATGTAAGATTATGGCTTCAAACTTATTTTATTTTATAACAAATATTGTTTTCTACATTAAGTAAAATTTTAAGAAAAATTGAATTGACAGTTTTTTGTACCTACAATAAATACAAACCTAACGAAACAATACTTGAACTTGGTAAAAATTTACTTTCGACTCAAATATCTTTTCAAAGTTTAAAAATATTGGCTTCAAACTATTTTTATCTTACAGAAAATATTGTTTTCGACATTCAGTAAATTCTTTATAAAAATCCAACATTAATTTTTTTTATAAAAAATTAGAATCTACAAAAAATAGTATACGCAAAATTGGTAAAAAATGATGTTCGGTTCTCGATATCTCGTGAATAATAGAAGATATTGACTTTAAATTCATTTCATTCATTTATTTTGTATTTGTTTATATAAGAAATAGAAAGTTTTAAGAAATGCTATACTAAAATTGGTAAAAATTGGTTCTCGACTAAAAATCTAGATTTTGAAATCAAACTATTTCATCATTATGCAAAATATTGTTAGAAATTTTTATTGTTTTTCGAATAATTCAACTGACAACTTTTTTAACAAAACACGAAAACCAACAAAGCTTTTAAGCAAGACAAATCGATAGACGGGATGGGAGTTATCAATGTGGGTCGTATCCTAGCCTCTTTTTTTTAATAAAATTTGCGCTTGGCGCCTCGTTGAATCCACTACTGCCGGTGCGACTGAGTAGAACGGCTGGCACGATATCTCAGCTTCGGAACCATAAAACAACAACAAATTTTTTTAATTTAATTTTTAGAAAGTTGATTAGGTCTAGGCACAAGCTTTTTTGAATTTTTGAAAATTTCACAAAATGGCAGCGATTTGACCATATTTTTCAATCTAAAAAAGACTGTACAAAAAAAATGGAAAAAGCATGTGTCTAAGCCTAGCGAGATGTTTTGTGAATAAGTAACGCTTTACAGATTTAGGATATCTTCTCTATTTTTTGTCGTAAAATCGTACCAACAGTTTTGAAAAACACTACTTTTGAAAAAAAAAACGTGTTTAACGATAAATGTTACAATTAAACACGATTGGTGGAACTTACAATTCAATCAGCTATGCCAGGACCGTACAGCTTGAGGCTCGATATGCATGTATTTTATTCTTAAAAGGTTTCACAGAGCTTTTGAGAATGAAAAATTGTTACAATCTTCAACAGTTAATATATCAAAATGAAAAAGTTCAAGGTTTTCTCTATCAAAGCATGTTTTTTAAAGCTTTGAAGTCTTTTTTGAGCTTCCAAAAATAAAAAAACACACACACAGATACATTTTGTTGAACATTTTATTTTATAAAGTTTTGACTTTTACATTAAGTGTAAAAAACAATAGATATTACTCAAATATGACCTCGCCTTCGCTCATGTTAAAATGGCTTGAGTAATGTTGGTTTTTAATGGGTCTCGGATTCTGGGATTATTTGTGTAAACACGGTATTGTGTGTTAAATCGCATATGATCCTGGTAGTAAATTAACATTTCGAAAATAAAACCATACTTGGTCATATTTTGTGGTTTACTGCCCCACTTTTTCATTGGACCCACATATCTTCCAAGTCATGATCTTTCAATCTTTTGCAAAAACACTGTTATCTATTAATCCAAATTAACTGCCCATTTTGAAAAATGACGGATTATGTCCAACACCCAGCAGTGTTTCATTGTTGGGTAATTTCAACCTAATTAGGATGGAGATAAGATTTCAAACGTTAAATACATTTGCAATTGGAACAGCAGCTTAATTCACGATGTTTTAGTAAGTTTTGATTTGAATACGTTTTTCCATTGCTAAACGATCCACTATCGTAAATGGTAAACACTTAATATTATGATACTTCAAAGACACTTGAGTTTGACGTTTGTCAAAGTGCAGCAAATCAATACCAACTTGAAACCACGAAATATGATTTATGCTTAAAACATATTTTTTGAGTTATTTTAATTTTATCAAAAACACAGATTTTAAATAAAGATGATATTTTTCTAAAAAATTATAAAATCTAAGAGTTTGAATTTGATTTGTATGTGCCCCATTATTCTTTGTACAGGTTATATAAGCTGTTATGTGTAAAAGAGCCTTATAGTTAGACAAGTCGAAGAGGTAAGTGTGCTTCAGTTTCCCTCGTTCTCACTATCTACATATATAGTAACACAACTGCCGACGTACGTTAGGTAGATACACCTTTTTTCCTTTGGCTCACATTAATTTAAAATGAAACAAGCAAGGTTGGTAATCACTTAATCAAGTTTTTCAAAACAGCATGTCAAATGTAATAAAAATAGAAAAAAAGAGGCTGGGATGCGACCCACACTGATAACTTCCCATCCCGTCTATCGATTTGTCTTGCTTAAAAGATTGTCTAAATGTATCAATTCTTGCAAAAATTTGCGTTCTATTTTTTGTAGATTTTATTTTTTTTTATGAAAAAACGGACTATTGGATTTTTATAAAAAAATAACTGAATATAAAAAACAATATTTTCTGTGAAATAAAATAAGTTTGAAGCCAATATTTTTAATTTTTGAAAAACTATTTGAGCCGAAAATCAATTTTTACCAACTTTTATTAATTTTTTTGTTTAGGTTTTTATTTTTTGTAAAAAAACTGTCAATTCGATTTTTTCAAAATTTTTCCTAATGTTGAAAACAATATTTCTTATAAGTTAAAATTAGTTAGAAGCCATAATCTCAAATTTTTGAAAAGATATTTAAGTCGAAAATCAATTTTTACCAACTTTTGTTAATTTTTTTTTTTGGTTTTTAATTTTTTGTAAAAAAACTGTCAATTCTATTTTTTCAAAATTTTACTGAATGTTGAAAACAATATTTTTTGAAAGATAAAAGTAGTTTAAAGCCAATATCTCAAAGTCTTGAAAAGATATTTGAGTCAAAACTCAATTTTTACCAACTTTTTTTTTATTTTTTTTTAGGTTATTATTTTTTGTAAAAAAACTGTCAATTCGATTTTTCTCAAAATCTTATCAGATGTCAAAAACATTATTCTTCATTGCACAAAATTGTTTTGGAAATGAAATCATATTTTAGTCGTAAAATTTTAGGTTATTATTTTTTGTAAAAAAACTGTCAATTCGATTTTTCTCAAAATCTTATCAGATGTCAAAAACATTATTCTTCATTGCACAAAATTGTTTTGGAAATGAAATCATATTTAAGTCGTAAAATTTTCGAAGTGACAAATTTTTTTTTCAGTTTTTTTGATTTATAAAAAAACCGTTAATTGAATTTTTTTCCAAAAATATAATTGTTTTGTATCACGTTACAATATATAATATAAAATTTAATTCAAGTCTCTAGCGTCATTGGTTCATGAGATATTTAGGGTTAACCAAAATTTGCACCTTTTTTTTAAACTGCTATGGTAAAAAAACCACCCACGCAATTTTCTTGAGAGCCCTTTCTGCATCTTTCTGCCTTATTATCTGTATAACAAAATTTATTTGAAGTCGATATCTCTTCTGGTTCTTGAGCTATGGACGACGAAAAAAACGTCGCGAACGTACGGACGTACGGACGTACGGACGTACGGACGTACGGACGTACGGACGTACGGACGTACAGACGTACGGACGTACGGACGTACGTACACACGCACGCACAGGCATCTTTCTAAAAATCTTTTATTTCGACTCTAGGGACCTTGAAACGTCGAAAAATGTCAAAATTTTCAATTTGTCAAATCGGACCCATTACAATAACTTCCTATGGGAAGTTAATAAACGAAATGTACACAAAACGTAACCAACATTGCAAATGTAAACATTGAAATTTTGCAATAAACTATTATTACTTATTTCCATTTTTTCAAAATGAAAACTGGAACTGACTTTTGTCAAAGCAAAGGAAAATCAAATTCCAGAGAAATCCAATATATGAGAGTCTACATTGGTAATATCAAAATATTTTGTCCAATCAACTTTTTGAATATAAAGCCCAATAATAAAACGTTGGAACCAAAAACGTAAATGTATATGAAAGTTGCTGTCACACCCTACCAGGTACCACCTTTCTTTTACAATCAACTTCTAGCGCTAACCTACCCTAAATGTATCTACCCCAAATGTATGTATCTACCACCCTCCCATATTAATATCAACTTGTATGGCTTACAAAATTCTAAGGTGCGTTTATTGAAAATGAACTATTTTTTATTGCATACTTCTTGGCAACAGAAACAAAATATCCACAACGTATGGATATTGAATTTATTTATGTACCTTTAAAACATACTTTTTGGAAAATATTATAAATTTCCGCTCTTTCAAAAGCAGATATTTTATGAATAGTATAAGTTTATTATT
Source organism: Eupeodes latifasciatus (assembly GCA_920104205.1). Classification (NCBI taxonomy): domain Eukaryota; kingdom Metazoa; phylum Arthropoda; class Insecta; order Diptera; family Syrphidae; genus Eupeodes; species Eupeodes latifasciatus. The sequence continues at coordinate 22,725,753 of OV049924.1, read as the reverse complement.
TTTGATAGGTGTAGGTAGATACTCATATGCAGGCTGCAGAAATTGCATTTCTAAGGAGTTACATTTTGGATATTTAACTTGTCGTTTCAATAAACATACAAAACATGCATACTAAAAATAAAGTTTACTTCTGCATACTTTCTGATAAAGAAGACAAACGAAACAACGTCAAAGAAGAAGAATTTAGATGAAATTTTGAACATACTTTGATATAAAAATATTTTATATAAAATTTGTCCTTCACAATTATTATTTGACATCAAAATGATTGATTGAGGATGCAGTTTCTTTCCTTTTGATACCTACATATATATTTTTGTTTCCCTATCAGAATCTTCAAAAAAAAAAAAGCATTTTGTTCTCAAATCAAGTTCAGACTTTTAGTTGCATAAAGTACATAGTTAGGTAAAGTAATTTTTTTAAAGATACTTTTAGGGGGAAATTGATTTTCTTTTTAAGTACATTTTTCTTTGTGTATTTTTCGTGAACGCAGAGCAGGTAATTGAAAATAAGGCTTCACGAGAACTTTCTTAGATTCAAAAATCTTACTAGCTCTATTCTAATCAAATTAAAAGAAAAAATCCTTAAGAGTATTATGAGAATCAAAATTTACATACATACATACATACATTTACGAGTATATCAAAAAGTCAATTTTATTTCAAAATAAATATTTCATAAGGAATCATCAACATGACTGTTTTTATAATTTTGTATATACTATACAGTCAAACTTCCCTATAGCGAATTTGCACGGGACCAGAAAATTATTTCGTTATATAGAAAATTCGTTATACAGAAATTTTTTGTTTTTACTTTTATTTAAGGAAGTCAGTGATTTTAGTTTGGATTACATTCTTCCATTTTTCTTTTTCAACAAAATCGTCTAATAAATTGAGAGATTCAAATAAATTAGTCCATTTCAGCATTTCTTTATCGAAAAGACATTTTCGAAGTGTTTTGCTTTTAGTGCTTAATTCCTCGTCTTCTACATTTCTTAAAATCGCTGCTTTGTTTTTTAAATTGTTGATAAGCTGCTGGGAGGAATTCCAAATTGCTTAGCAATATCTGTTTTTTAGTCAATCCTTCTTCAACTTTATTAATTATCCACAACTTTTTCTCAAGAGAAATGCTACTTCGAGACATTTGTAATTATATATTCACTGAAGCCTGAACATAGAATGCTTGCATTTAAAATCTTGGGGAAATCCCCTTACAAGGTTTTTTTTTTCTCTGCATACTGTTGTTTTTAACAGAAAATTATTTGAAAAAATTCGTTATGTGGAAACAAAAACGTATGAGATTTGGATTTCCAGCAACAAAATTTGTTCGTTGTAGAGAAAAATTCGCTTTATGGAAATTCGTTATAAGGAGATCAAAACACACCAAAAAAGTAACCAAAAAGATGTGTACTCAAAATCAATTCGTAATAGAGAGATTTTCGTTATGTAGAAGTTCGTTATAGGGAAGTTTGACTGTACAATATACATACATATCAATTTTATTTTAAAAAAAAATTTAAGACATTCGAATGATCTTAAATAAATTGTTGCTTCAAGTTTGAACAAAAGCAATAATGGAACCATATACAAAATCGAACCAAAAAATCGTATTTTTAAATTACCTTCTACAGTGAAATTTTGTCGCTACTTGGGTGGAAAGGCTATGGCTAGCATTAAAACATTTGTCTATTTTTATTTGCAACACATTATGAAGTATACTTTCAAGCTCTCTAATTTAATCAAACCTTACGATTGTAGAGATGACGAAAAAATTGGGTCTGGTAATTCCGTCCGTCTGACTTTCCGTCCTCACCATTACAGCCGAAGCCTTTAGATTTATTGACTTGAAAATATTAAGGTTTTATGCACATTCACCTCAGACATTTAATAGTAAATCCAGAATAATTTTATGCATCAATAAATAAAGTTTTTGAAAACTGCTAAATTTGTTTACAAGCATACGAAAAATAAAACCTAAGAAACACCACTAAAATTTGGTAAAAAATGATTAGAAAAATTACCTTCAAACTATAATTTTATCGTATACAAAATAAGATTCGATTCGAATACTTCGAATATATTATTTATTGACTTCAAAATCATTACATTCTATGCCAAATTTTGTTCTTAACGTAAGATAATTTTCTTAGAAAAATCCAATCAAATTTTTGTATAAGAAATAACAGTTTTCAAAAAATTGTTTTTTGACTAAAAATGTCGGGACAAAAACAGGTATTGAAGTCAAACTTATTTTATTCCAGAATATTGATGGTAACTTTTAGTTAATTTTTTTTTAATTATATAATGGTTATCCACTTAAGTTTAATGAAAACAAAGAATATTAACATCAATGTGTTTTATTGTAATCGGTCCGATTTGTCAAACTGAAAATTTTGACATTTCCTGACGTCACAAGGTCCATAGAATCTAAATAAAAGATTTTTAGAGAGATGTCTGTGCGTGAGTGTGTACGTTCGTACGTTCAGGAAGCTTTTTTTTTCGTCCATATCTCAAGAACAGAAAGGACTCTTAAGATTTTAATGGGTAGGTAGTTTTTTTACCATAGGAATTTTAAACAAATTGAATATTTGGATAACCCTAAATATTTCACGAAACAATAACGCTAACGACTTGAATTAAATTTCATTATTATATATATTCTAATGTGATACCAAACTGATATAATTTTGATTAACGTTTTTGTTTATAAATCAAAAAAACTAAAAACAAATAATTGTCTCCTCAATTTTTTTACGAACAAAAAATAATTTTCATAATTTCCATAAATTATTTTTGATAGATAAAATAAAATAAATTCTGTCCATACATAACATACTCAACTATTGTGGATATAGTCAAACTTTTTAATATTTTTAATTTTGTAAAAATATATTGGTTAGTATAGAAAAATGTCAGATTTCGATCCATATTTCTTTGTAGATAAGAAGTTAAAGTAGTAAAAGTTACACTTTTTAATTAATTGTCTTAAGATTTTGAAATTAGAAAGAGTTGTCAACTTCCGATGTATTAAATTGACTTTAAACAAAATGTGCAACAACATAGCATTTAAATATCTTCATTTACTAGGAAAAGAAAGTAGTTTAGTTGGCTTAATTTCAGGAACAACAATAATTAATTCTATGGTCCTAAATTAAATTTTATTTTAAATACAAACACATTTTGCAGTTACTTGGACTTTATTTATAACGTTTTGGACACTTAACACTATACAAAAAGTTTTAACCAAAATTCAATTGACATTTTTGGACAAGAAAATTTAAAAAATTGGTAAAAACTGTTATTAAGATGGCAGTAGGTAGCTAAAGTCTCTGGAATTCTTAAATAACTTGAAAAATACTAACTGAAATTTTTAAAAAAAGAAATAAAAAAAGGTTTCTTACCAAAGTTAAGTTAGCTACCCAAGCAGACATATTTTTGCCTTTCATGTAGCCAAGGTATGATCCAATCCATCCATTATAATGATCCAAAAACATTAAAGAAAACCATTTTTATATAAGTTCAATTTTTAAAATTGCATAAAAACTCAAAATTGTTGTGGATCATAAATTCACATGAAATTTGAAATTGTTCTGGCAAAGAAAGTGTTAAATCTTTCAATAGAAAATATTATTAAATAAGACCAAAATGGTTCTAATCTAATTCTTAGTAAGACTTAAACAATTTTTTTAAATCAAAATGCAGTAAGTTCAACAATGTACAGTCTCAAAACATACCCCTTACACAGCACCTCCACCAAATGTCCCCCCAATAAAGATACATTGCACCCTAAAACTACTTACTTACCGCAGGACATTTACATATAGGCTAGATACTATTCATCATATTGTTGTCACTTTTATTAACATATAACCCTCCAGTCTGCGCACATACATATACTTTCATACATACATGAGTATGAGTATGAGTTCTGTGGAGTCCTAGGTATAGGTATAATCCTTCAATATAGAGATTCCACGGAAATGAATGATAAATATTTCGGACTTTCGTATAGGAAGAAGAATATTGTGTTGAAAGGATTATGAATAAAATCATAGAATTTTGATGGGTAGGATGTGCGACTGCTGCAAACAAATGTAACCATCAGCAACAACAGTATAGTAGTTCGTCTCTCATCCTTATAGACCTATATGTCTAACATCTATATTTCGCCTTAAACTATACGAGTAGCTATATGAGTCGCTCTATTGCATCAAAAGAGTGAAAGTAGTATTATCATCTTTTAGATTGCAGATATCTCCTTTGCATATGATGATGTCTATCCAGATCGCATCGTGTATAAAGTCTAAGGATAACCTTTCCCGGGGGCAAGATTGTGATACATTATTTTGAAACGAATGAGATGTCCTTTTTTATATTCATCATATACTCGTATGAGGACTTCACATTCACATAATATAGTCTCCTTGCAAGATGGAAGGAAAAACGAACGCTTTTGTTGATGGGTAGTCCAGGAACTATCGCCTATATGAGGATAGGATATTGTTATTATTTTCATCTCTCAACTTGATGGAAGAATATTTTATTCAGGCAACATGAGTGGTGGTATGTGAAATGCACCCGATACATGGAAACAGACTTAATATATTTTGAACGAAATGTCCTTTTTTTAAGGTCTACTGTATTGGCGAGAGCACCTATGTATGTATGTCCTTAAAGGACTTCTTCAACTTTTTACCTAACTTGAATTTATGTGTTGAGGTTATTTTTCTTCTTTTTTTTTTGTTCAACAAGGACAAAATTATCCCCAAAAATAAATCAAATTTTCAATCTGGAAAACATAATTTCATTTTCAATTGAAAAATACGTTATATTCGAAATGAGGGATACAATTTTGTAAGCACCAAATATGTACCCAAAAGTTAATTTATTTATTCCAAAATAATAAAAAAGAAACCAACAGAATCGAGGTGTGTGTATTTTGGACATCAAAATGCGTATAAATCTGTAACTTTTTGTATTTAAGTTAAGGTTTAAACACACATAATAAAGTACCTTAAAGATTCTATAAAACCCCTGTAGGGAATTTTTTAATAGAGTCATATAAGATGACCTGGGAAATGTTTAAAATTTGTTATTTCCAAATTCTATAAGAACTCACAGCAGTATACCTTTTGCCTCCTTTATAGGCATTTTCTATGTCTAAAGAAAGATTCCTCAAATATTCATACATCTAATAGCTTTTGGTATCTTTAGAATAAAATTGTTCAAATTTTCTATCTACGAATATGTTATGTATAAAAGGAAGAATATATTTTGTGAAATTTGAAGAGAAAGGAGCATAAATTGATTTTTCTTTCGAATAAAAGGAAATCCATCATCATTGAATTTGACCAGAAGGACGACAAATATATCAAAAACATGAGATTGGAGGGATGTGATTTCCCAATCACAGTTTAACAGAGAGACACACACGCACACACAAAATATGTAATAATCATAAAGGACATCAAAAAATAATAAAATAAATATATGATAGATGGAAATTCTTTTGGAAAATAAAAATAATAATAATACTTCTTTCTTTTTTTTGGGAGAGAAAAAAAAAGACATGATTATAAATAGGAGTATACTCTCCATTCGATATCCGTTTGCTTTCAATCTTTAAATATTTGATTAATATCAAACCGAGTAATATTTTTTTTATTTTCTTCGGTATTTAAATTCTTTTTCTGGTTTTATTGGTTTTTTTTTCACATAAAAACTGATATCAAAAAATTGACTCAAAGGAATTTTTTTTATGAGAGATAAAGGAATGGACAGGAAATGTTCAGTAACTTTATCATGTTCAGGTTCATAGTATTTTCCGATAATCTTCTGGTATTGGAAATAAAACATAAAATTATAAAATTAATATTAACAATTTTTTTGAAATAAATCTATGTACTTAAACCTTCTTCCACGAAGTTTATTTGACCTCCATTTTAGGTTTTTATGTTGAAGCGTTTTTATATAAATCAGTTTAAATATATCGTGTGTGCAAGGAGGTCACCAAAATTCAATTAATTTTTTTAAATACGTGTGTAAAGAAAACACAACACACAAAGGAATGTTGTCCTATAAATAGTCAATAGTTTCAGGCTTATTGACGTAGACTACCGACTTCACATAGCCCCACAGAAAACAGTCATTTTTTATAATAAAAGAAGCCAAGTTAATACGAACAAAATGTTAGAGAAAAATTCATATAAACATCGTTTGGACCGTTTTTGACAAAATTCTATTTAAGATTTTTGACTAAAAAACTTCTATGGGAACGACCGTTATTTTTGTTCTTAAAAAAATGAAAAAAAATGCTAAAAATTTAATTTTCTAAATTTTAACTCAATCGACAACATAGTTTTGGCTAAAGCTAACGTAATATATTTGCGATAAGAGTTGCACAAGCCACATAATACAGAACCAAATCGGTGGGAAATATAGATGAAAAAGGTCACGTTAAAATGAATTATTTAATGCAATACTTACCTTTAAGTATACCATCTCACTTTAACTACTTTGTATAATTCTACTTTATGTTTAAGAACTTATTCATTCAGATATTCATTGGATTTGTATATTTTTCTTCATTAATAAAATTTCCTTACTTGCTTGTTAATAGTCATATAGTCAACTTGTTTTCCTGAAGTTTTTAGTCAACTGCGAACATCCTGTACTCAATAGAATTTCTACAGGTCGTCAATATGATCAAAAAATCAATGAATTATTATAATCCAGAGAACCTTTCCATGTAAAAGATGAACAACAGTTCATCAATATTAACTGATAAATCTCGCATTTCATTCATAAATTTGTTTAATCAATATGATGAAAAAAAATCACCCTTGAATTTTGACCACAGTGTTCTCATAACTTTGATGCAAGTTTTTGAAAAATGTTCTTATAAAATTGATGAATTTATTCATCAATATGATAACAGATTTCAATTTTCTGATATATTCATCAGCATGATGAAAGAAATGTATTCAATATTATTTTTAAATTAGAATATTGACAATAGAACAATTGACAACAAAAACACCAATTATTAAAAAAATGATAAGCCACTCAGCACAGCACATCACAGTGAGTACCATTCCATCCTTACTTTCCCCTTCTTCCACAGTTGCACAGCCTAGTTTATGTATTAAGTTTTCATTACAATTGGAATTAATGCATACGCTAGTTTGTGCTTCAGCAGATTATTTGAATTAAATTTACTGTTTTGCATCACAGGGTCGGATCGGTCTCGTCACTGCTAAGGCATAACACTAGCAGTGAAGGGTATGGATAATTATTTTGTGTGTCAATTCAGTGAATTTTGTTTTCAATTTTATCTGTATTGGTTTTAGACATTTTTTTTATTTTGCATTGACTGGACAATTCAGAGTAGATTATTGTAATATTCGTGGGCTAAGGGCGAATTTTTTGTTGGCATACCGCCATACTGTTTCATACAGGCCAGCTGTTTTGGCACTAAGTGAAACCCAAGTAGGTGAGGATTCCGATCCTGCTGAATTTTTTATTCATGGGTATAGCTTGGTGCCTTTATTCTTTTTCCACCATGGCCTCGCCATATACATTAGGAATGATGTTGCTTATCAGCTCTTACCACAATATGGTATTTGCACCAATTCCTTTTTTAATTATATGTGGTTTAAATTTTCCGTAAATAAGCAAATCATTCACTACTGTTTCCTTTATCGAAACCCAAATTTAGACAGAGTATCAACTTCTCGTGAATTTGATGCTTTGTCTGATTCCATCCAAAGAATTGATTCGTCCTATCCTCGCACTGAAATCGTTGTTACGGGCGATTTCAATGTACACAATTCTTCATGGCTTCAACATTCAGGCCAGACAACACCCGATGGAGTGTGTGAAGAAATCTTCGCTGAGTTGAACCACCTAACTCAGCTGGTCAACGAGCCCACCCGAATATCGGACGTTGAAGGTCGAGCAGAAAACACTCTTGACTTGTTTCTTACCTCTGACCCTGATAAGTACACTGTTAGTGTTCTATCTCCTCTAGGCACATCTGACCATTGTGTTATATCAGCAAATTTCTCGTGTTAAAACTGTTCAGTTAAAGAAAGAGCTCCTAAGAGAACCGTTTGGCAATACGAGAAAGCCAACTGGGACGGTCTCAATAATTACTTCAGGATCTTTAACTGGTCACTATGCTTCCTCGATAGTGACGTTGACGCCAGCGCTGATATGATCACAAGTTTAATTCTCCTGGGAATGAGAACTTTTATCCCGAACAGGGTTAAAAGTATCAGACCTAAAGAGGTAAGTTTCCGATGCTATAAAGCCAACCGTACTGAGGAAAGCTGGAAAAAGTTCAAACAAGCCAGGAAGGCCTGCAACGCCCATATTCGACGGACCAAATTTTTACATGACCAACAATTACGGCAAAAAATACTGCAATGTCCCAAAGGCAGTAAAAATTTTTGGTCATTTGTAAAAAACACGAGGAATTCTTCCTCTTCATCGGTTCCTACGCTCGTTGTCAATGACACTCCTTTTGTTAGCTCTTTAGAGAAAGCTAATCTCTTTGATAGGCAGTTCGCCGCCAATTCTACGCTGCCAGTGAGTGTTATGACTCCGCCTATACTTGAGAGAGTTAGTGATTCTATGGGACCAATCTTTTTTCGCACTCGTACTGCGGCAAGAGTCCTTAGAGATCTAAACACACATAAATCCGCTGGTCCGGATGGTATCCCCGCTATTGTTCTGAAGAGGTGTTATTCAACGCTGGCAAAACCACTGCGTAAGCTTTTTCATCTGTCCTACTCCTCAGGTCTCGTTCCGAGAGGATGGAAAACTGCATTTGTCCAGCCCATCCCAAAAAAAGGCGAATCTTCCTCACCCTCTAACTACCCACCGATTGCACTTACGTCCCTTCTTTCCAAGGTCATGGAAACGCTGATTAATTATCAGCTCAAGAAATATCTTGAAGATCGAAAGCTTCTTAATGACCGGCAGTACGGCTTTCGAAGCAATAGGTCCACTGGTGATCTCATGGTTCATCTCACCGAACAGTGGAGCAAATCTTTACATCGCTTTAGAGAAAGTAAGATTATTGCACTTGATATTTCAAAAGCATTTGATAGGGTTTGGCATCAGGCTCTCTTATCGAAAATGCGTGCTTTCGGTGTGCATGAATCCCTGCTTCATTGGATTAGTAATTACCTTTCGGATCGTTCAATACAAGTAGTATTGGATGGATTCAAGTCTGAAAACCACAAAATAAATGCTGGTGTGCCCCAGGGCTCTGTTCTATCTCCAACACCCTTTCTCATTTATATTAATGATCTCAATATCTAATCCAATACATTGCTTCGCTGACGATAGTACTCTTAGCTTTTCATATTCGTTTTTAGACTCACATCCCTCTTCTTGGGATGTGGAACTGCAACGACAAAATATGATAAGCTCATTAAATTCCGACCTAAACAGCATTGTTCAATGGGGATTAAAAAACCGCGTGGAATTTAATGCTTCGAAAACGCAATGCTGTCTTGTATCGTTAAAGCGAGATATACCCCCATTGCCATTATCCATGGATGGCACTTGCATCAATGAGACTGAATACCTCGATATTCTCGGTATGTGTGTCACCAACCACCTTTTGTGGAATGATCACATACGCGATGTCGCCAAAAATGCCGCAAGGTGTTTGGGTTTCCTTAGGCGATGCAAGAAATATTTCACCCCTTCTGATCAAGCTGTTATCTACAAGACTTACATACGTCCAAAGCTTGAGTATAACTCCCATCTCTGGGCTGGTGCTCCTGCAACTTACTTAAGCCTCTTGGATAGTATTGAACGTAGAGCATTTAAATTGATAGATGATAATATCATCATAAAAAATTCATTTACTTCGCTTGAACATCGTCGTAAGGTCTCTTGTCTGACCCTTTTTTACCGTTATTTTAACGGCTTATGCTCTAGTGAAATAGCCAGTTGCATTCCTCCCCTTAAACAGTTCAACCGTAATACTCGCACTTCTAGGAATGCCCATCAGTATACCCTCGAGCCCAACTTCGGCCGGACTGTCAAATACAGAGATTCGTTCTTTAGCCGTACTACGCGAATGTGGAATGCCTTACCACAATCTGTCTTTCCTAGTCATTGCAATGTTCAGGAATTCAAAACCAATGTGCACCGACATCTCCTTTTAAACCCTCTCTCCTCTTCCTAGTGCTCGCACTGTGCCTCTGCATAATAAGGGTAGTAATATCCCCTTGAGTGTGTGCTTATTATAAAAAAAAAAAAAAAAAAAAAATCACATTAATCAATATGATGATTATTTTCATCAATATAAAGAAACATTTTCTTAAATAGATATAATGACTAAACTCATTATATGAATGATCAAATTAATTGACATGATGTTTGATTTTATCACTATTATGAAAAAATGTATTCAATATGATGACATAATTCATTCATGATGATGGCATTTATCAATATAAAGAGTTTTTTCATCAATATGATGAAATCAATTCGTCAATATGATGATTGTATTAGTTAAATTGATTAAATCACTCTTAAATATGATGAACACGCTCGTGAATATGATGATCTAAATATGAATTTTTTCATAAATGTGATGATTGTATTCATCAACATGATGAACTAATTGTTAAAATAGCATATATATATATATGATGAATGCATTCGTCAATATGGATGTTATCATCATCATATTTATAAATATAATAATTGTTTTCATAAGAATGATGAATGTTGAAAAAAACATAAATTTGACGAATACATACATCAATGTGATGAAGCTTTATGTGATGAAATGATTTACAAGAACGTTGAATACCCTCCAATTTCGTAAATTTAAAGAAATCATTTGTCAATATGACGAACTAAATGTGAGTCATAAATATGATGATTGATTTCATCACTATGACGAATTTCAAAAATTTGAAGAAATCATTCATCAATATGATGATAGTATTCGTCATTATGAAGGAAAATAATGAGAAACTTTGGGTTTATCATATCCATGAACATTTTTGATAAACTGATGAAAATTATTATTCAACATATACCTGGAATTGCTGGCTAAAAATAAGAAGAACAGTTTATTAGGTTTGGTTTGTATCTAATTTCTATATAAACAAAATCAAAATTACATCAATATGATGATTTGCAGTTCATTCGTTAATTCATCATTATTATGATTAAGGTTATTGTTTTGTTTAGTGTAGGTCCAATCTCACCGTCAGCCAAAAAATCGCACCAAACATTGTCATTTTAAGGATAGCCAGTTTTTCTTAATTTTCAGATCCCAAAATATGAACTGTTGTTAACGTAGCATCCAGCCCAAGGTTAAAATGGGTCTTATTATACACAAGATGATTTTTTAATAAATTGTGAATTTAAACATGGGTTTACTAGTGATCAATCCCCTTGATTTCTTATGTAAAATTAACTTTTACTGTTTAGCTACAATCCTATGATGTTTTCGTCAACACTTTTACTATAAAGTAGTATTTTTCTCTGATATTTTTGGTCGACGCAGAAGGTTTTGACTTTTTACATCGCTAGCTTTTTAACATTTCAACAATTTTAATGGGCTTAAAATGCACCATTTTTCATTTTTAAAAAATGTGTAGTTTATTCTTGTCAAATTGAAATTAAATGGTACTTCAACTGCTTTCGCTGACGACATTGTTTTTACATATTCATCTAGGACCAGCTTTGAAAGTATTGTGAACATTGAAGAAGATCTGGAAGTATTAAGGTTGTGGTTTACTTATCATAAATTGATTATCAGCGAAAAAACTAAATTGATGTATTTTAATGTAACTGGAAATAGTCTCACTGATTTTAATTTACGGTTTCACGCTCACGATTGTAAAAAATTTCCTTTACCTCTTCATAAGTGTGGTAAAAGTAATTTTATGACCAACTTACATTGCACAGATAATTGCTTTAAAATTGAAACAGTTGTTCAACATTTTAAGTATCTAGGAGTAATAATTGATAGCAATCTAAATTGGAAGAATCATATTCATATGATCAAAACATATATGTTATTGGTCACACGAAAAATGTATTTAATTAAGCCTTTTTGCTCCCAAAAAGTTTTAAAAATTATATATTATGGGCTTGCAAACTCAAAGCTGCAATACGGCATAACAAGTTGGGGTGGTTCCTATGTTAATACTTTTCGACCTCTATTGATTGCACAGAAGCATTTAATACGAATTATTTTAAATAAAAATCGGTTGGCTGAAAGTTGGCCTTTATTTAAGGAGTTGCTAATTCTACCAATGAGGCATTTATATGTTTTTAAAGTTTTGAGAGAGTTTTTCAAACAAAGCGGAAATATTCCCAGTAGGAATTATCAAATGTACAACCTTCGTGTAAACAATATGAGCTTAGTTAATGTACCTTTTGCATATAGAACACATTTTTCTCATTTTTATACATATACAGCTCCAAATATTTTCAATAAATTGCCCCTATCCATAAGAGAAACATTTCGTTTTTCATGTTTTAGTAAAAAGGTTAAAGACTGGTTATTCACTTTAAATTTTAATTGTATTGAATCACTTATTTAGTATTTTTTTTATAAGCTACAATAAAATGAATGTAAAATAAAATAAAATATCTATAAGATGTATATTATTAATGAATTGTTAAGTATCGTCTAATATTTTTTCTATACAGTTGCTATACAAGCTTTTTCATTTTCTTATATTTCATTTTTTCGTTTTTCTTGTATTTTAACTTACACTGATTGTCACCCCACATCAGATACCAATGAATTTTCAATGGATGTGTCATTCACCACTAACTTCTAGTTAAAGAATGAACACTATTATTCACCTTTCTTATAAATTAATTGTTATATAGTTTTAAGTTTAAATGAATGAATAAAAATACAATACAATACAATACAATACAATACAATACAATTCAAATGTCAAAAGATGTCCAAATAAGATGCTCGTCAATTTTTGGAAAACCCATTTTTATATAAAGATCTTTCTATTGTGTTTTTTCCTGAAGCAATTTTTTTTGAAACCACTAATGACACTCAAAAAATGCTTTCTAATATTCCTTCTTTTCTCAGAATAAGTTGCCAGATATCTTTTTCTTAAAAACAGAAATTAAAAAAAAAAACTCGTTTTCCCAAAAGTAGCACACTATAAAAACATTCGGATCTCAAATACAGATAGAGGGTTTCTGGCCTTTCTCTAAATTATGATCGGCACTCGGAGTCCGAGTACATAACATTTTGAACACATTAAGCAAGTTCCTTTATTTAAAATATTTATTTAAAAAAAAAAGATGCCCAATTCTCCAGGTGTCCATACACTAATTTAAAATAATGTGAAGGCTTTAAAAGTTTAAATTAGACAACCATCAACTACTAAACAAAACTCGAACTGAAGAGCCTTCAAAGAGTCTCGAGAATTAAAGGTACCTTCATATAATTACATATATCAATTAAATTACCTGATTATTTATTAACACTTCCCCAAAATATATACATATGTATATATATCATGTCCCGAATATGCCTGCCAATCTATTTCCCTAAATTTATTAACTAACAAAAGTTAACCATTATAAAAACATCATGAAGGCATCCTCAACCCTTGTCACATCAAATATACGACTTGTTCGTATATAATTCTGTTGAGATTTCATGTAATACTTTAGCTCATCACTTATAATTACTTATGTCCACATAGAATAACTTTCTTTAGTTTTTTTTTTTTGTCCTTTTTTTATAGACTTTCTGATCCGATTCGAGATCCTAGATCCAACTTCCCCCACCCGTCCATATCATTCATCTAGATATAAGTTTATTTTTCTGTAAGAATAAAAATAAAAAGAACAAACGAATAAAAAAAAATTTAAATATAAGAACAACTTTGTGCAAAACTACAATAAATAAAATTAATTTCCATCATCCTGTTCTCGTCCTGTTTTCGTCCTGATGTTATGTTCGGTTCACTCCATTAGAGAGCAGCGAGAGATGAAATAAATGCAAGAGAATTAAAAAAAAGAAATATAAATAAAAAATCATGCGAACCGGAAAACTTTTTAATGTCATATCCTTTAGCATACTGAATGTATTTTCAAGCTTCACTTTTTCTCACTATCATCAACCCGCTCACCTTCAACCCTATCACGCCCAAACCGTAACCCTTTTACCCATACTAAGGCCCATCGCCATCATCATATCGCACTATAATACTATTCCGTACTTATGCAATGCAACAAAAACTATACACTATAATAATAGTGGATGGGGATGGCGGCGCCATTGCGGGGGCTTTGAGAGTTGTCATTGTTCTTTATAGGAACTCGCTATACAAAATTGTTATGGTATGTTGGAGTGAGAAGGCGTTGCGGACGGGAGGGCGGTTGTACACCAAAACACCAGAAGCCGAACGTTTGAAATTATAATTTTAATGAACTTTTCTCGGAGCATTGTACAACATGAAATTTAATTATATCGTCGGGTTAATGCCGATGCCAAAAGGGACGACTTGGGTAAATGTGGGCGGAATATTGTATTGTGCATATACATAATTATGTATGTATGTGTGTGTTTATGTATTTTTTTTTTAAACTATACAATTTGAGGAGCCAGGGTTTATACGCGTTTATGTATATGTATATGCAGAGGGAGAGATATAGTGTGTTTAAAGTAACTCCCCGCTGGGTTATGGATGTGACACTCTAATTCACCATCGAATATTACTTTTTTTTTAAAATAACGTTCGCTGTACCGGAAAGCAATAGCAATAGCAATATCTAATAAACTTGAACAGGGTGCTTCTACTTTCAAAAATGCAGAGTTATTTGAAATGTTTTTAGAAAACTGGAGTTTGATCTTAATCCCAAATTTTATGTTTTTGTTTCGATTCTGTGTAAAACGATTTTGAACATTTTAAGACCTTAAATCGTAAAAAAATTTACTTTCTTCAGTGAAGAAATTGAACTAACGCGTTTTCAATGTCTTCACTTTTAACAGATAAACATTTTTCAAAAATTAACACTAAAAAACATTAGTGGAAAAAGGTATGCATATCATGCAAGAAAACCTCAGTTCCGGACTTCATCTTGCGAGATATTGGAAAATTCATCATCTTGTTATATTACTAAATTTCCAAATTTGCCATTCTGATATAAAAATTTCGTCCAAAAAGCTCGATAATATTGGGAAATACTGATTCCAGGCAAGGAAAAGATACATTCTTAGTCATGTGGTATCTTGGACTACCAAGTCGATAGCGCCATACAATAAAATTGAGCCCCCAGACGATAACGCCTCCTTCTTTACTATGGTGACGGTTTAAAAATCACTACTCTCACCTCACGTCATAGAAATAATAACTATAACCATCTAGGTTAAATTTTTTCTTCGGAAAAAAAAAATTACCTTCCGTCAATCATTTGCGGTCATTCTATTTTGCACATTTGATCTTTCCCGAAACACAAGCGTTGTTTCTTCCTTGCGTCATTAAGTGGTGGTTTTTTCTTAAGCTTCAGGCGCTTTAAGTGTTTAGTATGCCGAATCGTGCATTTAACAGTGGATAAGCTGGCCTTAACATTAGCTTTCTCCCTAGTTTTAGCTGTTGATAAAGCTGAATTTGACGCTATTCAAAGAATACTTCGCGTTTTTCAATCAGAGGAAGTGTTTTTTTTTTAAATATGTTTTGAGTAAGACGATGTTGACACAATGATCACTTCGATTTTTTTGTCGGGCCATAGCAAAGCATTAATGACCTTTAGAGCAATAAACATCTATTATTGCCTTTTCCTCTACTGTCAAACATTTTTTGTTGCCCATTTTTGTTAACACTCAATCAAGAACAATTAATTTATAAATTGTACCGTTTTTTCGAAAAAAAAAATGTATGCACTTCACAAAACAACGTTGATTTGTTCACTGATTCTAATCTAATGACCCGATTTATTTTCGCTTAGGTATTCTTGACTCAATTAACAATTTGACATAAAAGTTCCGCAAGCTAAAAATCTCCTTTACCAAAATTTTATGTTTTGTTCTTAATAAAATAGTTTCTCATTTACCATAGTTGTTTTTTTTTTTTCTAATTCATCATGTAACGAGAGAAATATCAATTTTAATTCTCGAAAATGCCTGCTTCTAACCTTATGACCGGCAGTGTAGGTATCAGCTCATTTTAGCAGAAAGCTAAGTTATCAAAAACAGCATTGAATTATATTTTAGCCCTGATCTATCGTTCTTAACAACAAATCATCGTACATACCTTTACTATATGGTAATTAAATGGAAATCAAATTTCCAAGAAGAGCCTTGAATTTGAATTTCAAATAAACACCAAATACACCTTTTTAAGAGGAAGCAAAAATTGGAAACAAATTCCGATAATTTTATTCAAATACATGGCTTAATCTTTTACTACTCAGATTGCAAAGCTGAATTCTTAAATTTACAATTTGTTCTTTCTTTTTTAATTACGACTATTTTCTTCGAAGTTACAGCCTATTAAAAATAACCTATATATATACAATACATATAAAGAATATGGTATTGATTAACTTTTGTGACTAGTGTATAGCTAATTGTCTTAGCTTGCAAATATTTTTGCGTTTGGAATCATTTATTAAAAATCTGTCAAATTTGTTTGATACGAAAAAATAACACTTTTTGAAAATTGTCAAATTTTTGTACTTAGGTTAGAAGTTATGAAAATTACTTTACAAATAAAAATGGACGATTATGGAATTTTCCAAAAAATTGTTTTCAGTATAAAACTTACTTTTTTCCGAAAATTAACTTTGTAGTATTTTATTAATTTGGTTAACATAAAAACAAAAAACATAAAAGACATACTTAATAAAGGTTAAGTTATTTTCTGTGTTTATAAAGAAAGTTTTAGTTCCACTGCATAACTTCAAAAATCAATCATGCTTATTTTTTGTTTGTAAGACTTACCCCAACCTTACCCTCTTTTTATTCTTGGTTTTGACTATGACTTTTACGTTCAATGATGTTAACCTCTTTTTTAAACGATTTATACAGTGTTAAAAATTCTCGATAACCACCTTTTAC
This sequence comes from Eupeodes latifasciatus, assembly GCA_920104205.1. NCBI lineage: Eukaryota > Metazoa > Arthropoda > Insecta > Diptera > Syrphidae > Eupeodes > Eupeodes latifasciatus. Next base: position 22,708,665 of record OV049924.1, on the reverse strand, counting down.
TTTTTAATTTAATATTACAGCAGATTTTGAACTGGTTATTTCATTTTATTAGTAAGATAATTTTTGAAAACTTTTTTAGAAATTGGATGGCAATTCCAAAATGTAAATACCTTGGTCACTACTAAAATACTAATTCGCTTTTATTAAAAACTGATGTGCGTCTGAACACACCTAAATATATACATAAAAAAAGGCCAATCTTAATTTAAAAATGTCAGAAACTCAGAAGTCAACTAAAATTAAAGAAGAATCAAAAAAATGTTCAGCAAAATGCCAATCTATCTTACTACTGATAATATGCAAATGAAATTTTGCTAAAAAGGCATTCCCAATACGGAAGTTAAGCCCAATGGGGCTAATTCAATTAAAGACTTTTATATTTTATAATAATAATAATAGCCGCGTTTCATTATCACCGTGATCTGATCTGGATCAAATCATGATAATAAAACAGCATTGGATCATCATATTTTTTATTATTTAAAGTTTGGTAGCAGTGTCAAATTCGTTCTTTCAAAAGTGACATTTCGAAGCAAAAAAAACAAGCACATACCAAAAATGGAAGCTCCACAACTTTTGAAAATGTTTCTGCAAATCACCATTGCACTCTCAAACTCAAAGCTTCCAGGAACGCTTTGGTCTCACATGTAGTACAGAATCTTTTTGACCTTTTAATAAATGTGACACTTAAATAATATAATTTAGAGATTACTAACAATTTATTTGAACATCTTTTCTCCCATTTGTGCTGCAGCTTTCTCGATTTTATTTATATTTTTTGACATTTAAAGCAGGGTTGCCCAAAGAACATTTTGCTCAATGATTTTTTTTTTGTTCCTTTTTTTTTGGGGAAATAATACCCATAAATATGTCAAATATACATTTTTTAGACTTAATTATTTTAATTTCACCAATTAATATCTAGTATTGTTTAAATATCTAATTATTTCATGGATCATAAACCAAATAAATAAATATAAAGCTTCTCGCTTTCTATTTAAAAAATATTTTATTTCAGTCAAATGGAAATGTTTATATGGCAATACAGGTTTTATTTAATTTGATTGCAATGATACCAACATTTACATGTGAAATTACAATGATAAAGCGCTCCTTGTTGTGAAAAAAAGAATTAAATTTTGTAACTCAAATTGAGAACCAAACACAAAGCAGGATCTTGTGTTGTTGTTGTAATGCATGTAAATCCAATATCCGGATCAGATCATGGTGATAATAAAACGCGGCTAATATTTCCATAAGAAAGTGATCATAATAAAATTGAAGATCACCTCCACCTTCATTATTGTCATAGCAAATTCTGCTATGTTTCGGTCTCGGGTCTTATTTTTTCGTGAAGAGTTAGTTTTAAGTATCGTCTTATCTATTAAATTTTTGTTCATACTTAACAATTTGGTTTTAAGTGATGATTTTTATATAAAACTTTAAAAATAGTAAAAATTGAGGGGGGGGGTAGTATGTGTTGTTCCATACAACATAGTTTTAGTATATAAAATTGGACAGCTTTCGAGCTAAAATATAGATATAAGACTATCATTTTTCATTTTTTAACCAGATACAGTTGTTTTCTTTTTGAAGTAGAAATCATAGTTTTTCAGAACAGAATCTTATTTTTTTGGGAAAAAATTAACACTAATAAAAAGCTTTGTCAAAACCATTTCGTTTTTTGGTTTTGTGCTCATTTTTTTAATTCATAATAAGCTGACACTCAAAGGGTTTTGAATTACTTTAATATGCCTGAGACACAGTGTGAGTATTACATGATGAGAGCATGATTATTCGAGCCATAAAATTATGCAACTAGTTTTTAGAAATTAAAATGATTAAATTAATACAAATTTGAATAAAATGTAACAAATAAAAAGTTTTCCCGAAAAGACTTGAGAGTCTCACCATATCGACAAGAGCCTCTTCAAATTTCAAACTTAATGGCCCCTGCAGCACAAACTATTTGGTCGATTATTTCAAATTTGGAAATTAAGGTTTTTAGCCGATTCGCGTTAGGAGTTTTTTAATTTTATCTAAGACTAAAAATAACAGCAGTCACATGGAAGTTTGTTGGACAAAAATAGATAGTTCGAATTTTCTCAAAAACGAACAGAGATAATTTTTTCTCTAAAAAATATTTTTCTTAATTTGGCTTTTTTCAACAAAAAAAATTTGTTTGTAATGCTCCAGAAGGGTACCCCCTACCCCCATAGAATGAACCGATTTCAATAATTTCTTTTCCATACATGTTCTTATACTGTTTTTATTTTATATTTGATAATCAAAACTAACATTATTTTTTGTTTTGATTAAAAAAAAACATATTACAATTTTCGATATCTCGAAAACCGGTCATCATTTTTTTAAAGAAATTAAAATGTAAAACGTAAATTAATAATTTTAAACTCAAATAAAAAAATGTATACATAAAAAATTAATTTAAAAAAAAAACCTCAAACGATTTCCAAATAAAAATAAAAATAAATTTAAAAACAAATATAGTGTGTTGTTGAGAAAATAAATAATGGCATTTAAATTTTAGAAAACAAATTTCTTGCAGAAAATATATTTAAGCAGACTCTTTGGATACATGAACAAGTTCGTGCGTTGTATCATTTTGTTGTATTATTTAATACAAATGTTGCGGCTTTTGTACTCATTTATGGTATAACACTATCAGCAAAGTGAGATATAAAACTTCAGAAACTTGAAAACATTTTTAACATACATATACAATATACATACATAAGTTTGAATTATGAATTTTTTATTGAAAATTCAACTTTACTACGAAAGATAATGTAGGCAAATGAGCGAAAGTTTCTTTTTCGATTAAGAAAAAATTCGTCTAAGAAATGTAAAAATATAATAACAAATTTAAGTTTTTCATTCTATAAATAAATGTCAGTATGACTGTACCAACATTATAAGATTCAATGAACTAGGTGTGAAAAAAGAGTATAAACTTGTAGAGTGAAAGAATCAAGAAGGTGAAGAAAACACAACTATCAAAATATTATATTTATCTGTGTTATGCTTTAATACTATAAGTCGAAAGCATTTAAACAGGTTTACGCATTTTGTAGCAACAACAAAAGTATCCATTAGATACAATTCTCCCATACTAATGAGCTAACCGATGCGAGAAGAACCAAAACTGTCATGCGATTTATACAAATTGTATCATACAAATTGTAGAATGAAATTATTCAGAGGTGTGCCGTAATTATTCTTTGCTACGAGTATCTTAAAATTGCGAGTCTTTAAATTTAGAACAAATGGTAGCTTAAAAAAAGAATTTGGAACATCGAGAAATAAGCTAAAGCCACATGAATCCATTTTTAGCTATTTCAAAACAGTTATTGCTATCACATATCTTTAAGTTTTTAGCTAAATCTTATTTTTAATCACATCAAACATGGTTTTGACTTGAAAATTCAAGATTTAGTTAAAGCCCTTTTTTACTCACAAGATCCATAGATTATGGACCTCTTTTTAAAATATAGAGTTTATTTTATTTTGAGATATTTAATAACTTATTCATTCTTCTGACCTACTAAATTATATATATGTATCTTAAGAAGCTTGAATAAAAATACGTGAATGAGATCATAAAGTGATGTTGATGTCCTTTGAACACCCTGCAAATAAGGACATTCTGCATATTACATGGTAGAGGAGTAGACGTACCTACTTAAAAACAAGCATTGTCCTAGTTTCGTTGGGTTTTATAATGCAATATTCTGGATGTGTTATTTGAACTTTGAGAAAGAAAGATAAACCTCATTTATGCATGTCGGAATGCAGAGGTCGCTGATAGGGTGCTGTTCTAGGGCTGAAGCTGGTGCTATGTCGTTTCTGTTTCTGGAACACAAACAGTTTGACATAAGAACTAACGATTTTGCATTTTATATTATGTACTCAAAACGCCACCACTCCCCCCGTCCATCCTTTTTCGCTTTTCAGAATAGTGATGCTCGGTTTATACCACCCGTACCGAAGTCATCGTCGTCGTCGTCACCGCACTCAGTTAAGTGGTTGACCAAAGAAAGGATTATCCTTGGATTTTGAATTTTATTATTGGCTCCAGCAAAAAGATAAGACTTCAAATCGAAAAGATGTTGAACAGAAAATAAAAATATAGTATGTAGGTAATAATAATAATATGAAGAAGAAGAAGAGAAAAAGGACATTTATGCAGTCAGTTTGAGGTTCGAGTATATGAATGTGTAGAGATAGTTTCTTGCAAAATAAAGGACAACGATAAAGTCGCTTATTTATATTCGTTCGTATGGCCCCAAAATCCAAAAAAAAAGAAGAAAAAAAGGAGTCGAAGCTCGAAGCAATATCCTGTGGCACTATATTACCTTCGATGAAATTTATTACAACTTGAGCTGTTTTTCTTCATTATACTGAGCGATATATCTTGATATTGTAGACAGAGAATTCATTCTTTGTGGGCGGCAGTGGCGGCGGCGCGGCAAGTATGATATAGAACGATAGTATGAGGTAAGAGACAAGTGAGAGGGCGAGGGCGAGGACGAGGATGCGAGAAGGAAGACGACTACTTGTTGTCATTTCGTGTCCTTTTTGTTAGTGCAAATGACTTATATTCAGCACCTTAAACAACAGCAGTAATAGAAATGAGATAAGCAAGGGGGTTTTTAGGTTGTAGAGAATAGAATTAAGTACGTTTTCTCATCTTTTAAGATCTAAGTCAAGACACTAATATATCGGTGGGATTGAGATGGAGATAGACGGGATCTGATTCGGTCTGAGACGAAAACAAGTGAATGAATTGAAATGATTTTAAGGGAAGGAAGGTGGGATAAAATCTATGTAATAAAGTCGTCGCGCTAATGGACTACGAATATAACAAAACAAATTCATTTGACCTGGGTATTACACTATGTACACTTACGATGGCCAAAAACAGGAGCTCCATAGCCATCACAATAGCCATAAGGCACTTCTATCAAAGTCCGTATTTTATTACAGGTTTATTATTTTGTGTTGTGTGAAGAGCTTGGGTCATAGGCCGTTTTTATATTATTTGTGTATAAGGTCAGCTGTCTGGCCCTTTTTTGGGTGAAGGTATATTAAATACTTGGTATATATATAAAAGGCACATGAAATGAAACTGCCCAAGCCTGTTGTATATAATACAGTATAGTTTCTTTTTTTGGAAGAAAATATTGTAGATATAGTATCACGTAGGCACTCTGAAGACCCCCAATCTAATTAAAAAGAATAAAAAAACAAACATCCTTGAAGTTTATTATTATATTTTCATGATGTAGGTTGGTGAAATAAGAGAAGATATAAAATGCACTTGAAGGTCACACGAGCGCCAAACTTCCAAAGCAAAGATTAACTACAGATTTATGTAGAATCTAGGAATTTCCAAATAAATTTGATCAGTTCATAACGCCTACTGGAAGAAAAAAAGCAATGAAGCCCATAATTTAATAGAAGTATTTAGATTGTGCCTTTTCTAGAGATTGAAGTACATAAACAGTTGAAGACAGACAAGGATAAGGACTTCTTAGAATTGCTTATCAAATTTGTGAGCTTCTTTTTTGACCTATAAGGCAATTTAAATCTTCAAACAGTTTATAATTGTTTCGTAACAAAAATAAAACATAAGCGTTTCCAAAAATTTTAATTTTTATGAATTGTTTGAATTAAAATACAAATTTACAATAACAGTTTTTATTCAAAACAAAGACAATTACCTTAAAAATGGGTTTGGAAAGACCTTTGTTTGGATTTATATTTTGGTTCAATTGAGTCATTGCCTGAAGAATATAAAAATATGTGTTTTTAATTTCAATATGACTTGACTTTAAATATTATTCATTATTAAAACAAAACATTCAAAAATTAACAATAAAACATTTAAAATTTTATCGAAATAAGGACGAAATTATTTAATTTAAGGAGCATTGGAAAAACATAAGTTTTTAATACGAGTATAAAGCAGGTGCAGCGGGTTTCACTTATTTTGAATAAAACATAGTTTTTATATTTGTTTCAGTATTTTGAAAGTTTAAACATACAATGTACTTGTACACACACAGTTATTTGGGACAAACCACTTTAGAAATGTAACAAAAGATTTGTCAACATAATTAAGAAAATATTAATTATACAAATATATTTGAAGTTTCGTTTAAACAGTTTCCTTACCGAAAAATTCAGTAGAATTTATTAATACTGAAGTTATTGTATTCTTAAGCCCTTAAAATTAAATGCAATCGAATCTTCAAAAACTAAATTTAATATCTTTGATATGTCGATGGTTAGTGCGTTGGATTGTCATGCCAGAGGTCTTGGGTTCGATCCTAGCCTGTGCCATCTGAAGGTTTTTTCACGGGTACTGCCTCTTGCGAAGAATTGACAAATTCTCCAAGAGTGTCATGAAAAGTGCTTTCTCAAATTAGCCGTTCAGATTCGGCTTAAGACTCTTAAGACTCCATCCCTGACAGCAGTACTCGCACACAGGAATGGTTGAGAGTTGTAGGTCACCAATTAAAAAATTCTACAAAAATTTGATAGTAATCTATAAAATTTTTAAAAAAAATAAAAGTCTCGGAAAGGTAGGTACCTTTAGTATCAAATTTCTGACAAGGGTAGAAAATGATATAAGTTAAGAAACGTTAAGATATTGTTATTACCTCACTAAGAGAACGGACTGAAAACCTTAATTCCAAATCTTAAGAACATTTCTTCAATTACTGAGGCCTTATGAATATAAACCATAATAAGATACATATAAATTTAGACACAGAAAATCGGAATTGGGATAACATCTTGTTTTCTATCATATCGTAAGGACACTATTTTCAAGAAATATTGAAAAATTTTCCAAGAGTAATGGCTGAATCACATACACGCTTCAGCTTCGGCTTCGCTTGACGTTTACGAGTTCAGCCATAGGAATTCAATGCATGCTATCACAATGGAGCTTCGACCTCACGTTTCGTTTGACAATCGTAAGGAAAAGAACGTAATGTAACGTAATGTGACTCCAAACGGAAGCTCTAGTTCAATTATCTGAACATTTGCTTTGTCTGACAGCTCAACATCTGTAAAAAAAAATGTCAACAAACAAAATATTTGCTCTTTGGACGGATGAAATAATAGAAATGTCATTCAAAGCAACCTCGAAGCATGCCCAACGTAACGCAGACGAAGCCGAAGCTGAAGCGTGTATGTGATTTAGCCATAATTCTTGTCATGAAAAGTGCTTTCTCAAATCAGCCGTTCGGATTCGGCTTAAAACCGTAGGTCCCCTCCATCTCTGAAAACATTACTCGCACTAATTACTAATTTATTTTTAAATCTTAAGGATTTTTAAAATTAAAGAAAATAAATCAAACAAATTATGTAGTATGGATTTTGTCTGCATTATGTAAAGTTTTTAAGGCACTTAGGTTTGAAAATTAGAAAACAGATCTTATAAATAACCTTAATCAAAATTTCGATTTGATGATGATTCTCTTGGTGTGCACCCCGTGTTTTGTAACTTCGTTATGCGCATCAGTTTTTCTGGATCTCGAGTTCCAACATCGCTAATAGAAGCTTTTGGTGACTTAGGGTTTTTTATAATGTTTTGAAATCGAGGATTCCAGGATGCCTTAATGTGAACATTTGGTCTATTGTTGATTTGCCTGGTCTGAATCCACACTGGTACGTGCATATTCTAATGTTGCAGGAAGGTATAAGACACTCACATAGTACGTTGAATAGTATCTTGTAGGCAACATTAAGCAGAGATATGCCTCTGTAACTTTTGCAAGACATGGGATCTTATTTTTTGTAGATTGGGCATATAGCTGTTTGACCTTTCCACACTTGGTTGAGAAATAGGTGCATGCACCCTACCAAGACATTGGCTCCATATTTGAAGAGTTTCGAAGGCATAGACCATCCGTCTATGTATGTATGTCTAAAATGTTTGGTAACCAAAAAATGCAAAATAAGATCAGTTATTGTCTCAATTTTTTGAAATTAAAAAAATAAGCGCTTTTGAAGCAAAAATGTTGTAGTTTACTTTTATCTGTTTTGGTTGCATATTCAGCACACAAATTTTTTAATAAAGGTCAGTTTTCTATAATTTTGTCTTCCTTAGTTACTATCATTTTAGCGCTTAGAATTTCCAAGAATTAAGGATTTCTTGATGTTTTAATTTGAGCATTGTAAAACATTCTATACCATTATATCTTATATTAAATGTAAAATTGATCAATTTTAAATATTCTCAAGTCCTAGAAAGAGTAGAAGCTAACGATTAATATTTTAAATGGGCAAACAAAATTGTTTTTAACTTCCCATAGAAAGTTATTGTAATGGGTCTCGACGTTTCAAGGTCACTAGAGTCGAAATAACAGAATTTTAGAAAGATGTCTGTGCGTGTATGTGTACGTACGTTCGTACGTCCGTACGTCTGTACGTTTGCGACGCTTTTTTCGTCTTCCATAGCTCAAGAACCAGAAGATATATCAACTCCAAATAAAATTTGTTATGCAGATAATAAGGCAAAAAGATGCAGAAATGGCTCTCAAGAAAATTGCGTGGGTGGTTTTTTTACCATAGCAGTTTAAAAAAAGGTGAACATTTTGGTTAAACCTAAATATCTCATGAACCAATGATGCTAGAGACTTAAATTAAATTTTATATTATATATTGTAACGTGATACAGAACAATTATATTTTTGGAAAAAAATCCAATTAACGGTTTTTTTTTTTTGAAAAAAAAAATTGTCACCTCGAAAATTTTACGACTAAAACATGATTTCATCTCCAAAACAATTTCTTGCAACGAAGAATAATGTTTTTGACATCTGATAAAATTTTGAGAATAATCTAATTGACGGTTTTTTTATAAAAAATAAAATCCTAAAAAAAAAAACATTATACTCATAGTTGGTAAAAATTGAATTTCGACTCAAATATCTTTTCAAAAACTTGAGATAAAGGCTTCAAACTTTTTTATCTTACAAGAAATATTGTTTTCAACATTCTGAAAAATTTTGAAAAAAATCGAATTGCCAGCTTTTGTACAAAAAATTAAAAACCAAAAAAAAAATTTAACAAAAGTTGGTAAGAATTGATTTTCGACTCAAATATATTTTCAAAGCTTTGAGATAATGGCTTCTAACTAATTTTCGCTTATAAGAAATATTGTTTTCAACATTCGATAAAATTTTGAGAAAAATCGAATGGACAGTTTTTTTTTTACAAAAATAAAAACCTAAAAAAAAAACAGTACTAAAACTTGTAAAAAATTACTTTCAACTCAAATAGCTTTTCAAAAATTACAAATATTGGCTTCAAACTTATTTTATTTCACAAAAAATATTGTTTTCGATATTCATGTATCATATAAAAATCCAACAGTCCGTTTTTTCATAAAAAAATAAAATCTACAAAAAATAGTACGCAAATTTGGTAAAAATTGATACATATAGACAAACTTTTAAGCAAGAGAAGTCGACAGACGGGATGGGAAGTTATCAGTGTGGGTCGCATCCCAGCCTCTTTTTTTTTTAGATTGATATAAGTATTTGTAGGGGTTTCAATTAAATGTGGGTCGATTTATATGTGATATCGGCAAGGTTTTATATTTATTTGAGATCCCTATCAATATGTTATATGCGAAAAATAACATCGTTTAAATGACCAGTATTCATATTCAAAAGGTCCAGTTTTTGATGACTTTGACGATTAAATCAGGCTTAATTTGACCGATGGCATCGATTTTGTTGTCTTTTGAGGTTACGGTTATTCGCATAAATCTGCAACTAAAGGCTAAATAACCATGCCATCAAACCGCTAGCGCAGAATATCGATTTTAATTTGAGCTTTGTTACACATAGCGCCATCCTTTTGAAACCAGTTGTCTTCGGTGTCCATGTCATCCAATTCAGGCCACAAGAAGATGGTGTTCATCGACTTACATTGGCACCTCGTGAATCTCGCGTAGATTTTTGTCTTCCCAAATCTGGCAATTTTACTTGTTCACGTACGCATTCATCGAAAAATGGGCCTCATCGTTAAAGAAGATTTTTTGACCAAATTTGGGATCAACTTCCAACTGCCCCAAATGCTTCTTTTTTTGCATTTCACGTGCTACTCGATGGTGTTACTTGGAATGATGATTTGTCTTTAGAGACTGATCAAAATAAGATAATTTGACAAAAAACTAAAACTAACAATATGACTGCCACGAGCTGTCAAAACCCGTCCCTATTGAAAAACCCTTAACATATTCTCACACTTAATACTATAGAATGTTGTTTAGGAAATTTCATCAGTAAAGAGTGTCCGAAATAAAGTTGGAACTTTTTTAAGTTGGATTTGTTAAATTGTTGTAAATGTACTAGTGTGCACTCGTCTAAAGTCCGACCAAAACCAACAGAAAAATTAAAAAAAAAATTAACCAAAAACATCTGTTTTTCAAAAATAATGTAGCTTGACGCCCTCATTATAAATAGCAAATCACACATAGTAAGTTTTGACTATAAGCAAACGTTAAACGAAATAATGGTAAGAAATTTAAAATTCAATAAATTCAACGCTTACAAAAATATTATGGCCCTTAACACACTTATTACCCTTGAAAATAAGATTGGGATTGGTTTAAAATATGTTCGCTTTTAATCGAACGTTAGATTTTCGGAAAAATTGTTGGAACTAAGTTTTAACTTTGCACAGCAATACAATTCTCTGACTAAATTCATAAATATTTTAGATATAGTGAAATGTTATATTTTCAACAAATTTTGTATAAGAACGAAGGTTTTAAATATCCCAATATCTTCATCCATAAAGTTTGACTTCGTGGCCTTAAGAAACCATTTTTGTTCTTACTGATGATTTAATAGCAATAATAGCTACAAATTGAATTTTCAAAACGATAGATTATTTACTAACTTTTCAAAGGAAGTTATTGTAATCGTCTGATTTGTTGAAATTTTGACATTTCTCGACATTACAAGGTCCCTAGAGTCAAAAGATTTTTAGAGAGATGTCTGTGTATGCGTCTGGACGTCCGTACGTTCGGGAAGTTTTTTTTCGTCGTCCATAGAACCAGTAGAGATTTCGACTTCAAATAAATTTTGTAATACAGATAATAATGCAAAAAGATGCAGAAAAGACTCTCTAAAGAATTGAGTGCGTAGTTTTTTTATCATAGCAATTTAAAAAAAGCTGAAAATTTTGGTTAACCTAAAATATCTGACGAACTAATAACGCTAGTGACTTGAATTAAATTTTATATTACATATTACACGTGACACCACTAGTATATTTTTGGAAAAAAATCCAACTAACTATTTTTTTATATGTCTATATATATAAAAATGAATTGCTGTTCGTTAGTCTCACTAAAACTCGAGAACAGCTAAACGGATTTATCTTATCTTAGTCTTGAAATGTTCGTGGAGATCTAGGAAAGGTTTAAAAGGCGAGAAAAAATCGAATAATTTCCGGGAAACCCCTAAAAATAGCCCCTTTCTATTTCCCATACAAACGTTTTCTAGAGTCAATTTTAACTTTATTGCTATTCAATAAAGTTCATGTCAAATTATAATCACTCACTGTTGTCTAAGCAATTTAGGTGTGTTCCTAACGTTAAAGAGTCAATTTGCAATTTATTACCGCTGCATAAAGTTCAAATTCAATCATATCTATGAAAATAGTCTTCGCGTGCGCTTTGGAGTTGCAAAGGGAACAACAGTACGGCATTGAAGAATTGGCCGAAACAGTTCGTACAAATGAATTCACAATTAAATCAACAACAAAGAATTGCGTACGACATTTTGATAGAAGCTGTGAACAGTTGATCTGGTGGAATTTATTTCCTTGATGCTCCCGGAGGAACCGAAAAAGCGTTCTTAATTTCAGATCGGATCAGATCGTGAAATAATGTTGCTCTAGCGTTGGCTTAATCTGGAATAGCTGCGACTCAGCTAGAAGGCGGACGAACTGCGCATTCTGCTTTGAAATTACCATTAAAAATGCAAATCACCGAAACACCAATTTGCAACATCGACAAAAATAGCGCAATGGCAAAGATCCTACAGGTATGCAAATTAATTGTTTGGGATGAATGCACAATGGCCCATAAGAGGTCACTGGAGGCGCTAAACAGAACATTGAAAGATCTTCGTGACAACCAAAATATCTTTGGTGGGGCCATGATTCTGTTGTCAGGTGATTTTCGTCAGACTCTTCCAGTTATTCCCCGATCAACTGTTGCTGATAAACTAAATGCATGCCTAAAATCATCGAATTTGTGGCAGTACGTAAAGACACTCCAATTAACAACTAACATGCGAGTATTTTTGCAACATGATGAAACTGCAAATGTGTTTGCGAATCAGTTGTTAGATATTGGAAATAATAAAGTTGCAATGTACACCTCGACCGGATTCATCACATTACCCACAGATTTCTGTCACATCACAGAATCAAAAGAGGAGCTTATTCAGCGTGTTTTCCCAGATACGAGTATAGCGCAAAAGTTCAATAACCATAATTGGCTGGGTGAACGAGCAATATTGGCAGCGAAAAATAAAGATGTCGAGGATCTCAATGCGACCATTCAGAATTTTCTTCCAGGACAGTTGGTTTCCTTCCAATCAGTCAACACCGTTATGAACCAGGATGACATAGTCAACTATCCCACGGAGTTTTTAAATTAACTGGAATTGCAACAATCATAAAAGGAAAATACAAAGGAGAGGATGTCTTGATATCGCGAATACCGATGATTCCACCGGATTTACCATTCGATTTTAAACGCTTACAATTTCCAGTACGTCTGGCCTTTGCGATGACAATAAATAAATCGTAAGGACAGTCTTTAGAAGTTTGCGGAATCAACTTGGAGTTTCCCTGTTTCGCGCATGGACAATTATACGTTGCATGTTCGCGCGTCGGAAAACCGTCTTCTTTGTTTATTTACGCACCACAAAACAAAACAAAAAATAGGCTGGGATGCGACCCACACTGATAACTTCCCATCCCGTCTATCGATTTGTCTTGCTTAAAAGTTTGTCTAAATGTATCAATTCTTTCCAAATTTGCGTTCTATTTTTTGTAGATTTTATTTTTTTTATTAAAAAAAAACGGACTGTTGGATTTTTATAACAAAATTACTGAATATAAAAAACAATATTTTCTGTGAAATAAAATAAGTTTGAAGACAATATTTTTAATTTTTGAAAAGCTATTTGAGCCGAAAATCAATTTTTACCAACTTTTGTTAAATTTTTTTTTTCGGTTTTTAATTTTTGTAAAAAAACTGTGAATTGTATTTTTTTCAAAATTTTACTGAATATTGAAAACAACATTTTTTGAAAGACAAAAGTAGTTTAAAGCCAATATCTCAAAGTCTTGAAAAGATATTTGAGTCAAAACTCAATTTTTACCAACTTTTTTTTTAGGTTATTATTTTTTTGTAAAAAAACTGTCAATTCGATTTTTCTCAAAATTTTATCAGATGTCAAAAACATTATTCTTCATTGCAAAAAATTGTTTTGGAAATTAAATCATATTTTAGTCGTAAAATTTTCGAAGTGACACATTTTTTTTCCAGTTTTTTTGATTTATAAAAAAAACCGTTAATTGAATTTTTTTCCAAAAATATAATTGTTTTGTATCACGTTACAATATATAATATAAATTTAATTCAAGTCTCTAGCGTCATTGGTTCATGAGATATTTAGGGTTAACCAAAATGTTCACCTTTTTTTTAAACTGCTATGGTAAAAAAACCACCCACGCAATTTTCTTGAGAGCCCTTTCTGTATTATCTGTATAACAAAATTTATTTGAAGTCGATATCTTTTCTGGTTCTTGAGCTATGGACGACGAAAAAAACGTTGCGAACGTACGGACGTACGTACACACGCACGCACAGACATCTTTCTAAAAATCTTTTATTTCGACTCTAGGGACCTTGAAACGTCGAGAAATGTCAAAATTTTCAATTTGACAAATCGGACCCATTACAATAACTTCCTATGGGAAGTTAAAAATATAGTTAATGAGAAAGCTTTAAATTGATTAACAAACTGTATCATAACAGTGTGTGTCTGTTAACAAAGATTTAAACCTTATAAATAGCCAGTATTTCAGGAAAACTCTGTTTTTTTTTTTAAGTAAGCAACATGATGTGTCGAAAATAATAATAAAACTTCATGCTTCATTAAAAAAATGCTTTTTTATTCAATACGTTTTGTTTGTTTTGAAATTAATTTATACAAAAGTTTAGGTCTTTTATTTATCGATTGAGGCAGTACGAAGTCTTCGGGGTCAGCTAGTAATTCATAAAAACTTTAAAAAAATATTTTTCACCTGGAATATTTTACGTACAGAAAATGATTTTATCTCTAAAATAATTTTAAACAACTAAAAATAACGTTTTTGACATCTAGCACAATTTTGGAAAAAAATCGAATTGACAGTTTTCTTATAAAAAATAAAAAAGCTAAAAAAAATTAACAAAAGTTGGTAAAAATTGATTTTCGACTCAAATATCTTTTTAAAAATTTAAGATTTTATCTTCAAGCTAATTTTATCTTATATCGGTATAAAATTTTGATCGAATTGACAGTTTTTATACACAAAGTAAAAACCTTAAAGAAAACAATACTAAAACTTTTCGACTTAAATAACTTTTTTAAAATTTAAGGTATTGGCGTCCATCTTATTTCATTTTAAAGAAAATATTATTTTCAACATTTAGTAAAATTTTTATTAAAATCCGAAAGGCAGTTTTTTTTTCATAAAAATTAAAAATAATAAACGAATATAAGAAACATAAAAAAATACAAAAAATAGTACGCGAAATTGGTAAAAATTGATGTTCGGTTCTCAATATCTCGTGAATAAATGAAGGTATTGACTTTAAAATGATTTCACTCGGTGATAAATTTTCTTAGAAAAATCCAGTTTGTATTTGTTTATAAAATAAATAAAAACTTTCAAAAAATGCTACTTATATTGGTGAAAATTGATTTTCGACTAAAAATTTCGTTAACAAAAAAATATTTTGAAATCACACTGTGCATGCAAAATATTGTTGTCAATTTTTAGTTCATTTTTAAGAATAATTTAACAGACAAATTTTTTAACAAAACACGAAAACCTACAAACCTTATAAGCAAGACTAATCAACAGACGGGATGGGAAGTTATCAGTGTGGGTCGCGTTCCAGCCTCTTTTTATTTTTAAAATCTTCTGTTGGTCAAATTTTCATTTTAACTGTAGAATTAAGAAGCAAATTAGTGAATAAAAAATATCCTGCTTTCGTTTAAATTCTCATGTTTTATTCAAATCTCAGAATGATCACCTTAGTGCTTGCATTAATCTGAACAATAGTGAAAAATTGCACTTAATACACGTTACTCTCTCAAAGCACTTTTGTAATGTGTGAAACCTTGCGAAACAATTTAATTTCTTGTTCTAATTTGTTTCAAGATGATGCTATAAAACATATCACTTCACCAAGACTAAATAAGAAAGTACTTAAAAAAATATTCATTCGTGAAAAATTAAAACAAAACACATTAAAAATACGAGTGGTTGATAGTTTCAAAGTGTATTGAGCTTATTTATCATGGAAAATATGGACTATATTATTTAAGACTTTCCAACATAAACCCATGCGTTTTGAATCTTAAACACCCCCAACCAAATACTTTAATTCTCATTAGGTCAGTCAACACATTCCCACCGACCGACACCTTACATCCTGGGAGAAAAATAAAATTCCGAAGTCTTGATCTCAATTTTCCAAACATAATAATCCAGTTCAATTACCTTTCGGATATGATCCCCGCCTTTAACCCCAAAATACAACATTTTTAAGCAAAATTTTTAATTTTTAAATACTGAAATCACTTTTTCCATCAATTTCAATCTATAAAATGCACCAGCTAACCTATGGATAAGTAAATACCGCCAAGTCCAATGGATTTTAAAGATGTTTAAAGAATTTTTCAAAAACAAAAAAAAAAACATATTGTTTGGTGTTTTCTAAATTTAGACCAACATCGCACGCTTCAATACCAAAAAGTATATAATAACAAATCTGTTCTAATTGAAATGAAAATGGTTGTGTGTTTTTCCTTTTTGTGTAACTCGTAGGTACTATTAAAAATCAAAATCAAAATACGAAAAATGAAAATCCACTCTCTGTTCCGGCATATTTCGATGGATGGAGCAGAGCAGAGCAGTTTTCGTAAAAGTAATGTAAACAAAAATACAACGATTTGAGAAAAAAAAAAACTAAAAAAGAAAATGAAAATGTAAACAAAACTATCATCTATAACAATTTATTACAGCAAACATTTTTGAGATATATCTTTTTTTTCAGTCTTCCATTCAGCTTCAGCGCATCTCTATACAGTTTTTGTATGATGATACGTCAACCCCAAATTGTGATCGATGATGAAGGGCAACAAAACAACATGTTTTTTGTTTTTTATTTCCTTCTTTCTTTTTTGTTATTTTCTTCTTCTTCGTCAGTACTTTACTGAATAGTTTTCAATTCCACATCCACTGATGGTAAAATTTCGAAAAAAAAAACAAGTGTTGAATCTTTTGGATTCTGATATGTCTTGTATCTGTGTATTCATGAAATTGTGGTGAATTTCTCTTTTATCTATGAGTTGGAGGGGAAATCCCAGTCCATAAGTCAGCCAGCAGCGGGATGTCATTTTCATGATGGAAGTGGTGAATAAGAAGAAAGTGGAGAAATTATTTTGAATGAATTCATTGGAATGGAATTTGTGGAGAACATCGTAGATACTCCAATCCGAAGTGAATGTAGAATCTAAGTTGAAAAGTGTTGTTGAGTGTTAAATTTTGTTTGATTTTAACCAACAAAGTTCATTGGTGAAATGTTGAACTTTTTAACCAACGAACAAGGACCAAAAGGAAAAATTTGAATCCAACGCACTCTCTCTGGTGGTACCGCCCCAATGATTTTTACCACAACAACAATCACTCAGAGAATTGGTGAATTGTTGAATTTGTTGATAATTTCTCCTTATGAAGGAGCATTGGAGAATTAAGCTCCTTATTTGTGGCTACTGGTTAAATTACGAGATTTGCCGGGTTGGAGATTTTCTTTTTCTATTTTCTCTTCACACATAGAAGAAGGGCAGAATATACAATCACAGTCAATGAAACGTTGGTGTTGTTGAAAAATACAAACATTTCAAGTGGTTGTGGGAATATTATTTATTCCTCATTTTTTCATTTAAATTGTTCTTATTTTACTATGTTCAAAAATTGAAAATCCATGAAAATCTAATTTTGGTTATTTGCAAAGAAAAAGCCTAAGTAATATTATTTTTTCACTCTCTTAAACAAAAAAGGCATAAAGAGGTTTGCCTTAGACCTCATATGGATGAAGAAAATGGAATGAACTTTTATTGATTCCCATTTTGGGGGCAAATTAGGCAATATAGACATGAGTTTACGAAAATACGAAAAGAAAAATAAAATCAAAAAAGAAAAAGAAAAAGAAAAATAGGAGGAGAGTAGAAGATTTTGGGGTAAATGTTCGAGCATAAAAGTTGACGTAACATAAATTCGAAGCGGTGTTGAGATGATGGATACATCTTTTACACGACACGGCTAAGTTTGATGTTTTTTTTTCTGTTATTTTGCTTTATTTATGCGATTTTAATGAGATTGAAGACGTCGTCGCCTTTGGCAGGCGTCTTCATCTTGTTCCTTTGGAGCGCGTATTTATATCAAAAATAAATTCGAACTTCAATTGGTGTGGAAGAGAAGAATAAAAAGAAAACTTTTTCTGTGATAAGGTTTTTATATTAGGTTGATAGATTAGGTGAATGTTCATAGCTACGTATACCTTGAGCTCTATTATTACAACTTGAAGATGGGATTTTTTTTGAAAAGTGACACTAGAAGTAGAGTTTCTGCAATTTTTGCAATAAAACAAAATTCTGCGATTCTTTCATTTTGTTTGTGCACAGAAATCAAGTTGTTTTATTTTTGCTGTTCATATAACAAATCTTAAAGATAGAAACTTAAAAGAGAATTTATACGAAATAAATAAGATTTAGGGATTTTTTTTTCTTCATTTCATCTTCATCTTTTTCTTCTTTATACAGCTAAATAAGTTGTTATAACTTTAGGGTTTTTTTTTTCTTCTTCTTTAGAATAAATAATTGGTCTTATATTTGATTTGATAAGGATTTTTATTGAACGGAAATGTCAATCGAGATAATAAAAGATTTAAAATAAAAGCCAATCCTTAAATCTTCATTCATAAAATAAGGGTTTTATTGTTTTTTGTTTTATTTTGTTGAGTTTTTCTTGTTTTTCTAGGTATTATTTAGATTATTTTGATAAGGAACAAAATGATATTAAGTAGGTTTTTGATTGATTTGAAAAATTAAGATATACATAAGGTCGTATAGCTAGTACCTACATATATAAGATGGATTCATTTAAAACAGTTTAGCTGTTTTTATTTTAAGGGAGCTTTTAGGGGTGGTTTTTGATTTAAGATAATAAATTTTGTATTACATTCAACATAGAAATACCTAAATGGAATGATTTAATAGAGAAGCTTAAGTTGGATATAGCATTTATGTTTTTCGTCTGTCATTAAAAAGGGTAGAAATTTATTCGACATGAAACGTAAATATTGTCTTTTTTGTTACAAATTAGATCTTTTTTTTGTAAGGCCCTAAGGACTTTAATAATATTTTTAGAAATTAAAAAAACAACTTCAAATAATAAGTGAAATTGGAAACAAAAATAGGTAAGAACCGAGGATAGTGTAGGACTTTTCCATTTCGTCACATCAAATTTTAAAACCTAGTTTGAGGACGAAAACTAAAATTTCCTTACAAAGGAACTATTGGTTTTATTTATCGCCAAAAAAAAAAAGTGCTAGCCTCATTGTCATAATTTATCCTTAACAGGTCCTTATTATTATTTTCTTATACTCGAGTAGACGATGACTAGCTATTTGAATTATTGTCTAAAATTATGAATAAATAAAGACTTTTTGTGGTGGCGCAACAGATAGCGCAGAAGAATAGCCTTTAAAAAGTCCTTTGTCTATACAACGAAAATAATAACTAACTACCACAAAGATTTATTTTAAGACATTTCAAAAACCTTGAAAATATCATTGGGTCGGTGGTTTGTTTTGTTTGCCTGGCCGAATTATAATTTCAAAGAAAAAGAAAAACTTTATTATATTGACTTTACTTAATTAGGTAAATATCAATACTAATTTTATATCATTCTATATTTACAATTCATTGACATAATAATTTTACACAATGTCTTGTAAATGCCTTGACTGTGTATAATATATAATTACAAATAAAAAGATGTACCTATTTTTTGGAAATTCTATTCATATTGGAATTATAAGGTTTATATTTATGTGGCTTCATTATCAAAACTGTATCAATTATGATAAATTAAGTATATTATTTATGTCGATACATGTATTTGTAATTATATTTTAATTTGAACAGTAAATAAGTATGAATAACAATTGCGATTAAATACGTACAAAATTATTTAAGTGGAATCAAAATTCTTTCAAATAATAGGGTGGTTTATGATTTTTTATTGTATTTGTTCGACAATGAATAATTTCTTGTAAATCTTCTCTATTTAAAAAAAAAAACTTAAATACGCATTTTTATGAAATAATCAATTTTAAGTTGAAAAATAATTTTGTTTAAGAGTTTAGTATTTTTCAATGGAAAGCCAATTAAAATGTTTTTGTTTTGTTTAAAAAATAATTGTATAATAATTGGTAATATTTTCTTTGATAGTAAATTTGGAGTTTCGTAAAAAAAATTTTAACAACAATGATTGAAAAGTTTGGTGTGTTTTATAAAAACTTTAAATCTGTATTTGTATTACACATTATGTATATTTTTATTTTTATTAAAATTAAGTATTAAGAAAATGGATACTTTCATTAAAAAAAAATGGTTGCCTGTAAAGTCGGTTTTACGGGCGAAGATTTTACGTGACAACGTCTTTTTCTCGGTAGAATATTTATTGATATGAATATAATTAAATTGCACAATAGGAACAAGGAATCGACCGATCATAGTTGAGTGGGATAGAGACGCAAGGCATTCGGCGGGCCTCTCTCTCGTTCGGTGACTCATCGTTACGTTACCGGGCGTTACACTTTTTCATAAGTGACTCCCTAACAACCTAATTTAAGACGTTGTCACGTCAAAATAAAAATAAATTTTTAAAACAAATTAAACCAAGTTTAATTTTTAAAATTGTTCTTATAAAATTAAAATTTAACTTAATTTGTTTGTTTGTTTATGTTTTCGTTAAGAATTGAGGAAATCTCATTTTATAGCACATTTTTTCGGAATTACTAGTATGTCTCAGTTTGATAAATTAGTTTTCTGATTTTGCAACACTTTTTCTTAAATTAATTTAATTCTTCGTTTTATTGATCAAATGACGTTCAAACTCGTAAAATTACGTATGTAAATCAACAAAAATAAAAAGTTTGTCTGCATTGCTTTATGTGTCTTAAGTTGTTTTGTTGTGTTTAAAGCTTACATAGAAAAATTAAATTATATTGTTTGTACGGGTCCTATACATAGAGCGATTACCGTTAATTATTAACTGCAACAAATTTTGGAAACTTAGAGCTCTGCAACTTTGATTTTAATTTTTTGTCCCAATTTGAGGAACAGACAAAAAGATATTAAACTTAAAAAAAAAATAAACAAAACTCTTTGATCAAAATGTATTTTAGCTTTTCAACATAATGAGTGAAGTATTTTGAAAGAAGTATTTTGTAAAGAATATACGACTTATGTGTGTGAGAATAAATGCATAGAGTAGGGACTTAGAGTTCAATTTTTTCCCAACTATACCCTAGCATTCAGTATTGGGACACTAAAACAGGAATCATTCACAGCTGTAAGGCAGATTCAGACTTTTGATCGCTCAAAAACTGTATTAAATGCCTTGCGAAGGTAGCTTAAGAAAATTGAACTTTTATTTAAATAATACGTATTCATCTTAACCTTAAACGGATTGTCAATTTTGAAAGCAAAATATAGACAATTTTTGTTTTTTCATAGATAACTGTTTTTAAGCAAGACGTTTTCTAAATAGTTCTCAAACTCCTTACTTATGAAAGAAACCCTATAGTTCTATAACCGTTTGTATGTGAAACGAAAAATAAGTATTAAAGCTTAGCAAAATTAGGCCATCAAAATGAGTTATCTGTTGTATTGACTTTAAAATGCTCGTATTTTTAATGCCAAATTTGCTATTTGAGTTACAATATAAGCAATTTGAAATATCTAAATAAAGAAATTGGGTGGCGCAACAGTCCTTTGAGAACTAGGGCCTAGTGACTTACAACTCACAACCATTCCTGTGTGCGAGTACTGTTGTCAGGGATGGAGCGGACCTATAGTTTTAAGCCGAATCCGAACGTCTAATTTGAGAAAGCAGTTTTCATGACAAGAATTACTCTTGGAGAATTTGTCAATTCCTCGCAAAAGGCAGCACCCGTGAAAAAAAACTTTAGATTGCATAGCCAGGGATCGAACCCAAGACCTTATGGAAATATCTGGCTGTGAAAAAAACGTGTTTTAAGATCCAGAAAGTGCATTTACGAGCGCGGTCATTTTTAAACTTCTTCCACTCGAAAATTATAAAAGATATATTCTTGAAACTTTCAGAGAACATTTATTAAATTTCACGCTGACAAAAAAAGAAATAACAAATTTGAAAATCTTACACAATTATGGCCCGTTAAAATTTTAAAAGTTTTATATTTAATCAATGTTGGAAATAACCCACTTTAAAAAGCCCCATACTTTTAAAGTGCGGTAAGAAACAATACAAAAAAAGAGGTTGGCATGCAACCCACACTTTAAATCCCGTCTGTCGATTTGTCTTGCTAAAAAACTTTAACTAAATAAATATTCATAACAATATTTTGTGTGAGTTATATATGTAATTTGAAGTCAATATTTTTCTTTGTTCTCCTAATACTTGATTCGAAAACAATTCCATATCAGTTTGTTGTTGTTTTTGTACGTTTTCGTGGTTTGTTAAAAAATTTTACTCAAAAATTATTTAAAAATCTACCAACAATATTTTGTGTATGATGAAATACATAGTTTGATTTCAAAATTTATTTTTGTTCTAATTTAAGTTGCAAAGTTTTAGCAGGTTTTTATTTCTTATGCATATTGCTTTTTTCTAAGAAAATTCATAGCGGAATGAAATCATTTTTAAGTCAAAAATAATCAATCAAACAATCAAAAAATATCAATTTTTACCAATTTTGCGTAGGAACTATTTTTTGAAGATTAAAGTTCTTATAAAAAAACTGATGGTTGGACTTTTAAAAAAAAATTTATTTAATGACGAAAACAATATTTTCTATAAAATGAAATTAGTTTGATTTTTAATTTTTAAGAATATATTTCAGTGAAAAATCAATTTTTACTAAGTTTTAGTAATTTCTTTCGCCTTTCAGCTCAATGACATTTTTCATTTAGTATAATATGTCGCGTATGGGAGCGGTACGATTGACTGAAAACTAAAATCTCTTCTATCGAAATGTCACTTTTTCTTAAATCTCCAATCATAAAATCTAGCATTTTTAAAATCTTTCATTTAAAAATCTTGCATTATTAAAAGATCACATAGTAAAATCTAGATTTTCCGTAAAAAAAATCTCGCTAGTGTATTAAATTCACGCTGTATCAAAATCTCGCAAATCAGAATCTCGCAGCAGATTACGCATAAGCAACATGAGCCGATCTTTAATGTCACATTGAAATAAAATATTTATTAATTGGCGAGCGCGATTTAATATTATATTTTATTTCAATGCGAGGTTATAAATTTCGAGATTTTAGTTTGCAAGATTTTAATGTTGTATTTGCAAGATTTTGATTTAATGGGATTTCGTAATTTTTGTTTGCGAAATTTTTATATGCGAGGTTTTAAAATGCTGTCAATCGTATCTAACCCTTCACGTATATATTGCTATTTTTATATTGAACAATAATTTAATAAACGTTTCAGGTACCTGAACTTATTGTCAATTACTCAATCAATTTCATTTAGTGGAAAAAATGTACCCAAATTTACAGCAAATACAATAGTTTGATCTTTTAAGACGAAATTTCTTGTAACTTTATTCTTCTACAACTATTTGTTTACTTTCTATAAAAATTGCATCTATTAAGAACAATTTGAGTTATTGCCATTTATTGGATACATTAATTAATTCTCAATTTTTCTTACTGTCAATATTTAGTTCAATCATTTTCTGTTTTAATTCAAGTAAAATTCAAAAAATTGATAAAATAAGTGAACTTTAATTAATTTGCTTTAAAAAATGATATAATTTTGTTATATTTATATTCATTTAATGTATGATAATTTTGTCAGTACTTAAAATTCATGATCTTTTAAAGTAGAATAAAAATAGTTATGTTTAATCAACATTGTATTGTATTGTATTGTATTGTATTTATTGTAGCAGAATATTCTTACATTTTTTCTTAAACTATATTGCACAATTTACAGAGTTACGGTATAAATCTACCTTACTACTGACAAATAATAAAATTTTTAATACAAGTAATGAAAAGCAAATAACAGTATATTGAAGGAAAAGCTACATAAAAACCTTCATTAAATTGTTTTGAGGATTTAGAGAGGAGAAGGGTGGGCGGTGAGGTATTTAAATCAAACCCAACTTAAAGTTTTACATATATTCATTATATGATAAATAGATAGTTAACAAATGAATTAATAAATAAATAAACAAATAAATAAATAAATATATAAACAAACAATTAAATAAATAAATAACAAAATATATATAAGACAATTCAAAAACAAGCAAAAAAAAAGAAGAAAAATGAATAGTAAATAAATTAATGAACAAACAATAATAAACAAAAAATAATAAATAAACAAAAAATCAAATAAATTAAATAAATTAAACAAATAATTGATAAAATAAATAAATAAATTAATTAATTAGCTATCAAATAAATAAATAAATAATTAAATATATATGTAAATAAATAAATAAATAAATAAATAATAAATAAGTAAATAAATAAATTAATAGATAAAGAATAAATAAAACATGCAAGCCAAAAGTTAAAGTTTTATCTAAATGAACTCCAAGATACTTAGCACTTGAACGCCATTCTGTACTTATTCCACCAACTTGAAGATTATTGCTTGGCAAGAAACAGGCTTTTCTTTTTCTTGAGAAAAAGATAGCCTGAGTTTTTGAGGCATTTATTTGTATCTTCCAATCAAACAAATAATCTTGAACGACATTAAGTGCAGATTGCAGATTTGTTTCAATAATGAAACCAACTGAATCTGATGAAAAGATACAAGTATCGTCAGCGAATATAGCTTTATCACAGTTTGTTAAACATGGAAAGTCGTAGGTAAAGATAGTATATAAGATTGGACCTAGCACCGAGCCTTGAGGTACACCTGCCATAATATTGTATGATTCAGAAAACCAATTATTTATTGAAACCTTAAACTTCCTTTCAGACAGAAAGGATTGAATGGTCTTTATGTTTGTTTGTGTAATAATGCATTATGCCAAACATTATCAAATGCTTTTTCAATGTCAAGGAGTACCATGCCCGTACTTTTACCCATTCTAAAATTATTTTTAATGTGTTTGGTAATTCGATGAACTTGATGTACTGTGCTGTTGTGAGCCCTAAAGCCAAATTGCTCAAGCGGTAAAATATTATTTCTAGTCACTTGAGACACAAGTTTACTTTTTAGAATCTGTTCAAAACATTTGCTTAGTGAGCTTAATAAACTTATTGGTCTATAATTGCTTGGTAAATTTGCACTTTTACCAGGCTTCAAAATGGGTATTATTTTGGCTGTTTTCCAAACATTAGGAAAGTAGCTCACCTTCAAACAACAGTTAAATAGGAGTTGTAAGAATTTAATTCCCGATTTTGGTAAATTCCTTAAATACAAATTTTTAATACCATCAAAACCCGCAGATTTTCTTGTTTTAAGTGCCATAAGTACATCTTTGACGTCTTGAAATGAAACATGCCCATAAATATCATTTGCAGTACTTGAGTTTATAATATTGATTGATTCACTGACCACTGACTCAACTGTAGTATTACAAGGGATACCTGTAGTAGTCAAATGGTTTACATAAAAGGTTTCAGCCAAGGCATTCGCTTTTTCAACACTTGAAATCATTACATTATTCCCAACTTTGAAAGCTGGAATATATGTATTTTTCTTTTTGATTATTTTGACTAAATTCCAAAAAGGTTTACTCCCTTTGTCTAATCTCTGTAATTTTTGATTCCATGCTTGGTTCCTATAAGCTAAAATTGAATCCTTTATTAAGATATTAAGTAGCTTAACTTCTGAATTATAATGAGGGTCTCTTGTTCTTATCCATTTTCTTCGGTTGCTGTTCCGAGTTTTTATTAGATGTAAAATGTTAGGTGGTAATAAGTTGGCCCTGTCATGACATAATATTTGTTTTTTAGGAACTGAAATGTCAATACTTTCTTCAACAGCAGTCGTGAAACAAGAAACTCCAAAGTCTATTTGTTGCTGATCGACAACATCAATTGAAGGTGCATGTATACATGTCAACTTGGATCTAATTTCTTTTTTATATCTAGACCAATTAGCATTTTTAATGTCCAATATTTCATTTTTGTTTTCCAATGGTGAATCAAAAGATTTTATAAGAACAGATAAATGATCTGAACTTAAGTCGTTTATGACCATAGGTTGGTTAAAAAGATTAGGCATAATTACTTAAATATAAATCCAAAGTTGATGGGTTTGATCTATTATTAGTAGGATAGTAAGTTGGGTGAGGAGGGTACAAAATTTCAAATTGATGCCTGGAGTTAAGGCTAGCAAGAATATTACCCCATGTATTTGCTCTTAGACAACCCCAACTTCTATGCCTACAATTAAAATCACCCCCAATAAGATATTTATCATTTATACCTATCATCTTTCTCAAGTCGTTATTCAAATGAAAATGTTTTTCCGCACTAGCTGAACCTCCCGGAAAATAAACAGAAAATATTTTTAATGCACTTCCATTGGCAAAAGGTATTTTAATTCCCAAGGTTTGAATTATTTTTGTATTTACAATTGGAATTAATTCATGTCGTATTGTTTTTTTAACTAACACGGCAACACCGCCCCCCTTCTCTCATCTCTATCAAGACGATAACAAGCATAATCTTGATTATTTAATTTGTCATTAAAACTTAACCAAGTTTCAGACACTAAACCTACATCTACATTATGCTTTTTAAGAAAAGCAAAAAATTCAATGGATTTGCATCGAATGCTTCTAGCATTCCAACATATTATATTCATGGTTGTCCTATTCATTACTTATTACTATTATTATAAAGAAACTTAATTGCTAATTGTGCAATAGTATTAAATTGGTCTTGTTTGGTCTTGCATTTACCCAACAAAATTATTATCTCCGCAGTAAGCTGGTTGATTTCATCCATAGAGAAGAGACCACTGGTGCTATCATCAGTAAAAGTATTGTTGTTCGACCAAGCACCACTGCCAGTGGGAGCAGAAACAGGCAAAGAAACCGGTTTTACTTGCAAGGGTGCTAAAAAATTCATTCAGTTCATTTCAATAGCAACAATAGCAATATTCTAATAAAATGTTAATTTTTTGTATTCAGGCCCACTTAACCGATGAAACGAACCTGGAATATTTTACCTATCTACGAGTATACCCACCTCACCTATCTACATACAATATATTATCTTCACCTAATTGTTTCAAATTCGTTTTCTAACAATTTCACTTTTCGTTTTGAATTTTTTTGATTTAAATTTAAATTGATAAATATTATAATCAGCTATATACATATTTATCTATACATACATATATTGAATACCTATGCCTTAATATCCATATTTATATAGAAAATAAATGTAAATGGAAATATTTTGCTAAAGGAATTTTTTGGCTAATTAACATAATGTTCGAGACACCGCACATCTAAATTGGGCATGGGCAGACATAAAGCCTCGAGGAGAAAAAGATTAAAAAAAAAAGAATTAAAGAAAGAAATTATTTCTTTTTACTGAAAACAAAATACAAGAGAAATAAAAAATATCGAAAAGATTCGTTTTCAATTTTGATTTATGCATTTATAACGTAGGTAAGAATTTCTTTGAATAAGTATTGTAACTTTTTCAGCGGTAAAATTGGTTTTAATGGGTGAATCTTATTATTTAACAATCCAAGTCGTTTAATTAGTAACAAAATCTATAAGTAAGGTCATTGAGCCTTATATATTATTGTTTTTTTTAGAATTTCTATTAAATACGAGTTAGAAGATATTACAACTAGGTATGCTAAGGCTGCTTAAACTTTAAAATCGAATAAAATTATCAGTTTTAAAAATGTTGCCCATAATTTGAAAAAAAGAGCAATAAAATCACCCACAAACTTTCACAGCTCATATTTATACCTATTTTTTCAATATTTTAGCATATTTCATCATAAAAGAGAGAAGAATTTGAAAAACAAAACTTTCTTAAACTAATTTTTAAAATGAGCTTAAATGTTCGTAGATGAAGTTAATGCAAAATAATTATTGTGTTATTAAAATTGCTCAAGCCATACCACAGCACAGACAGATTCATTAAGATCCCTATAAGATAATATACCCAGACCCAGTACCCACCTACTTAATCCATTCATAGTTCAGACTAATTGCTTAGCATTTCTCATGTTAATGTGCATAAATGCTTTCATCAGAAGATTTTCTCCAAGGTCAATTAGGTGAAAACGCTATTTATCAAATTCCGTTTTCTCCAAATGACATTAAACTCCATACCACAAGCAAAAATCTTCATCATTTACCTAAATCTATCTATACTTAATCTACCTATGATGTCTTTTCAAGAATTTAAACCTTCAAAAGTAGGTATTAAGGTAATCTATGGAAAATCTATTCAAAAACATTTCGGATGGTGCACCATAATTCACAGGAAGCCAGAAAACAATTACCATTTCCCATATTTAGTGATTAGGTACCTTAGGCAGGTAAAAGGAAGGTTAGATTTTTAATTTTTAAATAATTTGAAACCTGTCGCGCCAATGCTAATTGCAATCGTATAGCGAGATTTATTATACCTGTATACCTTACCGACTTAAGTCTTTTAATATCCTTTTTGTCATTTGGTATATGTAGGTACTATGCCTATTTTCTAAGAATCAATCCATTAAACAATTATTTTCAAAAAATATCAAAAAGGTAGATACTTTTGTATCTACATACATATGTATGTATCTTAATTGGCCTCTTTCAATAGAGTACAAGAACAATACAGCAACAAACAAACAGAACAGAACTCAAAACCTTGAAATTATTGTTTTTATGTTGTAAGTCTGCTAACTTCTAGTACCTATGTACCTCTATACCTATTTCTGCATATTCATACATAATACGTTTTATATTGAGTTCTACGGAAAAGACCATCACAAAGAAAGTAAAAGACATCTTTTTATGATATGATGAGTAAAACGTAGGTACCTGAGACTTCTTGACTCATAAAAATGATCGCATATTTTACATTTCTTGTGCTTATTTTTTGGTTCTTCTTCTCAATATTTAACTCGCAACAACAACAATTTAATGCACCACAAAAACGATTAAAGATTGAGTGGCATAATATATACGGTAAACATACCTGACCTAGAATTACCTTACCGTGTGTATCAGTTTAAAAAAAAAGGTATACAAAAACAAAGTTACTCAAAATTTACACAACCGCAAACGCCAAGTGCTATTTTCTTACACTCATATGTTACCTGTCTGTTACTCGTACTCACTCTTTTCATATGAAAATTCAACGGAAGATAAGCTATAAAGAAAGTATAGAAAAAGAAAAAAGCATTTACCTGTTGTTTGGAAAATGTGTTACCGTCTTGTGACTTTAGAGACATAATTTGAGAAAAATCACAAATCAACAAGTCCTACTTTCTCAAAAACAATTTTAACGATTTTGATAAAATGAAATGATTGTAGAAAGAAAATTTAAAAAATGAAATATATTTTTTTGCATTTTCAAAAGATTTGGCGAAAATTACATATTTTGAAACAACTAAACTAGATCTGGATATAGTAAAGTATTTAAAAACATACTATCAAAAGAATTTTAGTGTTCTCGTAAAATTATTCAAAGAATTAAAAAAGACAAATTTCGGACAGAGGGACTTATAACAACATTTTTAATACTGCTACTTGCAACTTTGACCTTTAAGGAAATCAGTTAAATTTGTAAGTTAACAATTATTTTAAAAGCTTTTTTGAAAAAAAAACTTGGGAAAGTCAATGAGAAATCAACTGAATGCCATTCTCGAAAACAGTTCAGCCAATTTTAATAAAGTTAAATAGTTCGAACAGTCGAGCTTTTTTATAAAAATAATTCGCTTTAACTTCTTTTTGAAAAATACGCAATTTTGAACAACTTAATTAGTTCCTCTCAACGGATTCTTTAAATATTTGTTAGGAAACCAAAATTGATGTTTTTTTTTTTTTAAATGTCAAAAAAACGTTTCATAATTCTTTCAAAACCATTCAGAAAATTAAAAGCGAGAGAGAGAGATGTTTAATACAGTGACCAGTAAAAAAGTCTTAAAATTGTTCCTTGCATTATTTTGATTAATTTTAAGAAGTTTTATCAAATTATTTTCTGACTCAACGGATTTTTAAAATTTTTTTTGAGAAATCAACAGATTTTTTTGAATGTCATTCTCGAAAAGAATTTAGCCCATTTTGATAAAATGACATAGTTCGATTAGTGGAACTTTTTCATAAAAATAATTTGCTTTGATTTCTTTTTGAAAAGTACATATTTTCGAACAACTTAATTAGTTCCTCTCAACGGATTTTTTAAATATTTGTTAGGGACACAAAATGGATGTTTGTTTTTTAAATTGTGAAATAAACATTTCATAATTCTTTCGAAATTATTCAAAAGAAATTATTCATTAAAAAAGTCTTAAAATTGTTCCCTGCATTAGTTTGATTTATTTTAACAAGTTTTATCAAATTATTTTCTAAAGAATTATTTTTTAAAGTTCTTCTTCGCCACTTTTATCAAAAATTTAGTTAAAAATGTAATGATTGAGATAATTTGTAAAATGTTTATAAAATATTTCCTTTAAATTATTTTGGGTTTTAATATTTTTCTACATGTTCTAAATTGATTTGTATTTTAAAGTTAATTATTAATCTTGAAGAGTTTCCTTCCATTAATTTTTAAAAATTTAAATTAAGAAAATTAATTAATCTCATATTTCTTTTTCATAATTATTAACTTAATTAATTAACTTCTTTTAAAAAATGTAATGGATGAGATGTTTTCAAATAGAAACAAATTATTAAAAATTTTATTTAAAAAGCTTGAAAACATTTTTAAATTATAAATTTCTAAATGTTCGTTTTTTTTAAACAGTTTTTCAATTTTGATAAAATTGAATGCTTCTAAAAAGATACACAAGATTTTTGTATTTCAATAAGAACAGTTTTGGAATTTTTAAAATAAGAATAAATATATATTTTTTAAAAAACTGTACAATTTTAAAACAGCGTAATGAGTTGTTGTTATCCAACGGATTGAAAACAAATCTTTTTTCTAAGAGTCAGGGAAAAATAGTTTTATATTTCCTATAAAGGTTTGAGGTCCCAGAATAGTAGTAAAAAGTTTTAATAAAGCTCACAGCAACGTAAACCATTATTAAATTCAAAGAATTTTGTAAGCATTTACTAACGCAATATTTTTAAAAAATCATCTAATCAATTTTGAAATCGATGTTATGTCTTCAAATGTTTTTTTGAAATGATTAAGAATAACTTTTGTTTCGAAATAAAACATTTTTCTTGATTCCAACTGATTGATTTTAATATTCTATTATTTTTTAAAAAAATTAAATTATTATTCTTAAAAATTAGATTCTTTTTACTAATGAACAATTTTCTGAAAAATCAGGAAATATGTTAGTTAAAATTCGTGAATTATTTTGTAAAATGTTTAAAAATAAAAAAAATAAAATAATTTTTTTTGTTCGAATACAAAATTAACGGAAAAATGAACACACAGAGTATAAGGACATGACTACTACGAGCTGCTTAAAAGGCTTGAAAATAGTTTA
Source organism: Eupeodes latifasciatus (assembly GCA_920104205.1). NCBI lineage: Eukaryota > Metazoa > Arthropoda > Insecta > Diptera > Syrphidae > Eupeodes > Eupeodes latifasciatus. The sequence goes on along the minus strand of OV049924.1, from coordinate 22,677,387 downwards.
AAATCGATGAGACACAAATTTTTATTAATTCTGTTTTGCTTTTTTATTTAAAAAAACACAAAATGTTCAAATATTTAAAAATTTAATTTACTTATTTAAAGTTAAATTTAATAACACTAAAACATCAACAGAAATTTTTATATCTCAAAAATTAAAACAAATAAAGAAAAATATACATAAATTAAAAATGTTTTTGAAATGAAATATTTTTTTTTTAAATTATTTAACTCAATTTTGTATTGATCACTATTTTTTTTTTTGAAACAGGTATTACTTTTTTTACAATTACATTAGTTTTATTTATTACAATTAATACAATTTTCAACACGCTTTCTTAGTTTAATAATTTTTAACTTTTTTACTGTGGAAATATTTTTAGATTTTTACTTTTAATATTTTTTTTAAATTGATTCTTGGGTTTATTTGCTATTTTTAAACATTTCATTTCTAAAACCATGTTTTTATTGATTGTAATTATTTTTTTGTGAGCTTATATTAGCTCAGCAACATAATTAATTAAGTATAAAAAATAACAGTCTTTTGCTTTGTTTTTATATATTTATTCAAAAACACTGATTCAAGTTTATATTCAGTTTATTTTTTTTTTTATTTTTTTTTGAATGAAATAATGAATGTTCTCTGAGATAGATTCATATTTGCTAAATCAAAACTCTTCTTATTATTCCACTTTACCAATAATTTTATTAAAACAAACATATTTTGACTCTTGAAAAAATGTACGACGGCAACTCCGCCTGATTACGATCACCTCACCTGTAGATTTTGTATATTAGCACACATTCTTTTTCTTGACTTGTATTTCTTTTTCTGCTTCCATAAACGCAACAACAAATAACAAAAGAAGAAGAAGAAGACGACACAGAGCCAGAGCCAGAGCCAGAGCCAGAGCCAGACATATTAATTGAGTGAATTTATTCGTATACCTGGATCTGGATGTATGTAAAAGGCCCAAAAGAACTCAAACTAAATATGGGCACAATGCGATGGCAATGGCAATGGTAATGGCAAGACGTTGTTTAAGAATAATCACAAACTCGAACAGTGGTTCAGAAAGAAGAAAGTTTTCGTGAAAGTTAGACGTGCACAACTCTAGAACTCAACACCACGGTGCTAGTGCTAGAATATTCGGTCCAAGAATTCGGTGACCTCGATTTTCTCCGCATTGTATATTTTTGTACAAACTTATAGAGACTTTGATTTTATTTTATTTTGTTCGTTTGTCATTATCGTCATCGCCTTCGTTCGTCGTGGTCGTTTGTTGTTAACTTAACTCGCAATAGCCTTTAGTACCATACCATACCATACCATATCATATATAGTCTATAGAAACCGTTGTGTTTACTCTGTCCATTAGATACAAGATACAAATCAAACGAAGCGAAAAAAAGTTCCTATACAAGTTGTGTGGCATATTTTCGGTGAAAAGTGTTAGAGCGTTAAAGAATCATGTGGATTAGGCACGTATTTCTGGCGTTCCTGTGGCTGCACATAGCCTTCGCTCATACAACTCAGCGACCAAGTCGCGATGAAGCTGACTCCAATCCGCTCCTGGATATGGCTTCTATGTTCATTCAGGAAGCCCTAAGTGGCCAAGGTGGGAAATCAGGTGGTGGCGTCGGTGCTGGTGGAGGTGGGGTGGGCCTAGCTGGAGTTGCCTCTTTGATTGGAACACTTATGCAGGCAAACAGTGACTCTGGTTCGGGTGGTCGCGGATCTGGATCGCCGGGAGGAGCTATGCAAATCATATCCGGTCTTGGCAGCTTGCTGGCAGCGAACGGAAACGACAACTCCGGAGGCAGTGGATTCGATCCGTCAATCATTGGCAATGTAATTGAAATGTTCACGAACAGTGACGCCAGCGATAACGGTGGTGGCTCACGCCAGAGACGTGATGCAGGCAAACAGCAAGGAGGGGGAATCGGTTTGGATTCGATTCTGCAGATTGCATCGATGTTTATGGGCTCTCAGGAGCCGCAGAGGAATCACCACCAGCAAAAGAGATCGATACACGACAACAGCGTCGAGCAAGACAATGGCTTACTGAGTCTGTTGCCGATGGTCGTGCAGGCATTTAATTCTTTCAGCGGACCAGAAGGCAAGCGCACTCAAGAGAGGCACAGAGACCACGCATGGGTGCTTCCGCCATACTTGGAGCATCTTCATGTCTTATGGGACCATTTCTCGAATTCCGATTTGGCCGATGCGCTTTACCACAAATCTGGATTGAATGCAATCTTCATGGGCTTCAAGGGGCGCGACGGAAAATTGGACTACAACAAACTCTTCGATTCTCTGAACAATCAATCTTTCCGCCGTCGCTGGATCAAGGCCGCCACACTCTATTTAGCCGACTGGGCTGGCTACTTGGCCAATCCAGATGTGTACCTGAAATACATTCAAACTGCCCAACTTATGTTCAATGGTTTCCTCAAGTCCCAAGGCTACCCAAAATCGACTTTCTTCGAGCCCAGCCGCGCCAGTGAGACCATCTCGAATCTCTTGGACTACATCGCCAAGCACCATCTTAGTGTTAAAATCGAATCAAAGACCTACGTCAAGCCAGCTGTTGGCTACGCCAAAGAACTACTCAAATTGGGTCAAGCACGAGTTCTGCTGCAGAAGTTCAACGCCACCGAGCTCAGCGATAAACTAACTGACACACTTAATCTGGAAGTGATTGAACCAGTTCTCAAAGTCCACAGAGCCTATCGCTTTGTCACCAGAACCCCGCACTGCGACAAATATGTGTTGTGTGAATTGAACTCCGAGGAGCAGCCCAGCGCCAAGAACAACGGAATAGTGACAGGAGTTAAGCCAAAAATTGTCAAAGTCGGCAGCATGGGAGCAGCTTTGTTCTTGAGTGCAGAAACTGGAACACCATTTTGGACACTATTCAGTGTCATTACACAAGCGAGTAATTGCGAAACTAAGTACCCAGTTGATTGCAGCGGATTCCATGAGGGCGAAGCCAAAGTGACCACAGAATATATTCACAATGAACTGTAGATGAAATGGAGTAACAATAAAACTGACAAAAATTAAAGTAAACTATGTAGCTATGTAGTCGTTTAAAATGTAAATAAATTATAATTTAACAAGAATTATATCGAATACGTTTAATTGGTGATTTTGATTTTGTTACGAGTATATTATTGTTGTTGAATTTACATACTTGGATTGGAAAACAATTACTTTCAGAGGATTTGAAATATAAATTATAGGTCAACGAGATGAAAGCATGCTGTAAAAGTAATCGAAAATTTGAACTGCAAAAACCAGTCAATCTTAGGTAATTGAGAATCTTAGGTTAAAGTTGATTAGTTGAAACGGAAACTTAATTAATTTATTTATTAGAGGGGACAACAGAATAACAACTTTACAAGGGTAGGAATTTGTTTATATTTAAAATTATAAATAATTTTCTATTAATAACATTATTCTAGTACATAGGTAATATTATTATATTTAATTCGTTAAAAGTGAACGGAGACTATAAAAAAACATTACTTGATTAATTAGGACAAGTTTTCCAAATAGATTTAATAAATAAATTCAATTAAATATATACATACGCTTGTAATTATTTTGTTTGTATAAAAAAGATAAATATATTAAGAAGTAAATTATGGATCCATTTTGATATTATTGTTGCCATTAGACCAGAGTCTATGAAAATTTTATGAACTTGAACGAAGAAAATGACGATACATTAAAAAAGGTCGTTTAGTTTTGATACACTCAAAAAAAAAACATATTGTTTTCCGAAGAATTTTCCATTCTTGTAACATTGTAATTTAAAAATTGTTGGCTCAACAAATATGTAGTTGTTGAAGCAAGAACTCATTTTTGATTTTTCAAGAATCAAAAAGTCAATTTAAAAATAAAATTCTTTGAAAAAAACAATTTAAGCATTTTCAAAAATTGTTTGCATTTTTATGCAAAATATCCTATTAAGAATCAAATTTTTGAGCCAAAAAATCGTTCTTCAGTTAACAATTATTATCAAGAATGAAAAAAGTTGGAATAACAATGGAATTTTGTATTATTATCTGATTTCAAGAATTAGTTATTTACTCAAAAAAAAAAAAAAACATTTGTTTTAAAATCAACATTAAGTTATTTTGAAAACAACCATAAGAATTATTGCTTTGAAATTGAAGATAAAATAATTGTTCTAATGTCAACAGTCTGTTTTCATTGTAAAAACCTATTGCGTAATCTACTCTGTCCAATTTCATACGTCTTAATATCTCTTACTCAAACAGTAAAATATCTTTCATTTTCTCTGGAAATACATATATTGGATTTGTATTATCCTCAATATGGTATACCTACTTTGAACGAATTGCATTTGTATAGGTACTTAACCCGCCATTGGTGACGCAAATTTGACTTTGATCAATGGTGACGCCGCCGCCGCCGCCGCACCGCCGGTCTCACGGACCGGATGAAGATTTTTCGAAATGTGTTACTAATATTTCGTGTTTTTTTTAAATATGTATATGAAACAATGATAATAAATCAACAGAAGCTCTCTTATAACAATACACAAATTCAAATTTAACAAAAACAATAACATTAACGGGGAAGAAAGTTATTCACATTTTTTCGTACCACCCGGTCTCACAGAACAGTAGGTCACCATTGGCGGGTTAACAATAAAAGTTGTTGACACAAGAACTGCATACTTGAATCGTTTTTTGTGTATTATAATTGCAACTGTTTCTTTTACAATCAATTCTTGAGATTTAAGTATAAATTGTTAATTTTCCAACAACTAGTTCTGGCACAAGTATTTGTTCTTGGAACAACAATTTATTCTAAGAGTCTTGCAAACCTAATTGTAAAATTGTCTCGTAGAAGAAATGCAAAAAGCAATGGAAATCATTGTCTTGTGAAATGCGATCGGTACAACATTAAAAAAGAGGCTGGGATACGACCCACACTGATAACTTCCCATCCCTTCTGTCGATTTGTCTTGCTTAAAAGTTTGTCTATATGTATCAATTTTTACCAAATTTGCGTACTATTTTTTGTAGATTTTATTTTTTTATGAAAAAACGGACCGTTGGATTTTTATAAAAAAATTACTGAATATCGAAAACAATATTTTTTGTGAAATAAAATAAGTTTGAAGCCAATATTTGTAATTTTTGAACAGCTATTTGAGTCGAAAGTAAATTTTTACCAAGTTTTAGTATTGTTTTTTTTTAGGTTTTTATTTTTTATAAGAAAACTGTCAATTCGATTTTTCTCAAAATTGATCGTAATGTTGAAAACAATATTTCTTATAAATTTAAAATAGTAAGAAGCTTTTATTTCAAATTTTTGAGAAGATATTTAAGTCGAAAATCAATTTTTACCAACTTTTGTAAATTTTTTTTCGGTTTTTAATTTTTTGTAAAAAAACTGTCAATTCGATTTTTTTCTAAATTTGACTGAATATTGACAGCAATATTTTTTGAAAGATAAAAGTAATTTAAAGCCAATATCTCAAAGTTTTGTAAAGATATTGGAGTCGAAAATCAATTTTTACCAACTTTTATTAATTTTTTTGTTTAGGTTTTTATTTTTTGTACAAAAACTGTCAATTCGATGTTTCTCAAATTTTTTTCAGAATGTTGAAAACAATATTTCTTATAAGATAAAATAAGTTTGAAGCCTTAATCTCAAGTTTTTGAAAAGATATTTGAGTCGAAATTCAATTTTTAGCAACTTTGAGTAATTTTTTTTTTAGGTTTTTATTTAAAAAAAAATTGTCAATTAAATTTTTTCTCAAAATCTTATCAGATGTCAAAAACATTATTCTTCTTTGCACAAAATTGTTTTTGAGATGAAATCATATTTAAGTCGTAAAATTTTTGGAGGTGACAATTTTTTTATTTCAGTTTTTTTGATTTATAAAAAAACGTTAATTGGATTTTTTTCCACTTCCGTGACAACGTCTTAAATTAGGTTGCGGCTGGGAGTCACTTATGAAAAAGTGTAACGCCCGGTAACGTTACGATGAGTAACCGAACGAGAGAGAGGCCCGCCGAATGCCTTGCGTCTCTCTCCCACTCAACTATGATCGGTCTGCCGCTCGCGCAGCACTAGAGAATTAGGCGCATTGAATCGGCGCATGCTTGTGTCTCTGTCTTTGTCTTTCTCGAACGTTCTTGGCGTTGGAAAAACAAGAAAGCGTCATAATACAAGTGCACACGTGTGGTTAAAGTATCGTCAGCTGTGTCTGTAGTGAAAATGTGTAGTGCTTAGATTCGTCATTTACAACAACTACAACAATAGAGGTAAATAATTGTACACTGATATTTCATTATCGTAAACTATGATTGATTGATTAATTGTTAGATTGACACAAAAGTTGAGAAACTGAGTTTATAGGTTATGTCATACTATTGATAAATGTTGATAGTGTTAAGTAAATTATTAGTTTAAAAAACTTGTGCAATTCTTATTTTCATTCAATTCCTTGTTCCTATTGTGCAATTTAATTATATTCATATCAATAAATATTCTACCGAGAAAAAGACGTTGTCACGTAAAATCTTCGCCCGTAAAACCGACTTTACAGGCAACCATTTTTTTATTGACAATTTGTTCTTGGGTCAACAAAGTCTGACATATTTTGTTCTTGATCCAACTATTAAATTGTCAACTTTTATTAACAATACGAGTACATTTTTCTCGCAATAATTTTCGCTCTTGAAATTTTAAGTATTTTAGTATTTGGCCATACAATTTTAAATGTTGAGCTTTGTTAACAATTCTTTCTTGAGGCAACAATGTAAATTTTTGAAATTTTTACATTTTTTATCTTTAAATCAAGAATAAAAGCTCTTGTAGCACGTTCAACACTTGCATTCTTAAGTTAAGAATTTATAGTACTTGGGTTCATTTTAAAGTACGAAAATTGTTGGGCCAAAATATAAAATTCTTGATATTACAATTTTTTTTCTGAGTATATGAACTAATTTAAATTAATATGTTTAATGTATACAGTTATGAGAGGAAGGAAACAGGTATTATAAAAGGTGATTTCTTAAAAGCTATAGGAAAGTTTTTTCCAAAAAAAAAAAAACACGTACAATTCAGAAATATAATGCATAAAATATTTATTTGAATCGATAGTACGGTCCATATAATTTAATGTTTGAATATTATTTCATGCAAATTTTGACCTTGACTGCGCCTCAAATGGTCCATCCGCTTAGTTCAATTTTGGCATATTTTTTCCAACATTTCGGAATAAATGCTTCAATGTTGTCTTCCAATTCGTCAATTGAAGCGGGCTTGTCTGTATAGACATGAGCTTTAACATAGCCCCATAAAAAAGTAGACCGGTCCCGAACGTGAAATAAAATGTTCACCGAACTCGCCTCTCAATAAGGCCATTGTTGCGCGAGCTGTGGCATGTGGCATCGTTTTGTTGAAACCACATGTCATGCAAGTCAAGCTCTTGCATTTTGGGCAAAAAAAAAATTGGATATCATATCACGGTTGCGCTCACCATTAACAGTTACGTTACGATTCGCATCATATTTGAAGAAGTACGGTCCAATGACGGGTTGGGTTCGAAATCCTGTATAAATCATAATACTGTATTTAAAATACAGTATCTCAAAATACTGTATTTCAAAATACTGTATGTACAAAATACTGCATGATCAAAATACTGTAGCTCAAAAAGTGCGCACTTTTTTACATTATCAACAAATTTTTATTTGTCAGCCTATTTACAGCATATTGAAATACAGAATTTTAAAAACAGATTACTTTTATAAAGAATGCATCATAATATTTTTTCATTGGCATAATGTTCTAATATACTTCCCTTGAACAATAACATATGACAATTCATAAGTCTTTGAATTTATAAAAAAAAAAAATAAATGGTATCTTCGTCTTATTTTCTCTTCCCATTTTCTTCTCATTAATTGTTATTTCTCTCACAGTTGTATATGAATTGTTGTTACCACAATCAACAATTCCATAAACAATTACACCGAACTTATTGATCTGTCAAAACTTCCACTACTTCGTTCATTTCGTTGATATTTAAAAGCTAATGCAAATTTAAGAATTAAGTGAAATTTGGAGTTGCAATAAATTATATAATGTACATACATACATAAATCGAGTTCTGCTTTTGTTGTTCTCTATAATGGAAGCTTAAGAGCGGAATTTTGCAAAAATACAGTATTTTTAGATAATATTTTGCTCATACAGCATTTTGAGAAGAAGAATTTTGAGATACCTACAGTATTATCAGATACAGTAGTTTGACAACACAGCATTTTGAGATACAGTATATCAACCATACAGTATTAGGAATATGCAGTATCATACAGTATGCTACAGAATTTTAACCATACAGTATTTTAAAATACAGCATTTCGACCCGCTCCCTCCAATGCAATGATGCCACCAGCCCATTAACCGCACCAAACTGATATTCACTCCATAATCGACAATTCTGCTTATTTACGTACCCATTGAGCCAAAAATGAGCTTCGTCGCTGAACACAAGAAGCGCGCGATGAACTTTCTTAACAGAGCATGTATTTTGATAATAAATTTGACGGATTGAATCGTTTATGTTGTCCTTGAAAACCGCGTTGGTTTGCGTCTTTTTCGCATACACTTGTTTGATTTAAGAAAGTCCTACAAGCAAAAGTCTAAAGGGGTAAAATCACACGATCTTGATGGCCAATTCACTTCACCTCGGCGGCGCGGCGTGAGATAACCATGACATGAAACCGCATTCGCAGAATATCGATTGTGTATTAAACTGTGTGGCATGAAGCGCCATCCCTTTGAAACCATATGTCTTCGGTTTCCATGTCATCCAATTCAGAACACAAAAAATAGGTAGATATCGCCATTGACAGTATTAGTCTGGCCAGAATTATTTTCGAAGAAGTACGGACCGATGATACCACCAGTCTAAAATCTACACCAAACAGTAACATTATTTGGACGCATCGGCAACCGGATTGATCTTATCCTAAATCCTGCAATTTTGCTTATTTACGTACCTACTCATCCAAAAATGATAAAAGATGATGGGATCAACTTCCAACTGCTCCAAAATCCAATAAGATATTTTGACAGAAATTAAAAGAAACAATATGGCCGCCACGAACTGTAAAAAAAAAAATAATAATAAATTTGGTATTGTTACAGCGCATGAAGAAATAGAGCCTCTCAGGGTTGGAGGAGATCTACAGTTTTTTGAAGAATCCAAACACCTAATTCGAGGAAAGCACTTTTCAAGACAAAGTTTACTCTTGGTGAATTTGTAAATTGCTTGAAAGAGGTATTAAATATGTAAAAAATCCTGGACCGAGATATTTAACATTCAATTTTCTTATATCACCGGTCGTTAAACTATACGTTTAGTCAAAAAAGCAATGCTACAAATACGTTTCGACAGTAAATATAATGCTACGAATTTGTTCGTGAAATGAAAAGTTCTTAAAATCATTTTTCCAAAACTCAAAAGGGAAAATTTATTATATGGGAAAAGTGTTCTGTGTTCTTAAAGTTTTAGGCCAGTTTATTTCAATATTATACAGAAATAAAACTTCCTAGAAACAGAATCATATAAATTTGGAAGTCAAATTTCAAAATACAGAAATAAACATTTGAAGTTTTCATACAACTATGACAGGTGAATCTTTTTTAAAGTGAACTCTTGTGTCAAATTAACTAACGTTAGATATTCAAATAACCGAAATGTTGTCTTCAAATAAATCAAAACAATATTTTTGTCAAAGTTTTGTAACCTCATTTTTCCAGAACAATTCAACATATGCCAAAATAGCAGAATTCAAAGTTTTTCACACATAAGATTTAAATGTTAGTCAAGTTCAATATTACTAATGCATTATTTTGATTGGTGGAAATCTTAATCGGTCACAAAAATGTGTACTTTTGTTGAACGAATTCGATTTTTCGAATCTAGAACTTCTGATTTCAGTGAGAACATTATTAAAACAAATCGTCCGCCTAAAAGTTTGGCTTGGTACTTTTTTTAAAAGTCTATTTTGTACAAAAAAAAATATTGAAAATCACTGTATTCATTTGAAGTGTTTTACGGACTGTTAGTTTGTATATTTTATTGAATGTTGAAAACAGTAGTTATTTCTTAAAAGACAAAGTAAAATTAAAGCTATAAACTGAAATTTTGCAAAAAATATTTGAGTCAAAAATCAATTCTTACCAACTTTTATTATTTTTTGTTAACTTTTTTATTTTTTGTAAAAAAACTGTCAATTCGATTTTTCTTAAAATTTTTCCGAATATTTTAAACGATATTTCTTAAAATATAAAATTAGTTTGAATCACAAATTTTTGAAAAGATATTTGAATCCAAAATCAATTTTTACCAACTTTTAATAATGTTTTTTTTAGGTTTTTATCTACACTAATATTATAAAGAAGAAAGACTTGTATTTTTGTATTTAACGAATACACTCAAAAAGTACTGGACCGATTTTAATAATTCTTTTTTCATTAGAAAGCTACATTATCACTGAGTAACATACGCTATATTTAGTATTAGATTACTATAGAAATCTTTAGAAATTCTTATTATAACCAACCGAAGGTGTAAAAAAATTAGCCATAAAATGTCTTTCATGGCATACGCTGTGGAGAGTATTAATGATAGGACAAAAAAATGTTTTCTAATTTAGTGATTCATGGCCGTTTTAATTAGCATGCTTATAACTTAAATATCTGTACCTATTTATGTCTACGCGTGCGAAGCCGGGATGAGCTGCTAGTTTTTTTTTTATAAAAAAACTGTCAATTCGATTTTTTTCAAAATTTTACTTGATGTTCAAAACGTCATTTCTTGTTACATACAATTATTAACTTCCCATAGGAATTTATTGTAATGGGTCCGATTTGACAAATTGAAAATTTTGACATTTCTCGACGTTTCAAGGTCCCCAGAGTCGAAATAAAAGATTTTTAGAAAGATGTCTGTGCGTGCGTGTGTACGTACGTCCGTACGTTCCCGACGTTTTTTTTTGTCGTCCATATCTCAAGAACCAGAAGAGATATCGACTTCAAATAAATTTTGTTATACAGATAATAAGGCAGAAAGATGCAGAAAGGGCTCTCAAGAAAATTGCGTGGGTGGTTTTTTTTACCATAGCAGTTTAAAAAAAAGGTGAACATTTTGGTTAACCCTAAATATCTCATGAACCAATGACGCTAGAGACTTAAATTAAATTTTGTATTATATATTGTAACGTGATACAAAACAATTATATTTTTGGAAAAAAATTCAATTAACGGTTTTTTTTTATAAATCAAAAAAACTGAAAAAAAAAAATTTGTCACTTCGAAAATTTTACGACTAAAATATGATTTCATCTCCAAAACAATTTTGTGCAACGAAGAATAATGTTTTTGACATGTGATAAAAATAATAACCTAAAAAAAATAAAAAAAAGTTGGTAAAAATTGAGTTTTGACTCAAATATCTTTTCAAAACTTTGAGATATTGGCTTTAAACTACTTTTATCTTTCAAAAAATATTGGTTTCAACATTCAGTAAAATTTTGAAAAAAATCGAATTGACAGTTTTTTTACAAAAAATTAAAAACCGAAAAAAAATTAACAAAAGTTGGTAAAAATTGATTTTCGACTCAAATATCTTTTCAAAAATTTGAGATTATGGCTTCTAACTAATTTTAACTTATAAGAAATATTGTTTTCAACAGTAGGAAAAATTTTGAGAGAAATCGAATTGACAGTTTTTTTACAAAAAATAATAACCTAAAAAAAAATAAAAAAAAAGTTGGTAAAAATTGATTTTCGGCTCAAATAGCTTTTCAAAAATTAAAAATATTGGCTTCAAGCTTATTTTTTTTCACAGAAAATATTGTTTTTTTATATTCAATAATTTTTTTATAAAAATCCAACAGTCCGCTTTTTCATAAAAAAAAAATAAAATCTACAAAAAATAGAACGCAAATTTGGTAAGAATTGATACATTTAGACAAACTTTTAAGCAAGACAAATCGATGGACGGGATGGGAAGTTATCAGTGTGGGTCGCATCCTCTTTTTTTGGAGATAAAATCATGTTGTTTTCGTAAAATATTCAAGGTGACAAATATTTTTTTTTCAGTTTTTTTGATTTATAAAAAAAACCCTTAATTGGATTTTTTAGACAAACATGTTTCTTTATTATCACGTAACAATATATAATATAAAATGTAATTCAAGTCTCTCGCGTTATTGGTTCGTGAGATATTTAGGATTAACCAAAATTTTCACCTGTCTATGGTAAAAAAACCACTCACTTATTTTTTTTTTTAGAGTCCTTTCTGGATTATTATCTGTCAACAAAATTTGTTTGAATTCGATATCTCTACTGGTTCTTGTGCTATGGACGACCAAAAAAACTTCGCGTACGTACACACGCGCGAACAGCCATCTTTCTAAAAATCTTTTTTTTCGTCTCTAGGGACCTTGAAACGTCGAGAAATGTCAAAATTCTCAATTCGACGAATCGACAAATCGGACCCATTACAATAACTTCCTATGGGAAGTTAATACAAATTGTATTTATTCTCAAACAATTTAAATAACGAGAGAATAAGTATGGCTGAAAACGCTTTTAAGCAGGTTAAAAATCTTGGAGTTAGCTTGTTACAACGGTATTTATCGTGTCTGTCTAAAGGTAAAACTCACAAAGTGAATAAAAGATTTTAAACTAAACGAGATCCAAATCTCTATGTTACTTGTCTTGTATGTTTACGATAATCTCGAAACCTCCTGAACGGATTTTTATGCAGTTTTAATCTACCGACAGAGTGTTTTCTGAGGAAGGTTTTGGTTGTTTCTAAGGTTTGTTCGAAATTGGTTGAAATAAAACGAAAAATGTTTAGGGTTTCGGAAAAAATCAGGTCGTCTTGGAGCCTTAATCGAAAACACTGCCTTATCTTTTGAAAACATGACAAAACAGTATTTGATGTATTGTATTTGGTATTTCCTAAACAAGTTAGGAATCACCGTAAAATTAAGAAATATTACGAATAAACTCAAAAACTACTTTAATATACAAGCGACGGATTGCTACAGTATAGGTGCATACATAATTTGTTCGTTAATGATTTTAAACTTGTAACAGACCATTTTTAGTAATTTAATTATAATAATTTTTAACAAAATTTTGTTAACAAAACTTAAATAATTTTGGCGGAACTATGCGAGTACTACCCTCTCAATGACATTTTGGATTTAAGGGAAATTTAAGTCGAATTTACTCTTTTATTACTACAATATTTTTATCAAATCATAAACTCCGAGTGGCACCAAAATTATCATGAAATTTGTTTTTTTTTAAATAAATTTATATTGAACTCAAAATTGTAGTAAAGAGTGAGAAATATAAACTGACATAGTCCAACTCCTATAATTCACCCTATTTCAATTTTTACCATTTTTAATAGGTTTATGTCGCAACTGAACGTCTTTTGAATGTTTATTCTATTTCACGCTTGGAGGCGTTGATTGTTATTTTCACTTGTCATTTCGTATCTTCAGCTTCAAAACAAAACACAGCTGATTACATAAAACGAGTTCTGGTTTGGTATAAATATGGCATAGAGGAGTTACCAACTAGTTGTAATGGTTTGGTTAAACTAAGCAATCACTATGGCAGAGTGGTATCATTCCATCTTGAAACGTTTTCGCAAGTCAGTGGAAGACAAGACATGCGGACTTCTTCATTGAAACTTGATTGTTGTTTTTATGAAATTATTTTCCTACTATACTCGTACTACGATTCAATAATTCTTGTACTCATACTACAGGTACCGGAAAATTATTGAAGACATTGACCTTAAAGTAATTGTGAACAATTCTTATGTTCGTTAGGTAGCTACATATACATATATATGTACTTATAAATGTCTTCAAAGTTATGGTTGTAATAATTTTTCTTTTAAAATTAGTTGATGGACAAATGGTGATAGTCATACCAAAGTAGGTATATTGGAGGTATAGTTGTTCAGGCTTGTATTTCTTGATTTAACGTCATAAATGACAAGATTTATATTTTTTGTTTGATTTGTCGGTTGATTGCGGCTTTCATCGGCAGTTCATTCGTCTTTTAACAGCTTAATTTGTGTCATTTGCCTTGTGCTAATTTTGTAGTCTATAAACTTGTTCCTATTCTGAATATTGAAACAAAATTCCAGTATCGGGTTAAGGAGGTTTATTAATTAGGTTGTAATAGCTTTCATATTTGCTTATTAAATAATAATAGAGGTTTATGGTTAGATCAGTATTTGTATTTCGACAGACATATAAATGCTGCTCTGACCAGGGCCAGAGGAGCCTTCGCTCTGACGAAACGGCTGTTTTTTAGCAGTCGGCTTGACCCCAGAGTGAAGGTAATTTGCTACATGGCCCTCATACGGCCGATGATCGTTTATGGTTGTCCTGTGTGGTTCAACGTTGCCCCTTCCCAGATGGAGAAGTTTCGGGTGTTCGAGCGGCAGTGTTTACGACGCTGTACCGGCTTATATCGAACAGCCGAATCTTCTTACGTGCATTACTATTCCAACGAGGTCCTATACAACGGGGCTCGAATCAACGGAATTGACAATTTCGTGATAAAACTCGTTCGAGGTCACATTGCAAGAGCTATGTCTTCGACCAACAATTTAATTTTCGGGGCGTTCTATCCGAACGACGAGTATTTTGAAAGTGCACGCTTGAGCGGCTTCATTCCACCAGAGGCATTCCTCTTTTTAGATAGATGCGGTCTGATACAGGATAGATTGGCAGTTCCGTTAATCTACCACGTCAGACGACGAACCGTGGATAGGCGACTCCTGTACAATCGGGACGTCATGGCACAAGGCGGAGCAGAGCTCCTTCGGTTCAGTAGGGCTGTGTCCGAACGGGACCGAACTGATAGGGTGAAGCAGGAGAGCCAGTTTTGGTGGCTTCAATCGGCACTTGATAGTGAGTAGTCGGGATGGGGTTTTAAGCCTTGGCCGGCTTACATACTCGTTTTATAGTTTTAGGGTTTAGTTTTAAGTAGAATAGGCATGGTGGCATAAAAAAAAAACATACAAAAAAAAAATACAAAAAATACAAAAAAGAAAAATACAAAAAAAAAATACAAACAAAAAATTTAAAAAAAACATGGAATAATCAAAAAAAAAAAAATAAAAAAAAAAAAAAGACAAAATATGAAAAACAAAAAACGTTAGATAGTTAGATTTGCTGCTGTGGTTGTTCTAGTTTTAAGTAGTTTATAGGTAGAATAGGTAGTTTTAGTTAGCTTTAAGTTTTATATTAAGGACCTTATTTTAAGTAGTTTTTAAGTAAAAATAAAAAAAGGACATTGATATTAGTTTTTTTGAAATTTTCTAATGAATAAAAAAATAAATAAAATGGAATTGAAGTTAAATAGATCTTAGGGCCGAAAGGCATTAGCATTAAGTATTATTGTTTAACTTAGAGTGTCCGTATGGGACCAGTAAGTTAGTTGTAAGTTATGGATAATTAGGCTAGTTTTATGAATTTTTGTCTAGCTTTAAGATAGTCTTAAGAATGAATTAATAAAAATGAATTTGGAAAAAAAAAAAAAAATAATAGAGGTTTATCTAGAAACTTGAGGTGATATAATTTATATTAATTAATTGATCGATACAAAAATTGATCTTGCATTGTAACTGAGGAATTTTCTTGTGCACTACTACACGTTTACAAAGAAATAGATATTTTAACAAAGTTGGGAACTTTGCAAGACTGACATATTATGTATCAACAGATAATTTATTTTTTTCACACTAGTAAAAGTTTTATTTTTAGGGATATGTTTTAGATCAATTTATTTTTATTGTTTACTTCTTACTTATTTAAGAATAAGAAAAAGCTTTTAATTATATGTATATAACAAATAAAATACCATTAATTATGTACATATGTAAATAATATAGTACTAGTATAGATTCATTTACGATATTATGAAGAACAGTGTTGATAGATGATAACTTCTAAAGATTTTTGACACAGGCGTTTATTTCATCATCAGGAGTTGATCGAGGATTGACAGGCAATTTTTGACGAAAGTCCCCTGACAGCAATATCAGAGCAACACCAAAAAGCTGTTGATTACCGCGTAAATCTTGCATTGTTCGATTAAATGCTTTTATTGATTTTTTATTCGCCATTGTGCACTCATCCCATATAATAATTGACATTAATCGCAGAACTTTTGCCATAACAGAGTTTCTCGAAATATTGCAAGTTGGAGCTTCAATCACCTGTACATTCAATGGCAATTTTAATGCAGAGTGTGCTGCCCGACCACCTTCTAATAATGTAACAGCAGTTCCCGATGCAAGTGCCAATGCAATTTTCTGTTCCGATCGAATAGTCCCTAAAATCAATGATACAACGAAAGTTTTGTCTGTACCACCAGGCACCAGGTGCATCCAAGAAATATAATCCACCTGCATTATTGGAAACGGCTTGCATGATTGTGTCATTACATTATACATGTTTTTGTTGAATATTCATTTTGGTGCTATTACAATTTTGTGATTATCAGATGGCATACGATCAACAGCAATTTTGAACAATTGAACTAATGCGTTATGCTGATGGAAAAATCTTTGTAGCTTACGAATAATTTCTCGTCTTGTATTTGAAACTATTACACAACGTTGATCCCTGTAACATGTATGCAATTTTAGGTAGATGTTGAATCAGAATTTTTAAGACTTTATGATTCAGATTGATATAAACATGGACCATCCTGTTGAGGTATTTACCTTAAAAGTCGGCATACAAATATCTCTAATAATTTAAGTAGCACCAAAAGAAGTCATTTGAAATGCCGAATTGTGAATGAATATTAATCACGCTGCGATACATTAGCTTGTGCGCGTTCATCTGTAATCTGAGATCGTCTTAATAATGCCTTTTGATTTGCATTACGCGTTCGCCAGCCTATGTTTGGTCGTCTTGCTCGTGGCATTTTACCTTCACTCAACAACTCAACAATATTTTGGAAAATATAAACACAAAGCAATAACTCAACAGTATTTTGGAAAATATAAACACAACAAAGCAATAATTATCGCTGATAAAATGAAATTACATATGATGATAATTAATTTGTTTGACAGAATTAACGTCACTTTTTTTGTCGTCGATTGTTTTGCCAAAGATTCAAATTGGCTTTTAAGTATAAGTACAAATTGTTTGTATATGGGAGTATAGAAAGATGTTGATTTTACACTTTTCCAAGATTTTTTTTTAATTTTATCTACGTACAAACCTTCTCTGGACTTTCACGAATAATTCAAGACTAAAATTAGCCAAATCGGTAAAGGCATTGTTGAGTTATAACATTACAACGAAAAGTGGCATTGATTTATATATATATTGATTGTAATACTTTGATTTCTAAGATCGAATCTTTTAGCTTTAAGCTCGTAGATAAATAAATAAATTATTAATTTAAAAAAAAACATCTTAACGAATATTTGGTTTTTAACCAACTCAAGTGCTGGGAATTTAGATATTCGCTTCGAAATATGTAATTCCAAAAATGCTCTATTTTGTTGGAACACTTCTTTTATACGTTCTTAATACTTCTTAAAAAGTCGTCTTATTTTTGACCGGAAAAAATGTGAAGGCGTGAGGGGGGTCAAGTACACTGCTTTGCAAATAACTCACAAACTATAATTGTATTTGAAAACATTGTAAGAACCTGTGTTCTGTTCGCATTCAATGTGTAGCAAAGTTAGAAATTGAGAAAAAGAACCTATACGCAGAAGTTAAGTTTTTACATTCGAAGGTTAATAATTATTAAAATTCAACGAAACTTAGACCAGATATAATAAACTATACTTTAGTAAAATGTCCAATTTTAAAGAGGATACGGTATCAGGATTAACTATATTTAATTTGTTTCCATGTCTTCCATTTTGCAAATCAAACAAGTCTAAATGAAAAAAGAGGCTGGGATGCGATCCACACTGATAACTTCCCATCTCGTCTGTCGATTTATCTTGCTTAAAAGTTTGTCTATATGTATCAATTTTTACCAAATTTGCGTACTATTTTTTGTAGATTTTATTTTTTTATGAAAAAACGGACTGTTGGATTTTTATAAAAAAAATTACTTAATATCCAAAATAATATTTTCTGTGAAATAAAATAAGTTTAAAGCCAATATTTTTAATTTTTGAAAAGCTATTTGAGTCGAAAAACAATTTTTACCAACTTTTATAATTTTTGTTTAGGTTTTTATTTTTTGTAAGAAAACTGTCAGTTCGATTTTTCTCAAAATTGTTCGTAATGTTGAAAACACTATTTCTTATAAGTTAAAATTAGTTAGATGCCATTATCACAAATTTTTGAAAATATATTTGAGTCGAAAATAAATTTTTACCAACTTTTGTTAATTTTGTCGGTTTTTAATTTTTTGTAAAAAAAACTGTAAATTCGATTTTTTCAAAATATTACTGAATGTTGAAAACAATATTTCTTATAAGATAAAAGTAGTTTAAAGCCAATATCTCAAAGTTTTGAAGAGATATTTGAGTCGAAAATCAATTTTGACCAACTTTTATTATTTTCTTTTTAGGTTTTTATTTTTTGTAAAAAAACTGTCAATTCGATTTTTCTCAAAATTTTATCAGATGTCAAAAGCATTATTCTTCGTTGCACAAAATTGTTTTGGA
Source organism: Eupeodes latifasciatus (assembly GCA_920104205.1). Lineage (NCBI taxonomy): Eukaryota > Metazoa > Arthropoda > Insecta > Diptera > Syrphidae > Eupeodes > Eupeodes latifasciatus. The sequence continues at coordinate 22,658,633 of OV049924.1, read as the reverse complement.
GATGAAATCATATTTTAGTCGTTTTTTTTTTTGCGTTTTATTATCTGTATAACAAAATTTATTTGAAGTCGATATCTCTTCTGGTTCTTGGGCTATGGACGACGAAAAAAACGTGCCGAACGTACGGACGTACGAACGTACGTACACACGCACGCACAGACATCTTTCTAAAAATCTTTTATTTCGGCTCTACGGACCTTGAAACGTCGAGAAATGTCAAAATTTTCAATTTGACAAATCAGACCCATTACAATAACTTCCTATGGGAAGGTAATAAGAATTGAAGGACAGAGTTCCTTCGCAGATGATGGTCTAACTAAAATGGTTCTTCAACGGCAACAGATGGCGCTATCGGTAATAAACTGTAGGGTTTCTTGTTGACATTAAATTTTTGCAAAATTAGTTAAACTAATACGTCTTATGTCTATTTTCATGTAATTAAAAAAACTAAGTTAAATCAGCTTACAAAACTAAAACTATATTTTTTTTGGTTAAACATTAATAATAAAGAAGAATATAAGGAAGTGTAAGGAACTCAAATACAAATTTTTTGCTCGACAATATTTAATCCCAGATTTAGAAGTAAAATATGAATTATGAATCTTTTTTTTCTGAAGACCTGGCAAGATCGTTGGGAAATTTTTTCCCTGAGTTATGTCAAAAAAAAAAACAAAGTTTCAGAGTGGCACCGCTGAAAGAAAACGCAGATAAAACAACTTTTTACAAGTTTTTCAAAGAAAAAGTAAATAAAACACATACATATGAAATGATATGAATATATTTTCTTTTTTATTATAAAGTTTTGACGTTGACATTATCTATTTGTGAAAGACTACATCGTTTAAATGACCACCACGTGAATTGTTGCAAGCATCGATGATTTTAAGATAATTTTCGACCACTTTTTGACACATATTGGGTGATATCTCAGCCATAACTTGACGAATGTTAGTTTTAAAGTGCTCAAAAGTTAAAGGTTTATTTGAATAAACACGATCTTTCACGGAGCTCCACAAAAAAAAAATTTCGAGCGGTGTCAAATTGCAAGAACTTGGTGGCGAGTTGATGAGAAATTACGCGTCCAGGAATTGTCTCTTGCATTAAAGCCATATTCTCTCGAGCTGTGTAGTATGTGGCACCGTCTTGTTGAAACCACATATTCTCCAAGTCGTATTCTTCAATTGGATGCAAACAAAAAGGCGGTTATCATATGACCATAATGCTCCGAAATGACGGTTAAAGTCGTTCCATCGTCGTTTCCGAAGAAGTAAGGCCCAAACACACCTCCGGACTGAAGAGCGCATCAAACAGTGACTTTTTGTGGATGTAATGGCCTGCCTTTGGTACCAGTGGCATGATGCCTCTTGCGAGAAATTGAAAAATCTTCCAAAGGTTATTATTGTCATGAAAAGTGCTTTCTCAAATTGGACATTCGGATTCGGCTTAAAACTGTCCCTAACAACAGTACTCGCACACAGGAATGGTTGCGAGTAGTAAGTAACTAGGGCCTAGTTCTCAACGGACTGTTGAGCCAAATAAAGTATTTATTTTTCAATGGCTTCTTTTCAATTATTCAAGGATTCTCAGAACTCAAAATATCACAATTTTGTTTATTAACATGCCCAGTACTCACCGAGTGAAGAAAATTTCGTTCGGAAAATCGCCGTCCACCGCCTGTTGTTCAAGCGCCCATTCCATGTTTCTACAACGTTGTGAAAGGTCAGATGGCTTCAGTTGTTGTGTGAGCTGGACTTTGCAAGGATGTTGGTGTAGATCCAAATGCAAAATACGCCATAATGTGCCGTAAGACAGTCTGAATTCCTGAGAACGACAAGGAATCGACACATTCGGGTCTTCGGCAACACTTTCACTTACAGCAGCGATATTTTCAGTGGTATGAGCAAAACAATGATGCACAGGCCTTCCAATATCTGTAACTAATACAGTATCTTCAAATTTCTTCACAATTTTGCCAATTGCTTGCGTAGTTGGATGATAATATTAACCATAAGCTCCTTTTAAAACACAATATGTGGCTGTGGCAGAATCACCATTTCTGTAGTAGGTTTAAAAAAAATGTTTGCGTTGTGCGATGGTTAAGCGATCCATTTTCGTAAATATCAGACTTTCAACTGAGAAAAAAAAATGGTTTAACAACTTAGTTTTACAGATGTCGAATTCTAGACCTATACTTTAAAACCAAAAAATCGATAACCTTTACATTAATGAAGTGTGTTAAGTAAATATTTTGTACGATATTGCGGTCCAACTTATTTTATTATCGTCTAGATGGAGGTAGGAAGGCTTCGACTGTCTTTTAAGTGTTTTGAGTAAAGCTTGTAACCTATTTTTACTTCTTCAAAATTATCAAGTTAACCTTAGTATTTAATTTAATTTTTGCGGCGCATTAATGTTCCTCGGAAACTTTGTTCACTTACATTTTGAACCATTATGGTATAGATAGTCGTATTTGACTAAGAATTTCAAGTCGTTAATTGACGAAAACTAATTCCCTGTAACTACACTTCTGAAATGTAAGAAAACAGTTAGTAGTATTGAAATCAGTAACTTCATGGCTTCCATTCATTCTTGAAAAGTGATATATAAATATTCGTACTTACTTTGACAGTTTCAAAAGCACTTAGGGGTTGGGAGGGGACAAGAGATTGACAAGTTAGAACCTTCGTTTTTATGAACATGCTTCCTGGCTCCTTATTTTGTCTCCAGTCAAAAATAAGAAAAGTTTTTAGACAGTTTCATTTACTTATAAAAGAAGCTCTCTTATCAAAATTCAGCTTTTTGGGGATTTTTTCGAAGTTAAGCCATTTTTGCATTTTTATTTTACAGGGCTACTTGAAATTTCTATTATTTTGTTGGTTGTTAAGTGGTTTTGTGATTAGTTGTTTTTATCACTGACTATATTTATTACTAGCGGCCCATTCCGGCTTCGCACGGGTAGACATAAATAGGTACAGATATTTAAGTTATAAGCATGCTAATTAAAATGACCATCAATCACTAAATTAGAAAACATTTTTTTGTCCTATCATTACTACTCTTCGCAGCGTATGCGATGAAAGACATTTTATGGCTAATTTTTTTACACCTTCGGTTGGTTTTAATAGGAATTTTTTAAGGATTTCTATAGTTATCTAGTTCTTAATATAGCCTATGTTACTCAGTGATAATGTAGCTTTCTAATGAAAAAAAAATTATTAAAATCGGTCCAGTTTATTCGTTACATACAAAAATACAAATATTTCCTCTTTAATATTAGTGTAGATAAAAGTAAGGCTTCCAAACCATATAAAATCTTGTCTATCACTTCACCTTGGGGATGTTAGATTTTATGTTGAACACCATATCAAAAACTCCTTTGGAAGAGATAAACATATGGAAGTCTCATATTTTTTGATTTTTTAACTAAGATAGCTCTGAAAAAAGTCAACAATAAGCATAATTATTATGAAAAAATTTGATGAATTACAAAACATTGAGAAACATAAATATCACGAATCATTAAATAAATTTGATTCTGTTATTTTTGCCTTGCATATTATTTAATAGCTTTTATAAATATAAGTATAGATGGGAAATAAGAGCAATGATGGACTTTAAAGTTCAAATTTCAACTGATTTGCGTATCTTCTTTGAAAAATGGACACTTTTTTCTTTTAAAATAAGGAAACACGTTTCCTTAATATCAAAAATAGTACTCAACTTTTAGACATATGCTAATTTTCCTCACCCTTCTTAATTTCTATACCTACCAAAAAACATTCCCTTTTCAAAAAACTTTTCAAATTGATATTAATTTCCTTAGATTGAAACACGACCTTTATTCATCACACTAAGTTCAGAAACCTGAACAATCATCATACATACATCAACCACCATTACCCATTGCATCTGTCAAAGTTAACGAAAAAAGAATTTTTTTTTTTTAAAACAAAGCAACATGTAACAAGCTTTATTTTATGCCATCAGTGCGACTCTCTGTCAAATGGAATTTCACTTGCTTCCCATTTGAATGTTTTCCTAATTTTAGAGTCACTTATCAGGATTCTAATTGACACACTTTTTGCTTTTCACAGTGCGAAAGAAGCTGGAAAAAATACGTCGACGAGGAAAAAGGTTTGTGTGTGTGTTGTTTTTTGTTTTGTTCTTATAAGAGAACAATTTCCCCGACGATTTTATGACTTCCATGTCTAGCGAATATCTCAAGCTCCGACAACGTCCCTTACGCCATCCACCCATTTACAACACCCCCCCCTCCGCATTGTTTTCAACGTGAATTGTCGAAAAAATTGTTGCGTATTTTATCCCCCTCCCCCGCATCTCCGTCATATATCGGATCGGCCATCGCATAGGAATGAGTATTTTTCTTTGGGTTTTTCCTTCTTTTTTTTGTTGTTGTTTGTTCTCTCATTTTATTCTGGTTTTTGGATTTTCTTTTTGTTTTTCCCATTTTCGTTGTTTTTTGTTGGTTGATTTTCTCCAATATTTTTAACTTCACCATAGAGATAGAGAGTGGGCGTATAGAGAACACGAAGTATAGAAATTCAAGACAAACCGAGACATATGGATGACGACGACGGACGACGAACGGACGACGACGAAGAAAAAGACGACGAAAACGACGAAGACGACGAGGACAACGAGCAACAACGACTACACGACGACGATGATGACGATATGGAAAGAAAATATACAAACAGGGGTTGATAAAATAAATTTCCACCCCTTCTTGTCGTTTTTGTTTTGTTGTTGTCATTTTGCTTCTGCTCCACAGACTTGCGTGGAAGGGAAACGAATTTCCCTCACAGCCAGAGCAGTGGTAGTGGTGTGTATCTGTGCTGTGCTATGCTATGCACTGCCTTATGATCCGCTCCCCAATCATGAACACAAATCCACCACACAATTTTCAGGGGGTGGTTGCTGTTGCTGTTGCTCTTGCTGCCACAGAAGGCAAAGGAAAACTCACTAAGGCACACACTCAACAACACCCACGAAAACTGGAGAAAATTCTCACATACACCAATCTATAGTATATGTTGAATTGAAACTTTTCCCTCCTCTCCCTCCATGGAATATGAACGAAATGACGACGCAGCGGTACTGCTGCTGCTTCTGCTACTTCTGCTGTTGATGATGATGATGGCGATGATGTATCTATGACTGTATTGTGCTTCGGCAATTTCCACGTTTTCCTCTTGAAATACAAAAAAAACACAAATATCAACAACAACAATACACCCATACACCCATGCAAAAGCGACCAAAAAAAAAACACACCACGCGCAGTATGGAGCTCAACTGTACAACAGCTTTTCCTACTGGGTATCCTAGTATCTTATTGAATATTCGGATATGATTCGTTGTTCGTCCGTCCTTTTAGTATGATATTGAGTTTTGTGTAGTTAAGTCAGAAAATAAATATTTCGACATTTCGATATTTAAAAAAATAAATATAAATATTAAAAAAAAATATTGTATTAAAATAAAATAACTTTAAATATTTTAAATATATTTAAATACACTCTCGTTCGTATCTTTGCTCTGTCTTAAACGAAAAAACATCAAAAAGTATCTTATCCGTCAACCATTTCTGCATCCCTTAAACAAAAAAAAACCAAACCAACAAAATAGTATCTTAAACTTGTAGTTATTTTGGCTTCAATGTTTTTCTTTTCTTCGATTTGATATATTTGTCTTTTTTGTTATCTTCAACAAAAAAAAATATCAAACTATCTTTAACGGACTCGAAATATATTGAAACCTTCGACGAAATAAAATAGTAATACAAAATAAATTGACTTTGAATTGAATCTTTGATCTCTCGCGGACATAAAAATATATTTTAAAAAAAAAATTAAATACATATTGTTAAATCGCAAGTTTAAATATTTAAAAACTTATTCGTGATAGAAACCTCAAAACATCACACAATAAAATATAAAAGTGCATCTTTTTGGTTTTGTGTGTTATTTTTTTTGTCTAAAGTGCATCAAGTGGTTCTACAAGTGATGCACGCATCTTAAAGATAAATAATAATAAATATTCAAATAATTTATAAAAATAACAACAACAACAAAATTATTATTAATTGCAATTCCCATGGAAAGTGTATAAAAGAAATTAAGTAGTGATCAATTGTGATAGAAGGAATATAAGTATAAAAGATACAAAATAAAAAAAGTATCTTTTTTTTGGTGGTGTTTTTTAATTTAATTTGTTGATGATTTTTTCGAAGAAGAAAAAGTGATAATTGTGAAAATACCATACGGTAGATATTTCTCATCTCCGTTTGTATCTTAAAGATATTCATTATAAAAAAAAATATATAATATTACTTATTTAATAAAAGAAAAGTAAATTTCTCGTCGTCATCGTCGAAGTCGTCAGAAACATCATCGTTGTTTCGTTGTAGCTCTTTAATCGAATTATTCAATTCGATATTTTGAATATCTTTTTCTTATTATAAACAAAAGTTAAAGAAAAATCATTCCATATGGTTCATATTATTGAATTTGTCGGCCAACCGAAGGTTGAGTTTGCTCAACAAGTTACTGTGAGTACATACAAAATGAATACTTATATAAAAGAAATCCTATTTTATATATTATTTTATATCTATGTATCTTTATATACCAATTTTAATATCTCAGAGAGTATAGAGTACGTACTACTGTTCATGATGTTCACCAAAACCAAGCAACCTGATAGATACGCAGTATCTTCGTACTTTAAGCAATTAATCATTTTTGGCAAAGTCATCTTGTTTTTTCTTCTGATTTTTCTTTTATTTTTTTATGATGGTTTTGTTTGAGGAAAATTTGTCGTTTTTTATCTTTTTTTATTTTTTGTTTAGTAAGGGGATTTGTTTTTTTTTTTTTTTTTATTTTCTTTTTTTTTGGATTTTATTTTATTTTACGAGGAGGGTACAAATTTTGTGTCAGGTTGTTTGGAAAGCTTATCGTGTTTGTAAAATAAAAGTAAGGGAAACTGAGAATTTGATTGTGTTAGATACGATAGCAAGCTCAACAAATCGATAGCACATATTAGGGATTTTTATTTTCGTTTTTTGTTGTTGTTGTTGTTGATTCTTATATATCACACTCATATATAGATATAGGCGCAACTCTCTTTAGTCGGTTAAGAGGATTATGTGTGTGTTTAGGGCGAAATGTTGGAGCGTATGTTATCATCAGCTTAGCAGAAAATAAGCTTATATTGGAAGAGATAAGATTTTCGAATGAAATATTCAAACCTATACCAAAATTTATTTATATGTTTTAGAAAACAATATTTTTTTTCTAAAAAAAAAATAAAAAATACAGGCTTTTATGTCACAAATGGGTATGGTCGATCCAAAAAGTATTCATATCATACAATATTCACTTATATAATTTATATTTAATTGAAGTTTGATTGTAAAAACACAAAAATCACTCTAAGAGACACACATATTTATTCCCTCAAGTACGAGTACTTATCACGAAAAAGATAGATAAACATATTTTGTAGTTCCTTATCTTCTTCAATAAAAATTGGGATCTAAAATCGTGTTTTAAGGGAATATTAAAATAAGAACAAACAGGTGTATTTTTAATCAGATACATTTTTTAAAACATATTTCTTAATACAAAAATTAGAAACTGACATTTTAAGAAATGTGTTTTTTGATGTTCTAATATTGAATTCAACAAATCTTTCAAATTAAAAAAATCTGTCTTTAAGATTCAACTTTTTAAAATAATTAATAAAAAAAAAACAACAATTTATTTTGAATACTATTTATTTTTATAGTTTTTTAATATTCTAATTCTATACATTATTAAAAAACATTAAAACGTATTAAAATGTGAGTCTTCTTTTACTTAAACATTCATAAATCAGCGTTAAGTTGAATTTTATAGTTTTTCAAAGTACTAACAAAATAGAAATAGATTCCCTTAAAATATAAAATATGCTCTTTTTTATTTATTAAGGAGTTTTAATTAAAAAAATCAAAACAAATGAATATTCCGTGACATAATTAAAAAAAAAAACAACTTAAATATAACGTTTGCTAAAAAAAATCCTATTTTACTCAAAAAGGTTCTTTCCAGAAGCTTACAGTTAATACAAATTCCATATATTCTCTGAAAAACTTCTGAAAAATTTCGAAAACTTCTCCGGAAAAAAAAATAAAGTTTTTCGATATTGGATTTAATCAAAAATAAATTTTTTTAGTTCAAATAATTTGTTATTTATTTTTTTAACTAAAATTTAATTTAACAACAAAAATAGAATATTTAAAATTTAATTATTTTTGGTTAAAATCGTAATCAACAAGAAAAATTGAAAATTTCTGTATAATATTATGTGTGACCTAGTTAATCAAACCCTTGACCTATATTTTAAAGCGTCGTATGTATAACAAAACATGAATTAATTTCCATATTCCATGAATTTAGTAGAAGATTTAAATTCAAAAACTCTGTTTTTTTGTTATATTTAAATTGAAATTTTGATTTAAAGTTTTTAAATTTAAAAAATTTAAAAATATTTTATTTAAGATCTAATTTAATATAAGAGTGAACAAAAATTGTTTAGGTTTTTAAGATATTTGTAATGTAAAAATAAAAAGAATGTTAGGATGTTTCCATAACTAATTTTTTAGATGTTTTGTTTGATTTTTAATTTAATTTAATTTTTGTTTTTATTAAGATTATATTTTTTCGAAAAACTTAAATTTTTACAAATTTTAACTTGTTAGAATTGAAATGCGAAAAAAAAAATGTAGGGACAAAATAATAAATCAGTCAAAAATAAAAAGATATGAAATAGATATAATCATTTAGCTTAGAAATTTTATGTTTTAATTAAGTAAACTATCCATTTTGTTGTAAGCAAAATAGAAAACAATTGAAAAAAGTATTTTGGTTGCACTTTAATAAAGGCAAAATAATTTTCTATCATCAAAGTGAAAAGATTAAAACTTTAATGAAGGTTAAAAAAATTACTAAGGCGAATAAAATACGAGTAGTAATAATTTAAAAGATGTGAAGAAGTTAATTTCAATCAATTAAACAATTTAGTGATTTGTTTGTTTAAATAATTCTTAATAAGAATTATTTGGTGCATTTTTCAAATACTTATTCAATATTTTGAAAAGCCATTGAATTTTAGAATTTTAATGAAAACGTTATAAAGGAAAATAAAATAGTCTTAAAAAACCATTTTGAATTATGTTAGGAAATCAAAATACAAATATCGAATATTAAAAATGTTTGTTTAAAAAACGAATTTTTAAAGCATAACATCAACAATTTCATGTAAACATTATTTTTATTAAAACTTTTAAACAAATTTATATCCAAAAAATGCTTTGAAGTTCGATTCTATTATTTATTTTTTTTTACAAAATCAATAAATATATTTGTATGTGCATTTTTCAAGCTTACATTTTATTAAATTATTGAAACTAAAAATACTTGTTTTCAAAATACCAATATCATCTTTATTTTTGTTTTGTCTAAAAACAGTTTTCTTCTTGTGAAATTCTTAATAATTTTTAAATGTTTATTCCAAATACAATAAAATGTTTGCTATTAACAATAAACAAAATTAAGTAGTATTTAAAATATAAACATTTAACAGTATCAGTGTAAATTTTGAGTGCATTTGGTTGACTTCTGATAAACCGTGTTAAATTAAAAAAGAATTGCTTCAATGTAAGCAGTGCTGTTAATAAATCTTTGAATACCTGCATTATAATATTGAACTTAAGAAAAAAAAAACATTCATTAAAGAAACATTTTTAATATCAGTTTTCAATTTTCATGCAAACGATGTAGTTTTAAAAAGTTTCAATAGGAAAAATAAACTATTTTCTTGTTTAAGAAAATTGTTATAAATTAAAGTTTTTCCACTTTAAAAGACTAAAATTTCACAAAAACTAATATTTTATTCGCCACAGACAAATTGTTAAATTAATTCAAGCCCCACAATTTTAAATGACCTATTAAAAAATTTTAATTAATAGCAAATATTTTTTTAGTCATTTTGTTCACGTTGATCTCTAGCTCATAAAATTAGGGTATTCTTAAAAAATATTTTATGACAAGTTTTTTTTTATGTCTATGAAAACTTAAATGACTTTATTTATATACCTAGACAAATTCAAATCATTTTCCTAATAGGCTTATAGTCTATCATATTCAGTTAATTAAAAACAAATACTTTAAATTGTCTCGGTTATGAAAAATCCCCGGTTATGAAAAACTGAATGAACAAGTGAAAATACTCTGTTTTCCAACGAGAAATTTAAAGCAAGTATCTAAATTCATGTTGAAATTCTTCTTTCCATAAAATTGTTCATTTTGTTGTTTATTTTCTATGATGTCTATTCAAAATTATTCTGTAGTGTAAAGTGAAATAAAAAGTGTGGTATTCTGATAAAAAACAATTTTAAAATTTGAGTTAAAAAATATTAAAAAAACCCTCATAACTTTTTTTTTAATAAATAAAATAATTTAAAAAAATATTCAAGTTTCTATTTAAATTAAAATTGACAGTCATTAATATTTTAAACATGTTTAATTTTACCGCTTATGATCCGATAGGTGCGTTTAAATAAAGTTATTAATTAATTCAGTGATGTGAAACATACAAAGTGACACATAGCTAGTCCCGTATTTCATTGAACGAAAACATTTTTAAGGCATTTGTTTAATTTGACTTTAATTTATTTAGTCTTTCTTCTTGTTTCTCCAAACCCAATTAATATTATTTCAGAAAAAGAACAGCAATAAAAATATAGTTCAATGTGGCGTATGAGTGTTTTTTTTCTTGTAACTTGCTGTTTAATTCCAAAGTTAGTTAAATTTATAAAGAATTTAATTTTTTGTTTGAAGAAACGAATTCTTTTTAAACACGAAAATATTTAAAAAAAAACATCATTAAAGTAAAACTATCCAAAAAAGATCTTGAAAAAAAAAAGAAAACTTAAAACACAAAAAAGTTGACTTTGCCTTCCATTTTAAAGACCCCAATTTTTGTTTTTTATATACCTACAAATTTATTTATTTCTGCTTTTGAGCTTTTTATTCACGCATTTGAATTTTATAGTTCTTCTCCTCGCTATATCATGATCAACGATAAAACGGAATTTATTTCGCAAGAATAACCCAACTTAAAGATATTAGCCTTCAATTAACTTCTTTAATCTTTCTACGCAAATAAAAAACGAATTTATGGCCAGCAACAAAACCCCAAATTAAAGCGACCATCAGTCCTTTTTATTTATAGGCTCAGGTATAGGCTAGCTGATACTTGGGTTGGAGTTTGGGGCTGATGTTGGTGCTGGTGCTGAGCAAGAAGCACTCATCCTTTATGCCCACCAAGTCATTGACTTTCGAACCACCACCATCGCCACATTTTTCGCCTTAAGGTCCACTTTGCATAAAATAATAACACGAGCAATAACGTGTCCCTCAAGCTATTTAAGCTTTTTAAAAATAGAAAAAAAAAATATTCTTCCCATCCTCTTATTCCAAAAAACAAAAAAAATAAACCTTTAAATAAAAAACAAATGAAAAATGGGAAAAGCAAACCCTTTTTAAAAAACATTCAAACTCATACCCACTCGCATCCATTTGCTTTTGCTCCATCAGGATTTGATGAATTTGCCGCCTGAGGTGTGTTGGCCGCAATTAAAATAAATGTCTCCTTCGAATGGCATGGAATTTCCGTTATAACTCTATACGTATATATTATATCAATGTCGCGGAGGTGGTGTATATAGTCCATGTAATTTTCTTAATAAATACGATTATTGCCGATTTATTTATGCATGAATTGCAAAAGCTACCCTTTTGCCTTAACATAATACTTTATCGTACATACATAGGTATACCTTTATAAAACTAGGTAAGTACTTTGGTTTGAATATATACAGAAAAACAACAAACTGTTTTTTGCTTCATTTATCATGACACGGCATTACAACTCAAATCACAGCCGTCACAATATAACAGAAAACGGCAAAACTATACTGTGGCGATATGGCATGGTTTAAATCGTTGGGCGCCATTTAAGTCCTACGTTCATTGTCGTTGTCGATCCGATTTCACTCACTAGTCTTTTCTGCTTGTAAATTTTGTGGATACGGCAGCAGAATATATACTGACAAATACTCATATAGTGTTTGAAAAGCATGACGATAATATTCCGCTCTACCTTTTTTTACCGACCGCGAAGTATTTTGCGGTGCAATAACACACAGTGTCCCGTTTGTAGTTTTACACCACATTGAAGGGTAAGCAAATTGCCTTCGGGTATTAGGTATCATTCAAATTGGCGCTAAGGGTGACGTTATGCTAATATGGTGCTGACTGAACTCAACTAAGGTCTCTTTGCCTAAGAAGGAAACATGAGACGCACTCCTTCCAATCTACTGTACTGCTGCTTAGCTCCAAGGAAAATGCGTGCGTGAGTCACGCGGAACATAGGCAGAAAATTAGAAAAATAATGTCCTCATTGTAGTCACCTCAAAAAAGGATTCGCTCAAGGTTGTATTTTATAAAAAATAAGTTTGTTATGCTGAAGGAGAATTTTTCTCTTCAGACTTCATTATAGGACTCTTACACGGTGACGCTTATGACTGTCGAAGCGGCACGGAACAAGGTGTAAGAATTAAATCTACAAGTGTTAAGTAATAATAAGCACGATATATTAATTTTTTGTTTTCTGTTGAAGTTATAACCGCAACTACACTTTTATACGCTTTAAAGACGTTATGTTTTTTCGTTCGTTCGTTCATTCGTCCTTTGGAATAAAAAAAACTATAATAATCAAGGATTGAGTGGAACTTGACTTTTAGTTGCGGTCTTACACTCTGTCAAGTATTTTGATTCCTTAAGTAAATCGTTTGGATTTAATGTCATTAGCACCGCAACGACACGACGACGAAGCAACGGACGTGGCACTATGATGGTTAAAACAGGTAAAAAGGCAGGCTCATGTAGTTTGTACATTTGTTTGGTTAAACTACTTAATTATGGCAGGAATCGCGATTATAAGTGGTTCTTTGAATTCAACCGGAAAGCCGTTATTGTTTTGTAAAATCAGAAAAGCGAAATCGATTTGGGTCAATGGTGAACAAATATATCCGGATGTTTATAGTTTGTGATTTTGATGGATTAGGGCGTTTCTTAATTTAATTTGAAAAAGGTATCGCATAACTCGCATATCTATGTCCTGTCCATGGCTTGTTTGTAATAATGATTGAATTATTTCCAAAAAAAGGTATTGAAATTTTAGCCAATAAGCTTATGATTGATTAAATATGACTAAAGTGTGGGAAAATACAAAAAAAAAATACTCAAAATAGTCCAAAACTTTTTTCAAGCAACAATTTATTCTAGAATAAATTAAGTTTAAGATCAGATTATGTTTGAACATTGTCCCTAAGGTTTTGTTTTGAATATCCGTGAAATTTGTAAAGCTAAAAAAGAATAAATTAACGCTGAGTAAGGTTTACAGAATTTAATTTCAAAGAATGATAGTAAAACATGACTTATTAACCTCCCATAGGAAGTTATTGTAATGGGTCCGATTTGTCAAATTGAAAATTTTGACATTTCTCGACGTTTCAAGGTCCCTAGATTCGAAATAAAAGATTTTTAGAAAGATGTCTGTGCGTGCGTGTGTACGTATGTTCGTACATCCGTACGTTCGCGACGTTTTTTTCGTCATCCATAGCTCAAGAACCAGAAGAGATATCGACTTAAAAAAAATTTTGTTATACAGATAATAAGGCAGAAAGATACAGACAGGGCTCTCAAGAAAATTGCGTGGGTGGTTTTTTTACCATAGCAGTTTCAGAAAAAAAGTGAAAAATTTGGTAACCCTAAATATATCATGACCCAATGACGCTAGAGACTTGAATTAAATTTTATATTATATATTGTAACGTGATACAAAAGAAGTATATTTTTGGAAAAAAATCAAAAAAACTGGAAAAAAAATTTGTCACCTCGAAAATTTTACGACTAAAATATGATTTCATCTCCAAAACAATTTTGTGCAACGAAGAATAATGTTTTTGACATCTGACAAAATTTTGAGAAAAATCGAATTGACAGTTTTTTTTATAAAAAATAAAAACCTAAAAAAACATTACTCATAGTTGGTAAAAATTGAATTTCGACTCAAATATCTTTTCAAAAACTTGAGATTATGGCTTCAAACTTATTTTATCTTATAAGAAATATTGTTTTCAAAATTCCGAAAAATGTTGAGAAAAATCGAATTGACAGTTTTTTTACAAAAAATAAAAACCCAAAAAAAATGTTTTTAAGGTTGGTAAAAATTGATTTTCTACTCAAATATCTTTTCAAAACTTTGAGATATTGGCTTTAAACTACATCAATCTTTCAAAAAATATTGTTGTCAATATTCAGTAAAATTTTGAAAAAAATCGAATTGACAGTTTTTTTTTTTAAAAAATAAAAACCGAAAAAAAAATATAACAAAAATTGTTCAAAATTGATTTTCGACTCAAATATGTTTTCAAAAATTTGAGATAATGGCTTTTTACTAATTTTAACTTATAAGAAATATTGTTTTCAATAATAGGAAAAATTTTGAGAAAAATCGAATTGACAGTTTTTTTTACAAAAAATAAAAACCTAAAAAAAAAAAAATTTATAAAATTTGGTAAAAATTGTTTTTCGACTTAAATATCTTTTCAAAAATTTGAGACATTGGCTTCAAACTAATTTTATGTTTTAAGAAATATTATTTTCAATATTCTATAAAATTTTGAGAAAAATCGAATTGAGAGTTTTTTTTACAAAAAATAAAATCCTAAAAAAAACAAAACTTGTAAAAATTTACTTTCGACTCAAATATTTTATTTCACAGAAAATATTGTTTTCGATATTCAGTAATTTTTTTATAAAAATCCAACAGTCCATTTTTTCATAAAAAATAAAATCTTTCAAAAAATAGTACACAAATTTGGTAAAAATTGATACATATAGACAAACTTTTAAGCAAGACAAATCGACAGACGGGATGGGAAGTTATCAGTGTGGGTCGCATCCCAGCCTCTTTTTTTTAATCTAGAAATGAAATGGAATCTATTTTGTTTAAGTTGAATCTGTTCATGTTTTGTGAAAATTATGAGATTGTAGAATCTTTGTTGAAAGTGATAAAATTGTCTTTAAATAGAACATAATTTTTGTTTCAAGTATCAGAAAGTATTTAAAAGTTATTTTACGTAATTTTGTTTTCATTTTTACTTTTATAATTTTTAGAGACTTTCTGTTTCTATTATATTTTATTTTTTACTAATTTTTTTTTCAATTTTCCATTTTTTACGCTTCATTTAATTTATTGTGAAAAAATAAGTTTTTGAAACTCAACATCAAAAAATAGTTTTCCAATAAAAATGATTAACTTTATTTTCTTTAAAATTTGAACAAGTAAAACAACTCATTGCCTTCAAAAATCAAATTTCAAATTTTTTGTGCAATTTTTTGAATTTTCTATATTGTGTTTTGAAATGCAAGATATTTTGGTAGACGAATTTGTATTCAAAATACTTATCTATACTAATATTATAAATGCGAAAGTAACTCTGTCTGTCTGTCTGTTACTCAATCACGCCTAAACTACTGAACCAATTTGCATTAAATTTGGTATGGAGATATTTTGATACCCGAGAAAGGACATAGGCTACTTTTTACCCCGGGAAAATGACGCATTCCCATGGGAAAATTCAGGTGGGCCGATCGCTATTACGCCTAAACTACTGAACACATTTAAATGAAATTTGGTAAGGAGATAGTTTGAGACTTAAGAAAGGACATGAGTTACTTTTGACCTCGGAAAAACAACGCATTCCCTTAGGAAAAATTACTTTCTGGGGAATCTGATCGCTTTCGATCCTAAATTACCAAATATTTGAATAATATTTGGATAAAATTGGTATTACGGGAAAACAACGCATTCCCAACCCTTCTCATAAGTTGAGATTAAAGGTTGGTGATCAAGTCCTGTTGATAAGAAATCTTGACGCATCAAAGTTATCTAATGATACACGGCTATAAACTACTCACCTAGGACGAAATATTATAAAAGCTATAATAATGACTTGATAGCAAAAGGAAAAAAATGTTTTAATTCCCCGCATTCCGATATTTCCAACCGATTTGCCGTTTCAGTTTAAAAGAGTGCAGTTTCCTCTGAAAGCAGCATTTGCAATAACAATAAATAAAGCTCGGTGGCAAACGCTGAAAGTTGCAGGTGTAAATTTGGAAAAGAACTGTTTTTCCCATGGACAATTATATGTCTCACGAGTCTAAAACCCACAAAATCTTTAATTCTGGCAAAGGAAGGAAAAACAAAAAACGTCGTATATAAACATGTATTGCAGTAACCTATCTTTTTTCTTATAATGTATTAATCTAACCTAACCTAACCTATGACATCTCGGCACAATTCAAACATACGTACAAAAAAGTACAGCTCAGGTTTTTTCAAACTACTATCCAAAAAAACTATCTAATGCGGACGAAGTCGCGGGTAAAAGCTTGTTATCAAATAATTACTTTAAAAATGAATACATTTTCAATTTAGTATCATATTTAAGAAATTAAAATTTCAGTCAAATATGACGGAAATAAAAATCGATTTTATTTTTCGAAATTCCAAGAAGTTTAATACTACCGATCCATAGTCAAAATCAGTTGTTACATTTTGAGTAGAATTTCAAGCTCACCATTTTTGTTTGTTTAAGTAAGTGACTGTTCATATGAAAATGTGGCTTGTGGTTTGATGGTAATTTAAAAGCTAAATCGAATTTTGTTTCTAACAAAAATTTTCAAAAATTGTTTTGCCACATGAGAGAAATTGTTCTTTTTGTTCAAGGATATTATTTAACTTGATTGTACTCAAACATTTATACTAAGTGAAAAATTGAAAAACCTAAAATAGTTACAACATTTCTTGAAGCTAAGTGTCACAGAATTCGAACTTTTTCAATTAAACTTACATAAAGCTTTAATAATACTCAGATGTGTCTTGGAAAACAAAATTAATGATCTTAGAAACAATTACTTTCGATATTATTTCTATAGTTCAAGATTCATAAATAAACCATAGTTTTAAATGAATAACTAAAATGTACTTATGTCACTTTGATTCTCTTATGATGATATACTCGTACAATAAAATCATGGAATGGTGCATTTTTATAAAAAATTTAAATACAACTTTTTAAAAATAAATTTTTTTTTCTCAAAACTTATTTGAATAAATTCATTGAAATATCGCAAAAAATAACAAAGCTGAAAACTCATATTTTGGTCTAAGAATAGTTAAAAAATATGTAAATGAATTAAATATTTAACTTCGGTATGTAAACTTTTTGGAGAAAAATTTGAAACTCAGTTCTTGGTCTAATCACTCTGGAAATCCTAACATTGGTTTTTAAGAAACTGTAAAGAAACAGTAATTTCCTCTTGAAGGACTTTCAAGGACATACATAAAATTAAGGCCTAATTATCATATTTTCTTCAAAGAAAAATAGATTACTTGATATGAAACTTTATTGGAAACTCAGAACGACACATGTATTTTTTTCAGAACCTTCGAATGCGGAGAATTCCATCATAATTGTACCAGTACATGTTATATATTTACACCAAACCAATTCTTTCCTTTGAAGCCAATACAATATAAAAATTTACAACTTTTTCGCCTTTCAAAATCTAAAAAGAAACTATATTCTATTCAAAAATTTTTTGCTTTAAAAAACAATTTTTTAATTTTGTTTACAAATAATTGACAGAGTGGCTTTGAAAGATTTATTCATAAAGTCGTTTTTGATACTTAGCTTTCAATACAAGGTTTTATTTTGATGTTAAAATATTGATTTTATCATTTAACTGCAAAATTTGTATTTTCAACATTAATGGAAACCAATATCAGCCAAATGGTCACAAAAGCCGTTATGGATCCCTCTTAAAGGCCTTGAATCGATTGTGAAACATTTTCATCTCCTTACTTTCACTTAGTCTCAGTAAAAAAATTTAAAGGTGTTATAAATTAGGTACTAGAACTCAGTGAAATGATTTTTAAAAATGATTTTTTTAAATGTCAATGCGTAGTTGAAGCGAGTATATTGTTACATTTTCCGTAATGAAGTAGTTTTTACTTCTCAAATGTCAGAAAATGTTTACTTCAAAGTTATAGCTGCCAAAAAATCCGGCTATTCAAAACTTAACCTCTTATTGGAGGGAGACCTACTTTATTTTCAATACAAGGTATTTTTTTATAATTTAAAAGCCTATTAAATGTGTGTTATCTAATTTCGGTCTTAAGTTTTAGTGGCTTCGTGAATTTTGGCCAAAAGAAAATCAAGTGATCTGAAAAATTAATTCCACGGTAAATTGTTTCTATTTGGAAAAACGTTAAGACCTCATAACTCATATTTTAATGGATTAACTTAAAATTCACTCTAAGAAAAATACAAGTGAATATATTTTGAACTAACTTCGTTTATGACCCTAAAGTAAAACTTATTTCTCAAATCAAAACATCAAAACCTTTCTTCAGACATTAAACAAAGCCCTTGAATTACCTATATGAATGAAAAATAAAACAGTTGAGACTTTAAATCCTCTCTCGAAAGCATTTCACAGTTGATGGAACTTTAACCAACTTTTGAAATGACAATAAAATGTACCTCTGCTATATGATATGAAGATCTAGTGCCCTAGACTGGAAACTAGACAATCAAACAAAAACATAGGTAGGGTTGTAGATACATACATACACCTTTTGTACAACATACATTCCTAAAGTTAAAACCATCGATTTCTGTTTTAGCTTCATTTTCTTTCTGTTTTTAATCTATCATCCCCCTTTAGTTTGTTCTCCCTCCTCTTAACTCTTGTCTCTCTATAGAATTTACCTGCTGCTGATGACTGACTCAAAGGTAGATACACGAGTATAACTTTAAAGCCCGGTGGACATAATATTCAATGAGGTCGATGCTCTAAAACAGTTTTTTACTTTTTTACTTTCTATAGTAATCGACGTGTAAGTAGGTACACTCGTAGGTGGTAAGGAAAAGCTGTATATAGAAAAAGTTATATATGATTTTTTTTAGTAATCCATTGAATAATAAAAAAAAAGTAGAAAACAAGAATTTCTTTTGTTTCATTATATCCTTATACCGGCAAGCATGATGAATTGCATCCTTACATACCTATAACTTTTTTTTTTATTCGTCCTTTTTTCTAACTTTTGTTGTTAGTTTTGTTACTGCAAAAAAGAACGCATGTCCCAATGCAATGTTGTTATTGTTGTTGTTGTTGTTGATATAAGGCATAAGTACTATATCGTAGTGAATTTTAGCACACAAGTTGTAGGAGGAGTTGAGAGCTTTAATATACACGTACAACAACTAGAACTATCTATGCATTATATAGTTCGTCCTTTTTTTCAAGTAGTTCTTTTATTTCTATTTTTTGTTATTCGCTCTGTTCTCTCATACCTACTCCCAAAGAGCAACAATGCACAGGCACAAGGACCTCCATGGATCTAACGTTCGTCCGTCGTCGTCGTCGTCGTAGTCCTCGAACCTTAACGATAACGATAGATATAGCAAAGGATAACCATGGACATGAGAGGTATAGAGGAGGAGGTCTTTGAAACTCATTTTGAATGCGCGCACATCCATCTCCATGGTTATGTCAGAGCAAGGACTCGTTTCTACACCCATTACCCTTCCTATCACTTTTATAATATAGCCTAACCTCTAGCTATACGAATATACCTATACTTCCCTCCTCTACCAAAACCAACCAATATAGAGTTTAGTATCATGAGCTTGGTACGTTTCGTTTCGTTTCAGTTCAGTGCTATAGCTTATAGAATAACGGTTGTAGGTCTATATGGTGGTTTTTTCTATGAATGGGATGATGAAGGATGAGCAGAAAATGAATTCGCATGCTTGCAACTGTATTTTTGCAACAGGTATAATATTCCGTGTATATTAGTACCTATATGTAGATAAAGTTGGCAACATGTTGTTAGCCAATGCTCTAGCTTTTCTATAGAAAGTAGGTATCTCGTACTTTTTCTTCCTCTCTCACCTTCCCACTTCGATGCTCTCTGGCCATTTTTAATGTTCGTGTTATCGGTCGTTTTTTTAAGATCCTTTTTTTATTTTTTCATTTCGTTTGGGTTTTGGTTGCACTAAATAACTTTGTAGGGTGTAGATTTTGTAACATATTTATCCTTAATTTACACATGCAAGCATATCCTATCCTCTTTTTAAGTTGGAATTTTATACAAAAATGAACTGAAGGACAGAATGCATCTGGGCTATGAGAGAGATTTCAGTTATTTTGTTCGGAATTATTTGTATGTTATAATATGGAGATCAGATGCCAATATGTATTTTCCATTCGCACAAGGTCTTCTAGTTTGTTGAATATACCATAACAGTAATCATTGTAAAAACCTATCGACATCAAATTCGAACTTGAGGAATTCTTTCAAGAACTGTTTCAACTTTCAATTTAAAAAAAAAATCTAACAATTATTTCAAAGTTCTAACTGGATTAAAACAAAATATACTTTTCGCGTTTGACTTTCTATTAGGAGCAGATATTTTGCAGGGTCTATTACGAGCTTCTCAGAAGATCTTTTCAGCTGCAAATGGCGAAATCATCAAAGATCTTAAATTTCTAGCGGATCAAAGGACAAAATCTTTCCCAGTCATTTGAATAAATGGTTGGTCTTGGAGTTTTTGATTAGGTTCAGTGTGGCAAAATAATATGCGTCAAAATTTTGACAATAGGTGTTAACATTATTGGAACTATAGTAATGTAGATAATCAGGATAGAAAATTAATTTTCGTTACCTTCAACTTTCCATAAAACAAAATAATTCATAAACGAAGTTTTATGAGAGTTTTCAAAAATTTGTTTGTTTCCAAACATTCTGTTCGACTCTCGAAATGAAGGTATAACCAAGTTTCAAGTTTGTTATATCTTTTTCAGCGGCAGCGATATTTTTTTAATACAATAGAGATCTGCAACAGTTTATTTATAATATCAAACCCATAATGCAGAGTAGGGAAATGTTCTAATAAGAATGAGTAATGTTTGAAATAAGCTTGAAGATAATCGTAAGCTCGAGTTGAAATTGAAATTGTTTAACTTGGTTGCTTTTCCAAACACATAATTTCAGTTCTGTCAAATGCTGACTAGTTGGGATCCATTAAAGTTTGAATAGAGTTTGAAGTTCGTTATAGATTTTATAAGCATTGAGTTGAAGTTTACAGCTTGTGAATTTGAAACGTCTAGATTGCTATACCTACATAAAAGTTCAATTCGGTCAGCAACTCCAATTGCAGCTGAGTTCCGTTGTGAGTTGTCAGATAAATTGTATTAATGCTAAATTTTCACAGGACTTGACGATATCAAGAACTGTATTCTTCGATGTATCAAATTATTCTCAAGGTAAATACAAAAATAAACTAGGTGGCACAACAGATCGTTTAGAAATAGGGCCTAGTGACTTACAACTCTTAACCATTCCTGTGTGCGAGTATTGTTGTTAGGGATGGATGGGACCTATAGTTTTAATCCGAATCCGAACGGATAATTTGAGAAAGCACTTTTCATGATAAGAATTACTATTGGAGGATCTGTCAATTCCTCGCAAGAGGCAGTACCCGTGGAACAAACTTTAGATGACATTTCCAAAGGACAGGGATTGAACCAAAGACCTTTGGCATGACAGTCATACGCACTAACCTTCATGCCAAGGTACTTCTGGAAGTAATATCGAACATTTTATTTATATGGTGAAAAAAACCAACCTCTGACTTTTTTGGAAGTATTTTCAGCATATTTTGATGATATTTTCTGTAGAACGAAATTTATTATTTTATTCGATATCCCTGCTGGTTCTTGAGGTATGGCTAAGACGCACACTAAGACATATTTCGAAGAACTTTTGATTTTGATTCTATGGATGAAATACCAAAATTTTTATTTGACAAATTAGAATAACATATTAGGGGAAGTTTAAAAAAGCTTTCTTGCTTGAGCACAGCTCAGATTTTAACTTCTTTTTTACGTTCGCAGCTTTTATTGGTTTGTATTAAACTAGTTCTTACATACTTACATCAAACAAGTAAATGTCAACAAGATGAAATAACTCTTAGTGAGTTTTTGAATGAAACACCAACTGATTTATTCAGATATTTGACAACTATTCCGATCCTGCTATAATTTCAGTGCCAGTGAAGCTAAGTTTATGAAAACTAAAATGGTTTTCGATGATTTTTTTAGTCCTTTGGGAATGTCTTCCATTTCAAATTACTGTGCATCAATAGTGGACTCAAACTGTGACCAAAGTCAAGATTAAAAGATCAATGAAACATTATTTTCCAAAATTTGTGTAGTAGTCAGCTTGAAATTTAAAATGGTCCTCATTTTCTCATTGATTTTTCTTCTTCTTCATCTACTTTTTGTTTGTTTAAAAAACCATACCTTTTATATTCACATTTAAAATTTGTTCTTTCAAATTGAATTTGCATGCCATCTGGTTTTTTTTTTTTTTTTGTCAAACCGAGAACCAAAGAAAGTGACTCAAAATCGACAGCATGGCAGATATGTATATTCTCTAGACTAAGATTTTTTTTCAAGGACCTCTCTACCTACCTCGTTCTTATTTTTATTTCCTCCAAATTTCCCATACCACGCCATCACACTCTGCTTTTGTTGCCATATAAGAGGAAGAAGAAAACTTTAAATGATGAAAAGCATAAAGTTTTAGGACTTTCTCACACTCGTTTCGTCCTTTCGTCGTCATCATCTTCGTCTTCGTCGAGGACTACTTCTACTTCTTCTTGTTAGCTTCTCTCATTTCTCGTCTTGTTTCGAACTTTTTTATATATACGGTATTTATTTTTTTTTGTATAAAAACTTCCCGGCCAAAGTGTTTACGCTAAGCAACGTTAAATTGTATTGATGATGCTTTTGTGACTTTTAAGGATATACAAAGTAGGTAGATTTTAGTATCGCTGCATCAGCAAAGCAAAAGCAGAGTATTCGAGCTATTCTGAGGATGAAATTGGAACGTATCTATATTGTGGGTGTCGTAAAAGAATCTTTCATACTTTTTCAAAAAAAAAAAAAAAAAAAAAAAAAAAAACAAAGTTTCGGGTGTAACAAAAGGTGTGAAATGCAAAGTGGTGTTTGTTGGGAAAATCCTTTTTTTTATTCTTCATCGTTCCCTTCGTCTTCTGTTTCTTCTTGATCATTTTGTTGCCTTTCTTTATTTAACAAGATGAAGTTTTTCTCCTACCAGCATTTTTAGCCCCATTCCATAACTTTATCTTGCCAAAGCGAGTGAGAGATGTGGAAAGAAGATCGTCGACATTTCCACACACCCAATGGACTGTAATTCGACGTAAGAGCTCTAAAGATGGGGTTCTTCATCTAGCATCAGTGTTGGGAAAATCAATCGATAGTTAATGGAAAATCGTTATTAATGGAAAAGTTTCACTTTGCTATAAAACGAACACAATAACACACAAAAAAAGGATATACGAACACAGCTAGATACAAAAAAGAATCCTTAGGAAGGAGTAAAAGTTGTTGTGGGTGTTGTTGTTGTCGCCGTCGATTTTTTCTTTTTATTTTTGTACTGCATTTTGCAATAATTGTGATTGTGTTCTGCTTCGGTCTCGTCGACAATATAGTTTTGAAGTGGAAAATGTTTGTAGTGTGCTTCGCTTTTGTTTTTATGTTATTCTCCTTTTGCTTCACTCAATTTTCCAACAATTGAATTGAACATTTGAGAAAAAATATGCAACAGCAGTTCAGAATGGCGCACAAAACAATGAAGTCCTCCTTTAAAAAACACTTCTTTTCTCTCCTTTTCCATCCCCTCTATACCTACGCGAATATACAAACCCTTAAGAACTCCATCTCGATGGATGGCGATGTGAAACATGATAGGATTGAGTCAAGTGTTTGTTAAGTTGTAAGCTTATTTCTATTATGCTCATTTCTTTTCTTTGTTTTTTTTCCAATTCTTGTTTTGTTTAAAGGAATATAGTTCATTGTGAGCAACTAAATTACTGTATTTTTTCGATGACAGTAACTATTAAGATAAAAAACAATGAAGATTTTGGAAAGCTCTTAGATTGGGGAAGAAATCAAATTGAATGAAAATAATTTTTCATTCATCAAATCAGATCAGTGTTAAAAAAAAGATTTATTGTACTCGCATTGGGCGCCATCCCGAGTTTTTTTGCTTTATACTTACTGTATTCGAACAAAAATTAAGTTTACATTTGTAGTTTCAAGACAAAGTAATTAAGTTTATGCTTGTTTTTTTTTCTGGAACAAGTGAATTAAGTTGATTGTTCTTGCATTGGGCGCCATTTAACCAAGGCATAGGTAATCGGTTCTGAGGCAGTAAGTTTTAAATGTAAAAAAGTTCTTAAGCCCATTAAGGTCAAATAAAATACTATCCTTAGGTTGAACATTTCAACAAATTAATATTTAAAGACTAGTGATATAATTGTATTGTTCTCGCATTGGGCGCCAGTTAAAGTTTATGTTATTTAAATGCTAGAATTCAATACAAAGTTAGTTTGCTAAAATTCAAACTTATCTTTGTTTTAAATATATGTTTCAAATTTCTTCACAACTATTAAGTAAGGAGAAATGGTGTGGCAAACAGTTGAATATCCAAATGATTTTTTTTGTTGAGAGGATAATAAAATAATTCTTTGTATTCTTGTATTTGTTATTTTCTTCTCTAACATCAATTTATAAAACAAACTAAGTTTTTGTTTCTTTTTTCTATTGCAAAATAATTAAGTTGATTGTTGTCGTATTGGCCGCCATTTAATTAAATTTAAGATATTCTTATTTCGTTTGGGGATCGTTTGTCTTTAATACAATACCATCATGTCCGGTCACAAATATCAACGATCCCATCTTGTTCTCTGTTGTCTTACAACATAACTTTCTAAAATAGCTACCATAAAATTTATTACAAACATTTTGCAAATTTATTTTGTTTTTATTTTGGAGTATAAAAGAGTTAAGTGGACAGTCTAAAAGCCTACAATTTGTTGCTACACTCAGCTTTCTAGTACAATACTAAACCTTAAGTTGTAAACTTCACCTAAAACTCCCTTAAGAGTCCAATTTATAAACAATTATTTATTGATGCGCGTGCTAAAAGTAATACAGAATCACATTAAATCATATAACTGTCATTTAATGCAGCTATTTTACCCAAAATTCATTACTCTCTGTATATTTTTTTTAATAAGGTCTTCTTTAATGTACCTTAAAATGAATTAATTTCAAAACTAATCCCGCTTCCTTTAAGCATCATCATCAGCCCAACCATCGCAAGAACTTCAAACAATTAAATTTTCATTTTATAACTCTCTTTCACTCTCTCTCCCTTGATGTCGCTTAAAATCCATCTGTATATAAAAAGAGAGAAAATATCATCATCATAGGAAGGTACTCGACAAAATAAAAATAAAATATCTTAAACACTTCCAGACATGAAATTAAAGTCTACCTATACACATAGATACATACATATATAATAATAACCCTTCAACAGTAAAAAGCTAAGTTTTTCACCCTTTTTACCGTTCGTACCGTTTGTTCGTTTGCCGTTCATCCCTGTCATCACCGCAAAGTTTTCAACGTCAAATGCTTAAAGTTCAAAACTATAAACGTCAAACGAATATCCTTTTGTCGGCAACACAAAAGTCACCTTTCTTGTTTGAAGGTAAGGTATATATAGGTAGGGTATATGTGCACTTACAGTACCTCTACTTTACCGACCTACCTATGTATATACGAGTACCTATCCTACAATAAGGTGAACCCTTTTTTATGTTCTTCGTTTTGCCTTCTTCGTTTTTAATTTGTTCTCTGTGAGTTAAATGAATACAAAAAAATAAAATAGTTAATGAATTCACCGCAACCAAACGTGGGACAACACTATCACTCCCTCTTTAACCACCCTCCAGCTACCCTCCTCCTTGTCCTCGCTAAAAGAAATAAAAAAATCCAACATTTTTACCTTGTCACAAAAATACAAAAAAAGCTTGAAATAAGAATTGTCGGCCTTTAAGGGCCTTTGTCCATCTTTTTTTCCACCCACAGCACACATATAGGTTATTTTTTATTATTGTGATATGGAAGCTTCCACTTGGCTGAGAATATTATTTTTATGTCCTAAAAGCAACAACAACAAGGCTATATGACTCCATCACCCATACTATACCTACACTATACCATAGAACCTGAAAAACCATCGTGACTGGCTGGCTGGCCGGCTAGCAAGTAAGCGAGCGGTGGCTGATGGCTAAAGTCGCATTTGAATGCCTTCATTTATATGCAAATTTTCGTTTCACCTCAGTCCCACCTAAAATAAGAACGCCGAACCCAAGCCAAAAACAAACGCCGGTATTTCACAATGGAATGAGACCTTTGAACCTAGATCTACACACACAGATACACACGCATATCGTGTGCGGTTTAATAATAAAAGAAAAAAAAGAGAAAATATTTTTGTGGCTCATTCGAGTGAGAGGAAAATATGCGGGTGATACCTTAATTGAAAAAAATCCTTCCACAAAAAAAGGATGCGGGTCTATACTGATGATTTTTTTTCGTCTCTCTACCGCACACTTTTCAGTGCAAGCCTTTTTAAATTTTGTATTTTTCGTGTGCGTTTTTTTTTTTTTTTGGGTGGCGCCCAACGTGGAAAAATAACTTTTTCTTAACAACACTATCTCGATCCTTGTGTTGAAACAGACAAAATAAAAAAGGAACCAACGAACGAACAGTATTTTTCTTATCCTTTCTTGTGATTTTCCACTCTGTTAGGTTCAATTGAATAAAAATTGCACACAACTCCGAACAAACTTCTTTACAAAAAATAATAAAAAAAAAAAAAAAATCCTCCTCACTCAAGGGATATCCTTAACAGGACTCGTATGTTTACCCAATAAATTGAGAGTCGTTCGTGCGGTGTTTTGTATGCAATTTTTTGAACTAACTATACTGTACAGTATACAGTGCAAAGAGTACGAGTACCAAGTACTATATCCTACAGGATCAAGGATCAGAAAATTGTATCTTCATATAAGAAAGTACATTCCACACGTATACACAAGCAGAGTGCATGTTAATTACCTCAGTTCAAGATATAATAAACTAAAGAATCAACACATGAATAACAACATTTTTCCAAACTGAGCAAGAAAGGAAAAAAAAAACAAGAAGAAGAATAAGGATATGAGGAGTGTTGTGCATGTGTATCCTTATCGAGTAGGTACATACGTATCCTAGATGAGCTTTTATGTTGTTTTTTTCTCTTGTCCCTTTACGTCTCTCTCGTCCCAGTTTTTAAATGAATGCAACTAGAAAATTATTAAATATTCACATCACGTAGTAATTGAGATCTAAGAGAGGTTTTTAGTTTTTGTATTTTGATTTTTTTTTTCTGTTTGTGTTTTCGTCCTTTCATTAGAAATGCTATTGCATTGCTATTGTTATAGTTCAACTGGAAAATTCTATATATGTATACAAAGAAACGAGGAGACGTGCAAAATGTTTTGTATGTGTGAACAAGAAAATAAAGTGATTCAATCATATTGCAAAATAAGAATACAACAAATATAAGATTAAGATAGAATAAAATTTAATTTCTTCACTTGAATTCTTGAGGTGCATATTGATTAGAAATACACACATAAATATAAACATGAAGATATGATGCATGATATGATTTATATTTATTCAGAGATTTGAAGAATGCAATAAATATCGATAACATACATATGTACATAGATTTATCCTTGAGAATAAGAGATATTTGAAAATTAATTTTGAAAACAATTTTGGCAAAATTATTAATAATTTATGATTTCTTCATAAAGAATTCAAATAATTCTGTTTTAATGAATATTCGAAGTTATCACTGCATTGTTTTGTTGGTTTTGCAAGAGTAAAGGAAACTTATGAAAATATTAAGGTCGATGGGATTCATATTGTTTTTATCTTTTAATAATAAATTTGTTTTTTTTTTTATTAAAAATATTGAAAATTTTACACATATTTATGTACATATGTGCGGGTTAACTTCTCTTAAAATTTAGAAAAATGAAAATTTAGACCTCTCAACTTTAAAATGACCAAAACTATTTATGAAGAAATTTAAATTCAATACAAACATTTATTTCATTATTATTTTTAAGTTTTTTTTTCAACATTTTTTAAAACCATAATTTAATTTAAATAACAAAGAAAATATTCTATCAAGATTTTTACATTTCAATTCAGGAGTTCTTTCCATTCGAATTAATTTCAACAACTTTAAAATACCAACAATTTGTTTATAAATCGTTTTATTTACAATTATCATTTATTTGTTTGAAAAACAATTTTTAGTTAAATTTGATTTTCTTGCAAAAGGTAGAATGATCTTTAAGAACGATCACGTTTCATTGAATTTAATATTTTTCGAAGTAATAACTTCTATAACAACTTCCTTATGTAATTTTTGTTCAACAATTAACTCCAATTTACGTAATGACGTTTCTTTAAAAATTTAATAAATTGAAGTAAAAGCTTCAATAATACTACTTTTAAAAATAATACAAATAATTTAATAAATATTAGCTAACATAATAAAATTTTTGTAATTAAAATCTACCTTTTTCGACCTTTTGGAACATATCTTATATATAAAAATGAATCGCAAAATGTGTTGGTAAGCGCATAACTCAACAACGCCTCGACCAATTTGGCCAATTCTTTTTTTAAAATGTTCTTTGCAGTTCAAGGCTGGTTTTTACGGCGAGAAAAATTCGAATAATTGCCGGAAAAACCATAAGAACAGCCCTTTTCTTTTTCCCATACAAATGTTTTCTAACTAAAACGTAGTCAGCTTAAAGGATTTGACTTCAAGTCATGTCAAATTAAAAAAAAAAAAAAAAAAAAAAAAAAAAAAAAAAAAAAAAAGTGTTGATGCCGATTAGCCGGTGTACAAGTATTGTTTTTCTTGGATTTTCTAAAACGACTGAAACAACTTCTTACATCGTGTTTTGTGCAGAGTGATTAGTTAGTTAGTGTTTGTTTAGTTAGTGTTTAGTGAAAAAATAATTTATATTTGATATACCTCCTATAAGACAAAGCAATTTAGCTAGAAGAACCCGAAATGCTACAAACCAAGCTAATTACCAATCTAATCGTAATGAACAAGAACGTGACGACCGAATCGAACGTGAAAGAATTCGGATATCACAAACGCGTGAAGCGCGAGCACGACATTCAACTAATAATCGCGCAAGTTTGAATCGAGCAACAATTGAATATTAGCAACAATTCGCTCACAAATTAAAATTGCACTTGCACTCGCTTCGTCGGGAATCTCAGCAACTTTGCTTGAAGGTGGTCAAACAGCCCATTAAGCACTAAAATTGCCATTAAATATGCAAAACAATGAAACTCCAACCTACAACATTTCGAAGAACTCTGCAATGGCAAAGGTTTTGCAGCAATGCAAATTGATTATGTAGGATAAATGTACGATGGCACATAAAAAATCTTTGGAGACTTTAGACAGAACCTTAAAAGATTTACGAAGCAATAATAACAGATTTGGTGGTGCAATGATTTTATTAGCAGCGATCAACGCCAGTTGATGAAATCAATGCATGTCTAAAGTCCTCCAATTTGTGGAAACATGTAAAAGTACTTCATTTAAGCAAGAATATGCGTGTCGAGTTGCCAAAAACAACTCATTGACATTGGTTATGGAAAATTGCCTATAGACATGTTGACTGACTGCATTACCTTTCCTCAAAGTTTTTGTCAGTGAACGCAATCAAAAGATGAACTTATTCAGAAGGTGTTTCCGATGTTTCTCAAAATTACAGAAACCATGATTGTTTGAGCTATATTGGCTGCAAAAAACATAGATGTAAATGAATTAAATTTCAAAATTTAAGAACAAATTACAGGCGATTCGAGGAATAAATAGGTTGATTCGGCTACTAACCAAGATGATGTAGTCAACTATCCACCGGAATTTTTAAACTCGCTGGATTTGCCAGGATTTCAACCTCACAATCTTCAATAATTAAAGGTTGGATCAATAGTTATAGCGTTGCGAAATATGAACCTACCGCGTCTTTGCAACGGTACACGGTTAGCGATAAAAAAAATTACTAAACAACGTGATAGAAGCAACTATGTTTGTATACTCAAAGGAAAGTATAAAGGAGAAGATGTTTTCAAACCGCGCATCCCAATGATTTCGACTGATGTGCCATTTGAGTTATTAATTTATTGTGGTATTAATTTAGAAAACCCATGTTTCTCACATGGTCCATTGTATGTTGCCTGTTCCTGTGTTGGAAAACCATCAGATTTGTTTGTCTATGCGCCAAGTAATCAAACGAAGAACATCGTATATAACAAAGCACTACATTGATAATAAAACTGATCTGTTAAACATTATAATTGCCCTATCACGAGGGTGACGGTTCTGTACAGGAGAATTTTTAGCCACGACTATAAAATACGTAGGAACAAAAACTTCCACATTACAAATGTTTATGACAGGACAAAGTCTGTCGGGTCCGCTAGTTTTATATAAAATTAATATACATACAAATTAATGTTTAATTTTTGTTTTTGCAAATTTATGACTTCCATGTTTATAACGGTAACCTAACTTAG
Organism: Eupeodes latifasciatus; assembly: GCA_920104205.1. NCBI lineage: Eukaryota > Metazoa > Arthropoda > Insecta > Diptera > Syrphidae > Eupeodes > Eupeodes latifasciatus. The sequence goes on along the minus strand of OV049924.1, from coordinate 22,627,818 downwards.
CATATTATTTATTTGAATTATTGTTAAACAACTTTAAGAAAGTAGTTATCGAAGTAAGAACTTTCGTAAATTCAACACTGTAGTTTCTTAACAAAAATTCGTTTTAATAGAAAATAAAATGGGTATGAAAAATTATTATGAAATAAGGTCAAAATTAAAATCAATAAAATACACAACTTGCTCAAAGATAATACTTTTATTTTATATATATTTGCAAAATAAATTTGTCTTCAGAATTATGAATCCCTTTAATTGTTAAAAGAACCTTAATTTTGTTTTCGTAAATCGTAAAAGGGTTCTTTTTTTTAAATTAATTTGTTGCGTTCAAAATTTTTCAATATAAATTTTACATGTTAATTTTTTTAAATAATGTTGACCAGTTTTTGAGATATAGAATTTTGAAAAATAAGATAATATTTGTTTATAAATCAAAAGCAAGAAATTGATCATCAAATATTATAAAGACAGTATAAGAGTTTGTTCAAAAAGTAAATTATTTAATCGGTTCATTACTTAAAAAGAATATTTAAAACAAAATAATGGTGCTATGAGTAAGTAATACAGAAATACATTTTATATTGAAAGAAGCCAAACAAATAAAAATTCAATTTAATTTGGAAAAAAAGAGTTTTGAAAATTACGATTATAATAGTTGAGTTTTGATTCAACCTATTAAGGAATAGAGGAGTTTTGAAAAAAAAGTAAACTTTTTTTGATGATATATAAATACAATGGCGCAAAATTGTAGACGATTTAGTACGATGTTAAATCATTTTTAGTATGATACTAGGTTAAAAAAAGGATTTTGATAATTTTAAACGAGTTTAGTATCGTACTATCTTCTTAACATTTTACTAAAGTTAAAATCACAAAATGGCAAATTTATCTTTTTAGTATCGTACTAAATCTGTATGACATATGTCATTTTTCTCAAATGTGACAAAGTGTTTTAAAATTGATAAATTGTGAAATAAAATTTATTTATAGATATCATAAAAATTAAATTAATTTAAAATGTTTTCGGAGGAAGAAGATTTTGAAATATTTGAGGATTCAGTGTTGTGTAGGAAAGTTAAAAGTTTTATATATCTTCGGATTTGGTATATACCATCGAACTCAGTAGGTACTTTGTTAGGCTGTCGCACAAATAAAAACTGCATACACCAATGAACGCCACCAAAGTGCACGGGCGTTGAAGGACATCGTTAAAGAAAGCGCCACTCTCTCGTGTTCATAGACGGGTTCCACTGTATCTCGTCTGTTCTCGTTTTATAGAAGTTGATAGCTCATCGTTTAGTATTTTTTTCTTTGGCAATACAGAGTGGTGATTAATCGACTGAAGACTGGGTATTGAAGATGCTTCAAGATCTATCGCAGATATTCAATAATTTAATGCACATTTCATTTAAACTTTTTCACTAAACAATAATTCTTTTACCTGGTAGAATAAATTTTTAATATTATTCGGTGTTAATATCCAAAATAGTTGCAACGAACTTAAACTTTAACGCAAATAAACCACGGCGAGTTATGAAAACAAAATTAATGAAAACAGAAAATACAAATTCAATGTTGTCACTTTGACATTTGCCAAAATATTAAGGTATGTTTGTTTTGTTTGATCCACAATCTGTCATTATTTAGATGTGTTCATATGTTTTTTTCAATAAAATGGTTTTAGCATGATACTAGTTAGCAAAACTATAAAAAGTGTTTAAAATTAGTGAAAAGTTAGTAGATTACTATGTATATAGTAAATTGTTAACTACTATCGTGCTAAGGCCTTAATAATAGGTTGTTTAAAATTTTGCGCCAATATATTTAATTATTAAATATAAATCTAATTATAAAACATTATTATATCTGTGAACTTAACAAAGATGTTTTCTTAACAAGAATTATTGCAACACTTAATAGTTTAACCCATGAATGCTCTCAAAACAACAAAGATTCCCGACTTTTTAATGTCATTGGAGTACACGAGTTTTGAAAGCGGCTTCTTTGATTTGCATAGAAATGAAGGGTTTTGATGCGGATTTTGGTTTGTACGAGAATAAATGAGTTTTAAATTAAACGACTGAGTGGAATAGTGTAGTTTTGAAAAAAACTTCACTTTTTGAGTACTCAAAAGTATAGGAAGTAACAAGTTTTGATAAATTTTAGCTAAATACATAGACGAGGGCTCTTCTAAAGAACACTTTCTCATACTTAACTCATTTTTGAAAAAAAAAGTGGAATAGAAGAGTTTTGAAATTATACCCCTCTAGGGAGAATTTAATTACAAGTCTATGTTTAACTCTTTTTATTCGTAAGATATTTGGAGTAAACTAAATTTTTACTTATGTTAATTTTTTAAATTTGTTTAATTAAATAACACTCCTACTGACTTCTTGTGAAAGCTATTTCTGCATATTTTAGTATTAATAATTGTAAATGTCGATATCCTTACTTGCACTCGAAATATAAGATGTTAAAAATTGAGTTATGCCATATATCGACAAAAAAATGCTTACATTTCATTGTACACAATGTTTGCTTGAAATTAACAGCTTCCGTAAAACTTATCTTTGAAGTTATAAATAGACAAGACATGAATTCAATCAAGATTTGCATATTTTGCAGACTTTACTTAAAAAACTTAATTTTTGTTTCTCAACATAGATTAACCTATTTTTAAATCAAAGCAAGTAATACAACTAACATAAGGAAGCTTTATAGAAAGCCATGTATTGTTTTGCTTTGGAATTATTTTTTTTTTCATGTGATTAAATAAAATATTTCATTATTTTTAACACAAAATATTCTACAAAGAAAACTAAAATTGAATCAACAATCTCTAGTGAGAAGCAACAACTTCTCAAAAATGTATTTAGAGTTTATATTTTAAGCTATCAGGGTTTCCTGTTTTGAAGCAACTGTTTCTATTGTTGTTCCCAATATTGGTGATATAAATACTGATTTAATCCTTAAAGTCTATTTTATTTCTACTGGTTTTCACTTTTAAAAAGAAGCTGTAATAAGGTCAGAGCTTCGATAAGTACTCTTTAACTTCTGTTTAATTCATTTCATTAACTAGAGTTGACTTTGTTTTCTTCGCAGCAAATTATTATAATATTTTTAGAAGCCGGAAACATTTCTGCAATAAAAATGATAAGGAATCAGTTTCTCAACAAAGTATCCTTTATTTCTAAAACATGACATACAATTGCTGAACTGCAACGTATACCATTTCACATGTAATTCAGTTATTTAAGGACTCAAGTTTCTATGTCTTGAGAGGAACGACTTTTGTACTCTGTATGATTCCCTCCTTTTGGCACTGATCTTAGAATCTTCCAATCATTAGTATATAACATAAGAATGAAAAAGCAGCAATTGAAGTAATACTCGTACGTGGATTGTGGATCTAATACCTCATTTCATTTATCTCTTATTATACAAAAAAGTAATCCATTATTGAACTTAAGAGAGATACTTTGCTTTTTATATACTCAACTCATGTTCATGTCTTTTTATAAATCAAAAAATAAAGTAAAGTTTTATTGCTTTCACTTCCTCATTCTTATAAGCGCAAGAGTATACCCGGTATGATGTCCTTCTGAAAGTCTAACTTTTTAATCTGTAACTTGAGAAGTGTACATACTCTCTAAGTATATATGAGAATGTAGTAGATATAGGTACTTGTTTTATTATGTTAGAGGATAAGAAAGTCACGAAGAGATTATAAATCATAATAAATTGAAAATCCCCCTTTAAAACAAAACAAAAAAATTATATATGCCTTTATGTTCTCTGTAAATATATATGTATAAGTATGTACCCGTACCTACTATGACGAACCAGGTCTAGGTCACACACGCTTCTATACACTTGCCTAATCTCGTCTGCCACACGTCTCTAATACTGCGTTAATATATACGAAGGTTTCTTCTATATCAACATTAATGCTTCACCATGCTAAAAAGCATATTTTTTCTATCACACCATGGTAGAGTAGATGGAATGGAAGAAGGAAATATCCTTAGAACTCACATCCTTACAAAAATGCTTTAATTTATCCCCCGATTCAAACAAAACTCCCACTCAATTTTAGTCTAGCTATTTTTATAGATATATAGAAATACCTATGTTTTTATAGAAGAAAAAGAAGAGTGTTGGACGGGCGGCAGTGATGGTGTGTAATAATACTCCAGCCGGGATCCTTAGTTTTAACATTTTTCTTCATTTCCTGCTCCCGTTGATGTTCACTCTCGGCGCGTCGGCAGCGGCGTTCATTCATACTACGTTATTTATATAATAATTTTTTTTATCTTAAAATCTGAAAAATTCCCAAACGCCATTGCTCATATATCAAAGTGCTAAATGAAAAGTGACAGAACGGAATGCAATTTATAAATTACTAACACATTCCGCCGGATCCTTCTTCATCTTTTTTTTCTGAGCTGGGTTCTTCCTTAGTTGGTCCTTATCGTCGTTTTGGTTTTTTATTTATTCGCTGGCGATATACCAAACAGCGCAAGGATGTGATGATGCTGATGTTGATGTTCCTTTTGTTTATTTTTACTTTTTGTTTTGTTATATACGAACAAAATGTATACATATACATTTAAGATGATTTTTGTCTTGTGACTTCTTGTAGATAATATCCCTTCACGTGCATGTTTTTACTTTTTGTTCTTCTTCTTTTATAAATTCATTGCAAGCTCGCCCTATTATAGTCCTTATTACTTTTTTTCTCGCACTCTCTTTCTCTCTGTAGCGCGATAATTCTTTGGGCTCATATTAATATCGTAAATATTAAGGACCTTTTGATTTTCTTGCCTTATTTTTTGGTTTCTTGTTTTGGCTGCGCACCGGCAACAAGGAGAGGCATTGAAAACAAATGCGAGTAGTAGTTTGTTGTTGTTGTTAAGCAGATTGCAGGCTGAAAGGATGATAAATAAGGCACCAAATGATGGTGACTTTTAGTGGTGATAACTTATTAAAAAAATACACACAAAAATATGTAAGGATATGTGAGGAGGATGCGAGAAATAATAAATCTGTACTTATTGAGGGTTTTATTTCAGTATAAATTAAGAAAGTGAATGTCTCAAGCTTGTTAAGTTATTCGAAAAAGGTCAAAAAAGACATAATTTAAATGTTTAAAGACTTTGAATTTTCATTTTATATTTCAGAACTCTTCTCTCTTTTTTCTTGGAAAAAAAAGAATGTTAAATCAATTTATATCTTCCATCTGGAAAAAATTCTGATTAATCGTTTTTAACAGATTCCTATTCCTTCTTACCCCCATATCCCTATTTATTCAATAGAAACAGGCAACAAAAAAACCAACAAGATCAACCAAGTTGAACTTAATACAATTTTTATTTTCTTCTAAAAGGACTCCTTTTCCCCTTTGACTAAGCCTTTTTTTATCTTCTCATTCCAACCAAAATATATGAAGGGTAGGTATATTCCACCATATTTCATTTTCCAGAAAAAGAAAAATAAATATATATTCATTCATCTTCACTCCTTTATTTTTGTTTTTTCTCTTTATATATATTTATCCTAAAAATGAATAATGAAAATGTCCGTTTTTGATGAAACAACCCGACTACATGAAATCACATATACATGCCTTCAAAACTCAAATACACTCAATAACAAATTTGTGTTTTTATTTTCTGTTGTTTAGAAAGAGTGAGTAACTCAAAATTATTAACTACCACCTAATATTTCAATCCAATAAAATTTTACAACTCGCTGTAATTTATCAAAAAAAAATAATACCACATTGAAGGAAAACACGCGTTCGTCCTTTATATAGAAACGCCAGCGCCGGCCGCCATACAGAATATTATATGTACATATTTTGTCGCCCGCTTAACCACAGGCCAGAGCAGAGAGCATACGTGTATAGGAAAAACATTTCACATGACAAAGTTGAAACCTTAAATGATACCTCACAACCACCACATCACAAAAACCAACGTAACCGCCGCGCCGTCGCCGTCGTCGCCACCGAGGGCCTTCCAGCAAACAAAAATGCCAAACGCGAAAAAAAGGATACAAACTAGCCTTTCCCTTCTTTTTGGAATATCTCGTAGCTTTTAAATGCTTCTCGTTGGTTTACTGATGGTTTTCAGAATCATTAACAAAAAGAATATTTTTCTTCATACATAAGAATGGATTGATATCCTTCAGCATATGCAGAACATTTAAAACCAAAAGAGGGTTACCATATTTTTGGAGAGAAAATATATTAATTAGCTTTAAAAACACTCTTAATTAAATTTGTTTTCATAGATTTTTAATTAAGCCAACAATTTTTGTAAGAAGAGCAATTTAAAAAATGTGCCTCCAGATTTAGCGAAAAATTAATGTTTCACGAATGCGAACTTGAGCATCAAATTCATTAATATACGGTCTTCTGGTTCCTTCACATTCGTTAACAATTCTTGCCATTGTCACTATGGATAAGGTCTGACTACGACATTAGACCGGACGAGATTATCTTGGATATCTTTAATTATTGTTTCAGACTCGCCTTAGGCTCGCCTCAGTTTCACCTTAGTCTCGCCTTGATCTCGCCTTAATCTCGCCTTAATCTCGCTTTAATCTCTTCTTGGTGTCGCACTTTTTCTCTTTAGTTTGTAGTCTCTTTCGTCCAGTCTAGCTTTCGTAAATTTTGTTTGAGGTTTAAAGATTTAATTTGATTCCAATGACAGTATCTTATATCATGTTTCTAAATATCAAAATGATTCAAATTTCAAATTAAAAGTCTTCTGGACCGATTTTTATCATTCAAACAAGAAGAATTCTCAAGAAAATTTCCAAAAAATATTAATTTTCTCTTACTATTGATCGATTTTACGACAACATGAAAAATGACTTTTATGTTGACCTTGTGACAATTTTTGCACAAAATTTTGTCTGACAATTTTTTGGGTACTTATTTGTTTGAGACACACATTAAAAAGGAAAATGATTTTCAATGCTGAAAATAGCAATATTTCCGGAATCCCCAATAAAAACTATCACCGATTTCTTTTTTTTAAAAAAATATTCATGAAATTGTTCACTAAGTTTTTTACCACGTCCATGATATTTTTTCGACATTCGTAACAATTTTTCTGATTACTATGGTATTCATGGAAGCGGTGGAATGCATCCCTTTGAATCTTAAGATCTCCTTTGAAAATTCAATACTTCCCTTGATATTTTAAAACCTTCACTGAAGTACCCTGAACTGCCTTAAAAATCTCCAGATCTGCCCCTTGGAAGATAGAACTTGAAATGTAAAGATTCCCCTTGAAATTTCCAGAACTGCCTTAATATTTCGAGATCTGCTTTAGAATTTCAATGTCTTCATTGATATTTCAAGTTCTTTCTTTAGCTTAAAGACCTGCCTTGGAATTAAAAAGACAAACAGTGAAGTGTGTGGATAACTGCTAGTTGTAAATATAAACAAAATTTGCAAAGAAGGATTTTTGAAAATTATACAAAATATTGGCTTGTTATGGATTCCGTGTCATAACTGTATCCATATTTTGAATGACGTTATAATTATTGAGGTTCAATGTCATAAGTGTGTGAAATTATATCATCTCTTAGTTCTTGAATCATTCTTCGATTTATTGACGTAAAGTTTTTATTTTAAAAACCTCCAAGAAAGGAAGTCCACCGCAACCACAACACGTCAAATAATAAGGCCTTTGTATCGCTTGGGCAAAGAGGAAATGGTTTCATTGGCTGTGTTTAAAATTTCACCGTTCTATGGGACTTACATATCGTCCAACTCCATTATCTTCAATTTTATATTACAAAAAGTCATTTATCATCTCGCGAGAGTGAACGATGTTTACGGAAGCTGCTTGGGCGACCTCATTCTTTGCATTCAAACAGCCTTATGACTTTCCCAACCCATAAACTGTAGCAAACATTCACTGTTCGGAGATGAATCAGATTTTCAAAAATCACTTCGGTTTCTACGACTATAATTTTCAAAATGTGTCAATTCTTTTTATTAACAATCCAATTAAATCCAAATTTTTCAAAAAAAACATTTCAACAATCTTGACGCTCAAATGTGTACCTATCTCTCCATGGTTGAGTTTGTCAAAAAATTGAAACAAATAAATTTGACATTTGAATTGACGTTAAGGTGTCACTTGCAATGAACGTCATGTATTTTGGTTGAAATACCCTTTATTTATATTAAACGCATGGAAGTTTGATGGGCTTGTGTTAAGCATAAAAAACTAAACGCGCAAAGACGTAAACCTGTCCGCTCTCTATCTCACTTCCTCCTTAACATAATCTGTACTTATAATTGAAGGACATATTATTGAGACTTCGTCCTAACTAAATGTTGTTCTTAATGAGTCTAAAACAATAAAACCAAAATATTAAAATCGTGTATATGGTAACCCTAAATGATGATAACCCCTGTGGTATTATTTATTTCTTTTATTTTTTGTATTTTGAGAAATTGAAATCGTTTTCACGCTCAATATGAGCCACCGTTTAGTTAAGTAAGTCCTGCTCCTGATGCCAAAAAATTTTCTCGGAAAGCTCTTTTAATTCCTGGCCATCAAACAAACGAACATACTTATTACCCACATGCATAACAAATGATATCACGTATTCAGTATTATTTAATGCTCTCTGGGCGTTTTTGTTTTTCTGTCCATCTCTACGTTACGTTTTTGGAAATACATATGTATATTGAAGGATTGATCCTGATGTCGAGGTCGAGCTAGGCATTCATAAAAATTATATCTATCCATACGTATTTTGGTATCTATAAATGTAGGTAGGTAGATTGTATATTATTATTTATTTGGTAGAACGATTTCATTTGATATCATTGGGAGGGGGTGTGTGTTTCTGTGATGATGAATCCGACCGCATGTGCTATTGTGCATATTAATTTACTTCAGATACTAAAATTGCTTAATACGGCGATATCATCATCATAAAAGTGAGGAGAGGAATTTTCTGTAGATATTTCAATTATAGTAAAGTTAGTTATTGAAAGTTGTAATACCTTTAACCTTCCCTTAAACCTACCTCTCTACCCTACCTAAATGATGTGTGTTGTATATGAATTAATGTGAAATGTTTTCCCCATTGAAACACCTGTGTTTTGGGTTTGTTGTTAAAAAGCAATATATGGTTAGAATCATATAAAAAAGAAGAACCATATAAACTTTTGCAAAGAAGTTTTTATCAGCCAATTTTTGTTCTTGTCTAATCGCTAATGTATCTACAAATAGCTCTTATCCTACCTTCCCTTAAAACATTGTACAGACAGAGGTTACATAATATGCTTTTGCCAAAGTTAAATTAGAAAGGTATAGATGGTTTGGAGGTTAAGTATAAAACATACCATTCATTTTTTACATATACGAGTTCATATAAATTATACCTGTCTATCAAAAATGTACATATATTAATTTTCAAATGTCACAGTACTTGTCTGTGACTTAACATATAAAACTTTTTTGTGTTACATCAGAAGTTTATTTTATACCAATATACCTACTTACTTAAGGCCGGAACGAGAACATGTATGGTTGCTTCAACATTGTTTTCTATAAGAGCAACACATCAGGTGACACATACCTGACTAATTTGGATTAAATTTTTAAAAAGAATGTCTTCAACATGAGAGAGTTTTTGATTTTGAAAACAGTGTGTTGAAGAAAAATAGAATCAAATTATAATCATGTTGTTTTAATAATGAGAAAAATTGAAAAATTCTGCGCGAGTTTAATCCAATATATTCTGTGAAGTTTTTATTTCTTCATGAGCACCTACAATTTTGTATATAAATAGAATTTAACTTACTAAATTTAGGCCTCTTGAAGCAGGGTGGTCATTTACAATATGATTTTGTTAATAATTTTCTATCGAAAAGTCGGAGTATACCTATCAGTTAAATTAAAATTGAGGTACACTTCTGATGTGCTATCAACTTTAGAGATTTTTTTTAACGCCGCACATCAAGAATGTGGAATGTTTTACTTTAATATCATGTTTTATTTTAATATCAACTGTACATCAGCCGAACATCAAGATTGTGTAATACTTTACCCAACACATTATGTTCAATGTGTCCCGAAGTCTCTTCCTTAACCATTAATTATATTCTTAAATTCCACACTGCATTATAAACATGATAAGACTCCAACAGTTTTTTGACTATTTTGACAGTTAAATAGAATTCCGAAATGTCATTCAGTGATATTTTTGCTTTGAGTCAATACAAAATTAAAAAACACATTAAGAGTTTTTGCATTTATGAATGCCTGAAAAACTTTTATTTTCGTCACACCTTTTAAGCTCTTGCAGAACAAGTTTTCAGGAAGCGTTGTCTCAAAAAATATTGTTTTTAAGTGACATCCTAGTTCTCCTTTCTTAAAAACAAGAGACTTTTTCTGTGGGATTAAAGTTATTTGAAAATTTAAATTTATGCCAGCAAGCCTTAGAACATTGGTTAACTTAAAGCTAATATACTAAATATAATTGCTGCTATAACGCCCAAAATGTGGGCCAATGTAATGCAGAATGCCCAAAAAGAGTTGATTTTTCTGTTTCAAATGCTGGGTTGGTAATTTAATAGACGTTGTATTTTAAACATATTTTAAAATACATATCCTTAAAAAAAAAAAACTTGCTCATTTCTGTTGACAAAAATTTCGAAGGTATTCAATTTTGAAATGGAATACTTCCAGATGGCGCAACTTCTACAAAAAATTAGTAAACTAAAATGTAAATGAAATTTAAAAGAATTATCTAATCTAAAAAAAGATCATATTTACTAAATAAAAGAGCATACAAGTCTTTCCGAAATGATGTTTTTATTTATTTTAATAAAAATGCAAAAATATGTTAAATCACTACTTTTGTGAATGTCTTAATATATTGTATTTTGAAATTATCAATTTTCTATCCTTCTATCTAAAAATAGTTCATTGATTACTCCTTAAATGTTCGATTTTTTTGAAACAAAATTAGAAAAGATTAAGAAACATCATTGACATACTTTATTACTGACTAATCAAAATTCAAGAAAATATTTCAAAACTTTTTGGATTCTTACAAAAGCTGATGAAAAATTCTAAGTTTTAAGTTTAATAACATACAATCAAGAAAATGAAGTTAATACTAAGATTAAATTATCACTGCTGTACCATATTTATGACCAAAAACGGATATACATATCTAGTGACAAAAATTGACCAAAAATGTACCAACTTATCTTCTGTCAAAATTTAAAGAAAATCATAAAAAAGTAATGAAAAGACAGCGATGTCTCCTTTGAGACTGAAAAATGCTGAAAAGCATAAAGTTTTCATTAGTATTGGAATAGAATTTTAAATTTTGAAATGTTCTTTCAAAACAGACTGTTAGTTCACGTGTATCCCTTCTCAAGACTTCTAAAACGAAACTAAAAAAAAAAAAGAATCTTAAAGCTCAGGATAAGAATCTACTTTTTGCCTTCTCATACATGTCAACTCATTTTATTTATTTATTTATTTTTTTTTTGTTGTGTTTTTCGTCTTCTTCTACTACTTCTTTCAATCTTTATTTTTTTTCTTTTCTTTTTCTTAAATCAGTTTTCGTCTTATCATAAGAATCCCATACTCAGCTTTATCCCATGCAGGGCCCCCTCTGCTTTTGAAGAAATAAAATATAATAAATAGTATATGTGTGCCAGCAGCAGTGTAGTATTTATCTGTATGTATGTTGATATAAAATATGTGTTTCACACATAAAAATGTTATATATACATTCATTTATATATATTTGAATGTATATTTATTCGTAAGAGAGTTGAGGTTGAGGTGTTTTATGTTTTAATGCAGTAAAATTACTATAGAAAGGAGGGTGGAGTTGGAATGCGGTGATATGGATGGTGGTTATGGTGGAAATGATGCTGGTTGTATTTATTACCATCCTTCCTTTTTATATCCTTAGAAAAGAAAACTTTATATACATAGGTACCTCATACTTTATACCTATACTCACTATACATCCTTTTTGAAAAGCTCGCACTTTGTTTGTCTTGTTTGGAGTTTTTCTTTTTCTTTTTCTTTTTCGTTTTGATCCCATCAGGTTCTGTCTAATCCCAGTCAGGATATGAAATGTAATCAGACAGAAGATGATGATGAAAAAAACACACACAGTCACACAACAAGATTGGTGTGAAACAAAATTGAAAGTGACATTGCACATGATAGGCGCACAAGTAGGTACATATCCAACTAAATATATCTCCCCCAATATGAACAACAACAACAACAACAAAAAAAGAAAATCTAATGTTCACTCAAGGATATTAAAAAAAAATCCAATTTCACAGAGAAGATGATCGATTTGCCGTGTGCATAAATTCCAATTGAAATTTCATGACTGCTTGATGATGATGGTGGGTAAACATGTGTGTTACATTTTTTATTTTCATTTTATATCAAAAAATATAAATAAATAAAGAAACAAAAATAGATATTCTTTGCAAAAGGATTAAAAAAAGAAAAACCTATCTGTTTCAAAAGTCCTTACACACATCGTCTATTTGCACTTACCAACAACTAACAACAACGTGACGGGTGACGGTGACGGTGACGGTGACGGGACAGTCTCGTTTGAAAACTGACTGGTGTGAAGTTACCCCCAATAATTGACAGGTGTGGCGTATGTTGGGATAATCGAAATTGAAAAATGGTTATATGCACGTATATCTAAAGCAGCACCCCTTCCACCTGCCTACTTCAAACATCCATACCTACTCAAAAAAAAAAACATCTAAAAGGGTTGGGTTTGGTTTTGTTGTTGTTGTATTCGTTTGAAAAGGACTTCCCATTTTTATATGGCAATATGTCGATTGGAAATTTGGGTTAATCTTTATATATATATACATATATATCGGCAAATAAACATCATAGGAATGTTTATTCTGGCAAGAAATATTCTCGCACTTTTTTTTTGGGACACACAATCTGATTTCATTTTGAACTCTTTTTTCTATAAAAATAGAGGTGGTATAGCAGATACATACATATGTGTTGTAAAAGGTTGGGTATGATGGTTTGAATATTATACAATAAAGAAAATTAATGTATTTTTGATAAGTATGTTTGTTTATGTGGGGATTTCTTTTAGATAGGCTATAATCAATAAAATGGAAAATAAGGTATTTTTGTCGAAATCTGGTTGATACGTCTAAATTTTTTGATTCAGCAATTATGAAGATTCTAGAAGACGTCATTTTGATTTTTTTCTACATACATAGGTAAACTGATAAATACACCAACGTTGCTTTCACAAACAAAAAATAACAAACATTTTGTTAATAACTCAAATATTAAAAAGTGCGTATACGCCCAAGTGCATCAATATTAATTGCTGCTGGAATAAATAAAGATGTAAAATATGAACTGCATAACTGTGTATTTCTACTTAAGACTCATTATAAACCAAGTAGAAGAACATTATTTATTGTACATTTAATGAAATAAATCGTCATTTTTAGACCTCTGGAAGAACAAACTGTTTAACAAAGTTTTGGAAGGAATAACTTTTTGCCTTCAATTAACACTCATCACAAGGAATAATTTAACATTGAAAAAATACGCATACGCCCAAGTGAACCAATGTTAAATTGTCTTTTGGAGTGATAAAAACTGATGTACAGTAATCCCCGCTTAGTTGCACCTCGCTTAACATCCCGCTTAATTGATCGAAAAAATTGTCTTCAAAAATTTCCCGTATTAGTAGCAAAGCTTTTTAGACGGTTAATTGAACCCCTGCAGAAAAACTAAATACTTTGACATTTTTCGGATAATTGTACGGACAAAAAAATGATTGTGATTGAAAAAACCAAAACGCCAAGGTGTTTTAAAGTTAGGTTGTACCTTTTATTTATTCAATTACGTTAAATACTAACGCTAGGTTTACAAACAAAACTTATATCTAAAAAAAAAAAAAAAATTATATAAATATATTCTATACATTAAAATATACTTTAAACATTACTAATAATAATATGACACATAAAGCTAAGAATTATTTAAATAGTGAGAGAAAAAATGTATTTTGAAGCTATCTGATTTGATATTTTGATTAATAGAATTTAAAAGAAAATTATTTTCATTATATATGCTTATTAACTGGTTAATTGGACTGTTAGAACCATAGTTTGATCGGCTAAGATTTGCTCGAATTGGCACTCGAGTTTCTGAAGTAATTTAGGCTTACATTAAAGTGGAATCGACACAAAACTGATGGAGATGAAATGGATCCATTCAGAATTCCAACAATAAAGCAGAGTTGCAAATACTTACGGTGACTAGTAAGCGATGGAAGACCTATAAGTTGTTGCCTAACGGAATAGGAAGGCAAAGCTAATTCATGTGACTGTGGGAGAAATCGTAAAATAAATCTTAGGAATCTTCTTTGAACACCTTCAAGTCTATGGATATGATTCGAGTAATAAGGGGCCCAAACTATACAACCGTATTCAAGGACTGATCTGACAAACGATACATACAGAGTTTTAAGGACATAAGGATCTCGGAATTCCCTGCCAAATCTTTTTATAAAGCCTAGTGTCTTATTAGCTTTTTTCACAATGTGGTTGAAATGGTCAGTAAAAGACAGTTTTGTGTCCAAAATGATACCTAAGTCTGATAAGTGAGTCAATTTTTCGAGGTTTGAAGAATTTAACCTATAGTTATAGTCAAAAATACTGTGTTTACGTGTAAAACTCATCGTTTTACACTTATCAATGTTTAACAATAAACGATTTGTATTGCACCATTCCCATAGACGAAGTAGGTCATCTTGTAATAGTTCGCAGTCCGTTAAGGAATTAATTTTTCGAAATATTTTCACGTCATCAGCGTATATTAGCGTCATAGAATTTCTTAAGATAGATGGGAGATCATTTATAAACAGAACAAATAACAATGGACCAAGGTGGCTACCCTGAGGTACACCAGAATTGACAATAAACGGATTGGAATAGTCGTTTTTGAACACAACACAATAATATCTGTTTGTTAGGTAAGAAGATATCCATGCTATTAGTTTATCATTTAGTCCAATTTTTTCTAATTTCCCTAAAAGTACTTTATGGCTAAGTTTGTCAAATGCTTTGCTAAAGTCTGTAAATACACAGTCAACTTGTTGTTTAATTTCGAAAGTGTCAATACAATATGTTGTAAATTCGAGTAGATTTGTAACGGTCGATTTTTTTTTCACAAAACCATGTTGATTGTCACAAAAAACAGAAGAACAGTTAAAGGAAAGAATATCACAAACAATGGCTTCAAACAATTTTGGTATAACAGACAGCTTAGCTATAGGACGATAGTTGCATATAAGATGCTTGGGACCCTTCTTATACGTTGGTTTTAGAAATGCATATTTCCATAAGAGTGGAAAATGCAATATTTCTCCAACAAAAAGGCATAATTGACCCAACATTTATGGGCCCAAATTTTATGTAAATTTGACGAAGAAATGATAAAGCAGAACAGACAAATAATTCTTTGTGTCGACAATGCTACCTGTCATAAGAAGTTGGACGATTTAAAAAATATAAACGTGAAGCTTGTACCCACAAATACAACGTCCATTATTCAACCCCCTTGACCAAGACATTATTCATTGTTTCAAAGCTTACTTTCAGCAAAATATAATAAGGAAACAAATTACAGCCATCCAACGTGGCAAGACTATCGAAAAATTTTCGAAGTCTATCACATCTTTGCAAGCAATGCACATAAGCAAACATTGTTTGTGGCTTATAACACCTTCTATTATAAGAAATTGTTTTAGAAAGTTAATATTGGAAATATTTTGTACTACACCTACATTTGCAAGTTCTTTTTTTAAGGGCAGGCTTCATCCAAGAAGAAGAGGAACCGGAAAATAATCTCATGGTCATAGATAACGTTCTTGAGGACAATGCAGATTTAAATGCTTATTTGGCATGTGATGACATAACATACCACGTAACAGTCGCCGAAATTAAGTTGACACTGAAATGTTTATAGAGTAAATTAATGGGATGAATATTTTATTTTTTTTGTTAACCTTCTCGTGCAATTATATGGGTTTCGCTTAATTGAACTTATATGTCAATTAAGCGGGGTTTCGCTAATTAAACCACCCGGATAATTGACCGAAAAATCTGATAAACCGGTCAGTGCAATTAAGCGGGGAATACTGTAGATGATTATAGAGATATGTAAAGATTCAATAAAGTTTAGAAACAAAAATTCTAAGTCGCCAATTTTACAATGAATAAATCTGTGGAAAATGTGAACAAAATGTAAAAAAACTCAATATCTTTAGAAAAATGTGTGTACAAGTTGCATTTTAAAGTAAATAAAACTGTTTAATATCTACTGCATAAATATATATCTTGATTTAGTCGCTTCACACTCAAATTAAACAAACACTTAATTTTTGAAAAAAGTACGTATACGCCCAAGGGTACCACTTTTAATGGTCATCGTTTTTAAATTATTGTAAAATTGGATGATTATTTGTTTATAACTAAGACTTGTCACAAATAAAATGGGGGGTTGGGTTGTCGAAAATTGTATCTTCATAATTTTATTTTGTTACTTTAGCATGTATCATCACAAATAAAATAAGAGAGCATTTGATGAAACTTCAATAAAATAAGAAAAAAAAAAGTGCGCATACGCCCAGGGCTACCGATAGCAAATTATTATTTTAAGAGTAAATAATATTGACAACATAATAATTGTTTATATTGACCTTAGAGTAATCATTACCAAAAAAGAAAGAGGTCATTTTTAGAAAGCTATACAAAATAAGATAAAAATTGCGTATACGCCTAAGTGTACAAATGTAAAATCGTCATTTTTAGTATGATTAAACTGGACTATTGAGCTATTTTGTACGTTACACCCAAGTTAGATCATAAAAGTAAAGATTTCTAAGCAAAAAAAAATAAAGCCAATGCGTATTACGTTTGGTAAAAACATTTTCCATCATATTAGACATACTTTGAAATTGTCATGTTCATAGGTATCAGCTGTAATTTGTCCAAAAAATTCTTCCATAAAAACCTAATCAACTTTAGGAAAATTCCCTTACAACACACAAATTACATTAGAAAAAGTATTTATGTATATTATGTAAGTTTTAGCAACCTACTTTCTAATATTGAATTACAAGGACAACAACAGAGCGCCATACCTACCAGCCAGAAGAGCCATGCATAAGACTCATAAAATGTCTATATTTATATTCCAATACCTTATAATAGCTAATCAAACTAAGTGCGCGCCATAGCGCCATCTGAAGGGCTCCAGGGTGCGGAATTACTCTCTCTCTTACTCCATTTTCATGTATATAAAAATAGATATAGGTATATATAGGTAATTTAATTCCCCATATTTCCTTTTTGTGCGCACTTAAAAAGTCTCCTCGTGTTTTCAAAAAGAAACCAGAAGTCTTCATAACCAAGATGAGCTATTTTTTCTTTCTTTTATTTTTATTTAATGCAATTTAAAATAGAATCGCTAAGTAAAATCATCTCATAAAAGGTATATCCTTGTACATTTAAAGGCCGAAGAGCAGGCATCGGGAACAGAGACAATGAAGTGGAAAGAAAAATATTTGAGAAGAAGAATCCCAGTTGTAATAAATTTTTAATGGAAACCGTTTTACTGGTCCATCATATTGTGCCTCACGCGCACACAAATTTACATTAAACAAAGAGCTGTCATATTATTATTATTAGTTTTTTTTTGTTTTTTTTTCGCGTTCTCGATTTCGTCCTTTTCTCTGAGCCTCATATTTTTTGCTTGAGGGGTGGGGGTGGGGGTGGAGGCTATTTTATTCAGGATGCGTGTATACGAGCTACAAGGATTTTATATGGTGTCAAAATTATTCAAACATACAAAAATTTCATGTGCATTTTTCATGAGCCCTCTTATACGTTATACCGCACACACGTCACGGTTCCATCATAAACCGCAAAAACGGTTAAATAACACACAACACTCATTCTCGTATATCCAGCAGGTCATAGTATTAAAGAAGACCTTTTCTGCTTGCATTTATATACTTTATAGGGTCATGTCTCTCTCGTTCCTCCATGGGATGGTATGGCGTCATCCTCGTCCTCGTCCTCGTCGTTTGTGGCGGCTGGCGGCTTAATATTCTTGCCGAGAGAGGCGAGATATAAGCACTCTAGAAATACCCTTAAGTGGATATAAAAATTGAGGCAAAAAGGGTTTGAGAGTTCATGTTGTTACACTGGCTGTTATATCCGAGTATATGGCATAACAAATTTAAGTGATGGAATGAGGCTATTTACTGCGATTACCACAGTCTGAGACCCATCACCATCTTCTCTTATGATGATATGAGAGTTCTTTCCAGACACCATCACATTGCTCAACATCCAGCTTCAGAGCAATATTCACCTTGATGTGCGCTCTATATAAGTGTTTATGTCCTTTTTTGCTATTGCCGTGTGGCAAAATGCACTTTGAGTGACTGTAAAGGGGTTCAAAGTAGTAAAAGAAGAAGCTCTTAAAATGTGATGTTTCACCATCACCCTTTCAATATGGACTTTTGGCATGGGAGAAGTATCGACTAGAGAGAGAGGCAAAATAAGTAAATCTTAAGAGTCCTGTCATCCATCCTGATATTTTTTTTTCCTTGCTCCTTTTTTTGCAATATTATATCTTCCTATCACCATGGGATAGTATGGTATTTTTTTCTAAAGCTTTTATCTAATATGGATGGAATATTGAAACTTTGACGAATGAAAGCTATAAGGATGGTGAAAAGGAGAAAAAAATTCTTCGTTTCCTTTTTTCTTTGCAAGGATATAATAATTCTAAGCAACATTTGTGTGCGAGAAATAGATAAGGAGTGTGTCATTGACCTTTTATTATATGGCGCAATTGACATCCCTGATAAATCAAACGATATTGCATTGTTTGGGTATTTTTTCCATTTTCTGAAATTCGAATACCTACGTTCTAGAGAATGATTGTCTATTGTTACAATGGAATTCTTTTGATGGCTGGTTTTTATTTCCAAAAAGGGTATTATAGTATGAAGTTGGGAGGAAAATTCAATGAAGTAAAAAAAAGTTACTATTAAAAGGGTTTTTACTTTGTATTAATGATTAAGTGTGAGAAGGACTTAGTTCGATTTAAGAAATCGATGTTAACAGTGAGATGGGTAAACTTTTCGAAAATTGTAATCATCAATGATTTTTTGATAAACCAAATGTGTCTTTCCTTACAAATTTTCCTTAAACTCCGCGAACTGATAAACATTTATTTTACCCGTTTCAATCTGACATCCGTTTGTATCTAATCCACAAAGACCAATATTTATAGATATTTTATATTTTTAACTTTGAAGTAATTTTGTTTTCCTCATAAAATTTACCCATCCCCTCATCAGAAACCGAAGACCTCTTACTCTCATTTGAATCTATAACAAAATTTCCCTATACCCCCAAACTCAAAGCAAAAAAGGATATATATTTATTATTGCAAGCAAAAACCGCTAAAAATAACTCAGTAAAAGGCCATTTTCAATGAAACCCTAATAATACTTAACTGGATCTTGTTTTCTTTTTGACCCTCATTAAATTTTAATACAATCGAGTTTATTTGGTTTCGTTACGAGAAGGACTCCCGCTCAACTACGAGGAAAAAATATACAAATTTATTACATTCTTATTCTTGATATTTCGTATTTTTTCTTTGCAAAATTTATAGCGAACAAGATGCACGCGTGACAAAAAGCTATATCCTTTTTGTAGCCATATTTCCTGTTAACCAAATTACCAAAATTTGAGTGCGAAGAGATAGACGTTTTTATGATATAACGGCATATATTTATAAGCGAGTATAAGTTAGATACATAGCTAAATGTTAAGTTGAAGTTAGAAATCAATATCACTTCAAAAATATGACACACGCAACCTTTTCATTTTCGGTCAAAGGCAAATTGATGAGTAATTGGATAAACTGTATATAAAAGCCTCCTTTTGACGATTTTATAATATACAGCATGTCGGTCAGTGATGATAAAATATAAAATAGAAAAAAAAGAAACTTAACGTTGTATCGATTGGACAAATATAATTTGAAAGGGTATTTTTGAGTCATGAGGTATCTAGGAGCTTACTTGTAACACGTGCCATCATCATCATCATAGTCCTCGTCGGTCGTAAAAGAATAGAACTCCTTTGGAGAGGTTATCACATTAAAAAAAAGGACATACACTTTGCTGAATGAAGAATCCAAGGATATAGCTTAGCTAGATATGCACATGTCGAGAGAATTGCATGTTTCGTAATGGTCGGTTGTTGAACGTTGGCGTCGTCGTTGTTCCAACACAAAATTGATTAGTGAAAGCGGCTTAGACAGGACACATCGGTATTCCTCCTCGTCGTTTGTTGGTCATTTTGTTGCTCCTGATGGGCACCTTATACCATGAATAATGGTATAAGGAATTGAATGAAATTCAAGTCGGAGATATAGGTCAAATTCGTGTTTCGTGTTTCGCGTTTTATTTTTGTAATCGGACAGACAGCCGGGCTAAAGTGTGTGACGTGTGACGGTTGATATATGGCTGGAGTTTTCTGTCTTATTGTGATTTCAAGCGATTTAAATTTTTTTTTGCGTTTTTTGACAGGCGTCGAAAGTTTGAAATTCGAAATTGATATTGAGGGAATTCAGCTTCTTTTATGTTTTTGATTTTTGCTATGTCACTTTATACTTAATTCCATAGTCAGTTTTAGCAAAAGAAGTTTTAAAAGTATTTAAAGTTTTCAAATTATTCTAGAAAAATTAATAGAAGTCGTAGCAGTTGAAGGACTAAAGTACCTAAAATTTGTATTTAAAGGCGGTAGTTACTCAAAAAGAAACTGTAACAGTTGAGAAAGAGATACTAGCTGCAGTAGAAGAAATTCTGGCAGTGATAATAATGAATGGTACAGTAATATTATAGCTAGAAGTTTAACTGAAGTTCTTGAGAAAAAGTACTAAAAGAATAAGAACCAAAAGAAGGAGTATGGCCTGAGTTAGAATTAATAGACAAACATTTTGGAAGAAGAAGAACCAGTAGAAGAAGTACTGGTAAGGATTAAAACAAATAAAAGAAGTATTGGAAGAATAATAACTTAAAGAAGAAATACTGGAAGAATTAGAATTAGTAGAAGAATTATTAGTAGAAGAATTAGAACTAGTAGAAGAAGTACTGGAAGAATTAGAAGAAGAAGTATTGAAAGAAGTAGACGTAGAAGAAGAAATATTGGAAGAATTGGAACTAGTAGAAGAAGTATTGGAAGAATAAGAATTAAAAGAAGAAATACTGGAAGAATTAGAATTAGTAGAAGAATTATTAGAAGAAGTAGAGCTAGTAGAAGATATACTGGAAGAATTAGAATTAGAAGAAGAAGTATTGGAAGAGCTAGTAGAAGAAATATTGGAAGAATTAGAACTAGTAGAAGAAGTGCTCGGAGAACAAGTATAAGTAGAAGAAGTATTGGACGAGTTAGAATTAATAGAAGAAGTATTGGTAGGGAATTAGAAGAAGAAGTATTGCAAGAATAAGAACTAATAGAAGAAATACTGGAAGAATAAGAATTAGTCAAAAAAGTTTTGGAAAAACTAGAATAAATAGAAAAAGTATTTTAAGAATAAGTTTGTGTAGAAGAAGAACTGCAAGAATAAGAATAAGTTGATGAAGCACTTGAAGAAAGAAAAGGAACTAGTAGAAGAAGCACTAGTTGTAGTAGGAGCAGCAGTAGTAGAATTTGAAGCTTTAAAATAAAATACAAAAAAGTAGTATATGAAGTGATGATATGGAATAGCATTTTCAAGATATTTTTATCCAGAAGAAAATATATTGGTTGTAACAGCAATGAGTAATAGAAGAACTAAGGAGTGAATATCTTTCAAGTTGGAATGAATAGCCAGAAAATCATAGCTCCTGGAATATACGCAAGAAGAAAAACAAGAACAAAGTTTCCATTTTGATACACAAATGTTACAATTTAATATTTCGCAAGAACTACACAAAAAAAATAGTTAGAATGTCGAAGTACTTCCAAAACTTCCGCAAAATGTGTAAGAATTGAAAAATATCCTCAAAAATCGTCAAAGTTTGTCTAGTTTTAAGGAATATCTTATAAGAAAAGTGTTATTTTAGCAAGCCTTGAAATTGAGAATAAAAATATTGTAACAGTCTTATTGTAATTAAATGACTTTAATTCCTTTTTTAATCCTTTCACTTTGTCGTATTCAAATTCAATTTCAGATCTTGTTAGTTTTACTTGACAATTTTTTTCTCCAGTTGCTTATCATTCAGCTCAAGCTGTTTCTTAGATTGACAGTCTCTATCTTTATTTAGTTCAATGGAATTTTTGTAAATAGATGACCTAGATGTAGCTTCTCTGAAGCAAGAGTTATTTAAATTTTTCCTATTTCGATATTAGTTTCTTCTTCCTAGACATACTGTCAACGGCAATTTTTCTGTTAACCACCACTCCTGCCTTCCGCCAGCACAATTTAAAGTTTCTCAAGAAAAGCCGATGACAAAAAAAAACTTCTTGTATTGAAAAGCAATACACCTCAGGCGGGTTGGAAAATTTTACATTTCAAACAGAACCAAGAAAAGTAAAGAAAACAGGGAAAAAACCCTGTAGGTACCGTATAAACAGTCTTCATTTTGAAGGAATTCCGCAATGTGAAGCCCAACATCTTTTCCAAGAAATCAACGACAAACAAGAAAAAAAGAATGAAAAATAACAACAACAACAAACAATTCCAAAGCTACGACCGAATAAATTTCAGATTGATCAGCATGTTTCGTTAAAGGTTGTTTTGGAATATATTTGAATAATTCATCTGTCACTCTTCCTTTACCCAACAACCATCGTCGTCGCTCGCACTTCCTAACCCTCATATACCCATTACCCATTACCATACCATCGCAATCTTGCTCTACATCCTTTTTACCTATATTAAAACCCACCTACTATCAGCAGCGTGTATCTCATTAACCCCAATTTTGTCTCTGCAACCAAATTTAAATACGAAAAACGAGAATCAACGAAAATGAATATAGAGGTACAAAACGAGAAGAAGAAGAAGAACAACAACAAAAAAGCAGTGAATTTATATAAGCAAAATCCATCAAGTTGTGCCCTATAATTTTCTCCATTTTTCCATGTTACACCCTTCTCAAAAATGGTGACACCACTGTTTCGAGATAAATTGAGGAACATGAAATTTAGGCTAAAGCAAGGTATGTGTGCCAGTGCGGCTGTTAAGTTTAAAGCCTGTCAGGTCGGTGAGAGAGAGTTTGTACTTGTGTTAACCTTGCATATACAATTAAGAAGGACGAAATTGTTACGCAGAACAAATTAAGAGATTTTTTTTGTAATTTTAATGTTTTACTCTCGTATACGTATTTTCGAAAACAACCCTTCAACATCTCAACCCCACTGAAGCATTTCGACAATTTTGAAAACGGGTACAACATGGTACAGGGATCGGGATCGGGACCGGGACAGAGGCAGCATCAGCTACCAGCAATATGTGAGTTATACTCTTATACAAAGAAAACGAAGGACATTTCAAGGTGTATACCCTTTGGATATAAATCCGGGTTTTATTATGTGTTAAGTGCTATCTGCAATTTACTTTCGTAAATATTTAATCGCTCCAAGGATACACATATGTATGTATAACCATTCCAAAATGTTTATATATGTTTTATGTTTCTATATATGTATGCATATGAAATAAGCATTGTGTTTTTTTTTTTTTTGTTTTGGAGTGAGACGAGAAACAAGTCAAACCTTAAGGACGAACAAAACAGGAAAAAAACATCTAAAATTAGCCTGCGTTTTCAACAAGAAAAAGAAAACAACAAACAGAAATAAAAACAGAAAGTCTAAGGACATAAAATCCTGCCCCAAGATTCATTTTTACGAAAAAGAGTATATGAAGAAGACGAAAAGAAACATATACATTTTTTTTTTTGCGAAAGGAGCAATAATATTGTATATATCTTCGTCTTGTTAATGTTTAGTGGCGTTTTTATTGCATATTTAATATAAATATATATACGGTACACACTCACTTACGTACATATGAGTACACCTCCTATCTTCTTCTTTATTTTTGTCAGTAGTGATGTGTTACCGTTATTCATGAAAATTAACCACATTGGTTTGTGGCAAAGCAGTATAGCATCAGAATTACAAAAAAGAGAATATTTACCATGAGAAAGTGAGAGTGATTCCCAAGGACATCACGAATACGAATTCACGGTGAATGAAATGTGTCGTTCTTTGGTATACTGTACCGTATATAAGAGTATATGTGGTATGCCTAATAATAATGTATCAGTAAGAGTAGATAGATGTATTATTATTATTAATGTTTCAGGCCTGAGCTTTGACATTATTCTTGAGTATTTAATGTTAAGGGATTAAGGTATGTGTGTCATATAGTATGGTATATGAGGTATATTATTATGGTTCCACAACTTTGAAGCCCAAGCCATACACAAAAACAAGATAGATAGCCCTTGGACCTTAGATAATGAAGAACCATGGTATACCTAGTGTATGACAAATAAGGTACAACGACATATTATTAGTGTTCGTTCGTTGTTTTTTTTGCACGTGAAGGATTTAATTCCACAGAGAGGTCTATATCACATAATAAATAAGTATATCTACGTAGAATGTAGAATTGTTCATCAAAAATGAGTCAAGAGTTGGGCATTTTCTACATCATAAAGGTATGATTATGAGGTATACCAAAATATGATGAAGGTATAATATTTGGGTCTGTCGGTCGGTGACATAAGATCGCCTTGAGGAAACAAGGTATTAATTTAACCAACCACAAAAAAAAAAAAAACATTATACAAAGACTGATGGGCGGATACTTTGTTGTATGATGGCGAGCCATTGGTAGGTATGAGACTTGTTGATAATATCACACATAATAATTTTTGGATTTAAATTAATTTCATAAGAACATAGGATTCACCATAGCAAACATAGTACGGCACAAGGTATATAATTAAGAAGAAAATTGATGAAGTCCTTAGAGTATGAAATGGGTTTTAAGTTCATTTCGTTTTAATAGTTATTGATGACATAAGCATTTTAATGGCTTTGATGATATATGTACATACATAAGTCTCCAAAACATCGTTTAGACACTTCCGTAAATTTAATAATTTTTTTTTATAAAAAGATAAAAATGTGATTCAAAATTCGTCATAAAACATGAGTTTTAGACTCTTAGATACCTTAATTTAATTATTTCTCCAAAGTTATTGTAGACTTTTCTCATAATTTTGGAAAAGTTATAATAACTTATTGAAATGTACGCAAAACGGCTTCCTTTAACATAAAATTATTTCAAAGATTAATTTTTTTGAAAGATGTAAAGGAGATATTTT
Organism: Eupeodes latifasciatus; assembly: GCA_920104205.1. Lineage (NCBI taxonomy): Eukaryota > Metazoa > Arthropoda > Insecta > Diptera > Syrphidae > Eupeodes > Eupeodes latifasciatus. Next base: position 22,602,321 of record OV049924.1, on the reverse strand, counting down.
ATTGTGTTGTTCAGAAAATCTTTAAATTTAAATATTAATGATAATTTTGTTTGAAATATGCTTTAACAAATCTAACATTGACTATTTATTTTTTAACTGCCCTAAGAGAAAATGTTTTGTATGAATTTTTTAAAATTTAATCACATGAACCATCTGTCGTACATAAGAATAATACATGTGGATTAACTATATTCAGATATTGGCGTGGTTAGAGTTAGTAAATGGTATTTTTTTCACAAAAGATAGAAATACAATTCAAAATCCGACAAAAAAATGAATTTTTAAATTCGTATGTACCTTTATTACTTATTTCTCCCCAACTTTTGTAGACTTTTTTCTATGTCTTAAAATCACTATAACAACTGAATGTGATTTTTAAGAAATGATTTCAGGCACCCAAAAACTACGACAGAAACGAATTCTATTTTTAGATCTTGAGGAGGTGTCACTTTTTGTAATTTAAAAAGTCTCCCATAAGTAAATATTAATGATTTTCTATTCCTGCAACATGCTTTTTGAAATCAAATCATGGTAAATATTTGTTATACATTTTACAATAAGAGGCATTCGACTTATGAATCCTAGTATTTCGAAAAAGTTTCTGATTTTTAATAAATTATAAGCATCTAAACTGAGTTTTCTCTATACTGTTCTTTTGAAAGATTTGTTCAGCTTATCAATACTCATTTTCTGACTTACTCTGAAATATATAGAAATTCTATTTTCTACCGCACATCAAGTAGTATGTTGAATGCTTTACTCATCTGTTTTCCCCAAATTTTCATATTCAAAACTTTAAGTTCAATGTTCGTTCTTAAATTCTTCCCTTTTTCATAACGCATACTCTCTTTATGTAAAGGATATAATATTATGTATAAATTGTGAAAACAAAAGATCCATTCTTCCTTAGTTCTCTGACTCTTTTCTTGAAACACAAACTGTTCCATTTTTTTAACTTTATTTTCCAACTTATCACATGTGTATTAGCTTCATCCTCGTCCCCCATCCTCCCCACCACATTCAAGTTCTTTTGAGTAATTCTGAGCCAGATTTTGCAAAAGTTTGTTTGAATTTACACACAACAAAAAATGCTATACTTTATCTTGATTATGGTGGTTTTTGATATAACCCCCTTTGGCAATTTTCCCCCATTTCAAAAAAAAAAAAAAAGAAAGAAAAATCAGCATCCAAAAGAGTGAGCTAGTTTTCAGCTTAGTAAACTTTTACCCTTACTTATACCTAACCTACCTGCGAGCATCAAAAAAACACTCTTACTTTTTTTAAGCATTTAGTTTAGGTAACCTAAAGATTCCTTCGTCAATCCATATTCTCTGTTCTCCCCCATTCCCATCTATCTTATTCTCATACTCTGTATCTTTATGTTTTTATCTCATATTCCTGCCTAATTCACACAACTCCCGAACAGCACAGGACCAGCCCAATGGCAGAAGTCGTATTTCTTCATGTTATAAGGTCCTTGTGCAATTAAAAATGTTATTTCCGTTTCGTTTTTATCATGTCTGTGCCATTACCATCATCATCGTAGTCGTTATGATTATTGTCTTAAAAAATAACAGGGGTGGTTTTATTTTATAAAATGTTCTGTTTTCGTTTTTGTGTTTTTTTTCTGTTCCTTGGAAGAACAAGGGTGGTTTCTTTTTGAGAGGGAAAAGGAAGAGCAAGGTGTATAAATATGTAAATATAGTCATTTACTTATTACCGGAGTTATGTTTTATATTTTTGCAGTTGTTATTTTGTTCTGGTGGGAGGAAATGATGAAATCGCTTTATAATCTTCATGTGCCTGTTTTTTATTTGAGAGGGGGTAGGAAAGAGAGTGAGAAATATTTGTGATTTATTGTTTTAAGATAATTTTACGATCACATTGAAAGTAGCCTTTATGCCATCTCTGTCTTGTTTTTTGAAGAAAAATATTATCTACTCTCCGATGTTTGTTTTGGTATTTTAGCATCCCCATCCCCATCCCTCTCCACAATAGTGTATGTTGAACTTATTCAAATTATATATTTATAATTCATAATAAGCAATTTTAAAGGAAAAGGTATTTTTGTATAATAATTTGATGAGTAATATGAACTTGAATAAATTAGAAATTGAAATGCGAAGAAGGGTTTCTATAAAGCGGTACTATCAAACCTTTTTATACATTCTAAAAGGGGATAGACCAAACTTGAAGATAGAAAATGGGAGGAAACGTAATGTAATGGATCTGTGTTGAAATAAATGATTTTGCTTATTTAAGCTAAAATATTTAATATTTATAGGAAATTATTGCTCCAGATAACAATGATTTATTATTTTTAGTGTTTTTCAATTAAAGTTTGAGTATTCAAAATTAGATGAAATATTCAGGGGTACGATTTCCATTTAAAGTCAAGTTTCTTAAAACATTTGATGATATGTATCTGTAAAACCACTACTGATAAGTTATTAAGTTTAGTTGACCAAATTTAAGATTTAAAATGAATTCTGACAGCAGAAGGGTATTATCAACACTGATGAGCAGATTTTTACATTCCATCAGGGCCAAGTTCTTTTAATTTTAATTGATTTTTGTATTAAAATCTCTTCCCTTAACATGTTTTTTCTCAGACCTACATATTGTCCAAGAAGAACAACTATTTTTCTTTTTTTTTTAGATCAAACATGTTTTTTTTTTTTATAATCTATACTAATACTACTCGTATAAAGCTTAAGAGTTTGTTTGTTCGTTTGTTTGTTTGTTTGTTTGTTTGTTTGTTTGTTTGCTTGAACGCGTTTATATCAAAAACTATTAGTCTGATATGAAAAATTGTTACTGTGTTAGATACCCTATTTATAGAGCAAAGCTATAGGCTATATAATATCACGCTTAGACTCATACGAGTGGAAAACGAATAAGGAATGTTTCAAAATCGTTTTGGCTGATATAAAGTATGAACAAATTCTTCCCTTTTACGGTCAAAAAAAGCATATGTATACAGCATATGTATATCTCTTAAAGTTTTCGGGAGCCAACTTTAAAAGCGTACGAGTATTGCGGCACGGTGCAGCTCTATATAAAAATAAAAATAAAAAAAGAGGCTGGGATGGACCCACACTGATAACTTCCCATCCCGTCTGTCGATTTGTCTTGCTTAAAAGTTTGTCTATATGTATCAATTTTTACCAAATTTGCGTACTATTTTTTGTAGATTTTATTTTTTTATAAAAAAACGGACTGTTGAATTTTTATAAAAAAAATTACTGAATATCGGAAACAATATTTTCTGTGAAATAAAATAAGATTGAAGCCAATATTTGTAATTTTTGAAAAGCTGTTTGAGTCGAAAGTAAATTTTTACCAAGTTTTAGTATTGTTTTTTTTAGGTTTTTATTTTTTGTAAAAAAAACTGTCAATTCGATTTTTCTCAAAATTTTATCGAATGTTGAAATAAATATTTCTCATAAGTTAAAATTAGTCAGAAGCCGTTATCTCAAATTTTTGAAAAGATATTTGAGTCGAAAATCAATTTTTAACAACTTTTTTTAATTTTTTTTTTCGGTTTTTAATTTTTTGTAAAAAACCTGTCAATTCGATTTATTTCAAAATTTTACTGAATGTTGACAACAATATTCTTAAAAGATAAAAGTAGTTTAAAGCCAATAACTCAAAGTTTTGAAAAGATATTTGAGTCGAAAATCAATTTTTAACAACTTTTATTAATTTTTTTGTTTAGGTTTTTATTTTTTTGTAAAAAAACTGTCAGTTTGATTTTTCTCAAAATTTTTCCCAATGTTGAAAACAATATTTCTTATAAGTTAAAATTAGTTAGAAGCCATAATCTCAAATTTTTGAAAAGATATTTAAGTCGAAAATCAATTTTTACCAACTTTTGTTAAATTTTTTTTTTTTCGGTTTTTAATTTTTTTGTAAAAAAACTTTCAATTCTATATTTTTCAAAATTTTACTGAATGTTGAAAACAACATTTTTTGAAAGATAAAAGTAGTTTAAAGCCAATATCTCAAAGTCTTGAAAAGATATTTGAGTCAAAACTCAATTTTTACAAATTTTTTTTTTATTTTTTTTAGGTTATTATTTTTTGTAAAAAAACTGTCAATTCGATTTTTCTCAAAATCTTATCAGATGTCAAAAATATTATTCTTCGTTGCACAAAATTGTTTTGGAGATGAAATCATATTTTAGTCGTAAAATTTTCGAAGTGACAAATTTTTTTTTTCAGTTTTTTTGATTTATAAAAAAAATTTGTTTTCCAAAAATATAATTGTTTTGTATCACGTTACAAAATATAATTTAATTCAAGTCTCTAGAGTTATTGGTTCATGAGATATTTAGGGTTAACCAAAATTTTCACCTTTTTTTTAAACTGCTATGGTAAAAAAACCACCCACGCAATTTTCTTGAGAGCCCTTTCTGCATCTTTCTGCCTTATTATCTGTATAACAAAATTTATTTGAAGTCGATATCTCTTCTGGTTCTTGAGCTATGGACGACGAAAAAAACGTCGCGAACGTACGGACGTACGGACGTACAGACGTACGGACGTACGTACACACGCACGCACAGACATCTTTCTAAAAATCTTTTATTTCGACACTAGGGACCTTGAAACGTCGAGAAATGTCAAAATTTTCAATTTGTCAAATCGGACCCATTACAATAACTTCCTATGGGAAGTTAATAAAATTTGTTTGAGAGAACATACAATTTTTGATTACACTTATCCAAGACTTTAAGAAAGTCCGTTTAGACTAATTTTGTTTATAATTATAAAATTATTGATTTTGGTTTTATAGAATTATCAATGCAACAGTTCCCAAACATAGGAAAAGATCAACAAAAATTCTTGAGCTCTAGGTCCCATCTGACCCTATCTATAAAATCACACAAACTCACAGAGAATCACTCTAAATTTTAACCAAGTTTAATTCAATATTTCTGAATCCAATTTAATTACACAAATGGTTTTACATAACATCCCTGGTGTAGGATTATTTGGACAACAAAAACTAAAACCACACAACACCTATAAGTATTTTGTAAACATGCGGGTGATCACACCAACCTATATTAAGTACCTATTTGAAAAATTTTGTCAGATTATCTAATCTAAAACATTAGGTAGGTATACATTTATAAATAGGTATCTATGTACATATATCGAGGAGGATTCTAATTTTCCAATTACTTTCAATTAAAACAAAAAGGACCCCCTAATGAATATAATATTAGGTATAAACACTATCATTATCCTGTGTCCCTTATTTTTACCCGCAGTCAAACCATTCATTTCAATTTTAAAGTATTCTCTTGAAAAGTCCTCATACCTCCAGTTCCTATCCCTGTGCATACTGATAGTGTTGGAACCTATATGTACTTAGGGTAGAGGAAAATCCAATTGTATGGTATAATAAAACTAACGGTATTATTCGTACATTTCAATTATTATGTCCTGCAGACACATTAAAATCTGCCATTTCCCAAATACAATACGTATACAAACCTACATATATTCAAAGTGTAGAATTCCAATTCCACACCCACCACGCCGCCGTTCAGCATCGCGTTGAACGCAAAAACTTCAGTTTGTTGTTTTCCAAAAACACTTTGTTTTTTTTTTTTAATTTTTTAATTTAATTTTTATTTTCATTTTAATCACATTATTACTCGTAAAACAAAAATTGTATTTTCGAAAAACCAAAAATATAATTTGTACCGTTGGCGTTGGCGTTGTTTCCAGTATTGGTTATGTTGGTCGTTGGTTTGTTGATCGGTTTGAAAAATAAAATAAAAACAAAAAAGAAGCCAGAAAGAGATAGAGAGATATAAATATTGCATATATATGCAGAAGAGAGCAAACGGAAAACTCAATTTCGAAATTAGTTTTCCTAATTAGTTTTAAAATAACACCCAAACAGCATTAAAACGTCGTTTCGCATAAAATTGTGTTCAAATGTTCGATATAAAGTTTTGTATGTTGTCCAGCTGCATTTATGCGGTTCGACATGAACGACATGGACGTGGTAATTATCCGCGCATTTGTTTTTATATGGATTCCCAATAAAATGTGAATTCCCAACACACATCAAGAGAGTGACCTGGGAAATGGGCTTTGATGGGGTAGAAGAGGCTCCAGAGATGGGCCTGAGAGTGCAGTATACACTACATAGTGCGGTAGAGATGGGCTTTTATTCAAAGCACACATGTTTTGTCGTTCTACGTTCTAGGTAGGTACATATGATCGAAGTTGTGTATGTGGAAATGGAAAAACCATTGAATTGCATACCGCAAAAATGTCGACCCTCATTGACGCCATTTGTCGTTTTTTTTCTTTTTGTTTTGTTCATTAGGGGGTTGGGCGTTGAGGACAATTATCCCCCATGGATAACAGCAGTGCCGAGCTATATATATGAGAATTGTATATAGTGATTGGTGTGGTATGTTCCCAAATCGAATCAAAAATTATAACTAATGAACTCGTAAAACATACAAATACAACAAATCGACATATATTAAAAACGATTGTGCCTAATGGCATCAGAGTGAGTGGGGGTTGGAAGCTTTATAGCGATAAAGTAGAGTAATTATATGAAAATGTTTTTTTTGAAATATCACAAAATTTTAATGAAAAACCTTCGATGTTTTGAAACATAGAAGGAAAGAGGGAGAGGTGGAGAGAAAAAACTAAAACATTTAACCTCAAAAACTCAATGAAACATAGGCAGATTTTTCAATTGTTTACATCAAATATTAGAAATTGTTTTCCATGAAATAACCTTCACCTCTATTAAAGGGGTTTAAATTCAAATTGGGAAATGGCAAAAATGGAACGAAAAATTCAATACTGGTTTGCATTTAGAAACTGATATTAGAATAAAGCCAATGTAAAATTAAGTGATCTGGAAAATTCAAACAATTATATTTGATTGCACTACATATCCAAGGATGTATTTTCTACAATGGAAGCGAACCTCGAAAAAAGGACACGAAACACATAATTTTGTCAAAAGTCTCAAGTAAATGGAGAATTATATAAAATTAAATGCACGAAATTGTTCCTGTATTCAAAAAGTCTGGTTTTATGGATTGAAAAAAAAATTTAAACCAAAGTAAATTTAAATTTGCCGACTTTCGATTTTTGTAAGACCTTAATAAAATATTATTACCAATATTAACAACGTTATTCTTTGCTGCGTAAAATTAATATGATTTTTTGTTCGTAACATATTAGATGTGATGTAATTGAAGTCGCTAGATTAATTGGTTTGAGAGATATACCAACATTTTTAACTTCCCATAGGAAGTTATTGTAATGGGTCCGATTTGTCAAATTGAAAATTTTGACATTTATCGACGTTTCAAGGTCCCTAGAGTCGAAATAAAAGATTTTTAGAAAGATGTCTGTGCGTGCGTGTGTACGTACGTCCGTACGTCCGTACGTTCGCGACGTTTTTTTCGTCGTCCATAGCTCAAGAACCAGAAGAGAAATCGACTTCAAATAAATTTTGTTATACAGATAATAAGGCAGAAAGATGCAGAAAGGGCTCTCAAGGAAATTGCGTGGGTGGTTTTTTTACCATAGCAGTTTAAAAAAAAGGTGAAAATTTTGGTTAACCCTAAATATCTCATGAACCAATGACCCTGGAGACTTGAATTAAATTTTATATTATATATTGTAACGTGATACAAAACAATTATATTTTTGGAAAAAAATTCAATTAACGGTTTTTTTATAAATCAAAAAAACTGAAAAAAAAAATTGTCACTTCGAAAATTTTACGACTAAAATATGATTTCATCTCCAAAACAATTTTGTGCAACGAAGAATAATGTTTTTGACACCTGATAAAATTTTGAGAAAAATCGAATTGACAGTTTTTTTTACAAAAAATAATAACCTTAAAAAAAAATAAAAAAAAAGTTGGTAAAAATTGAGTTTTGACTCAAATATCTTTTCAAGACTTTGAGATATTAGCTTTAAACTACTTTTATCTTTTAAAAAATATTGTTTTCAACATTCAGTCAAATTTAGAAAAAAATAGAATTGACAGTTTTTTTACAAAAAATTAAAAACCGAAAAAAAAATTTAACAAAAGTTGGTAAAAATTGATTTTCGACTTAAATATCTTTTCAAAAATTTGAGATTATGGCTTTTAACTAATTTTAACTTATAAGAAATATTGTTTTCAACATTAGGAAAAATTTTGAGAAAAATCGAATTGACAGTTTTTTTACAAAAAATAAAAACCTAAACAAAAAAATTAATAAAAGTTGGTAAAAATTGATTTTCGGCTCAAAAAGCTTTTCAAAAATTAAAAATATTGGCTTCAAACTTATTTTATTTCGCAGAAAATATTGTTTTTTATATTCAGTAATTTTTTTATAAAAATCCAACAGTCCGTTTTTTCATAAAAAAAATAAAATCTACAAAAAATAGAACGCAAATTTGGTAAGAATTGATACATTTAGACAAACTTTTAAGCAAGAAAAATCGATAGACGGGATGGGAAGTTATCAGTGTGGGTCGCATCCCAGCCTCTTTTCACTTTAAAATTGCTATAATAAAAATACCACCCACACAGTTATTTTGAAAGTCCTTCGATTTTATTATCTGACGAACGAAATTTTTTTGAAATCGATATCTCTACTGCTTCTTGAGATATGAACGACGAAAAATGGTACCCCGAACGTACTGACTTACAAACAATTCGAAAAATCGGACCGATAACAATAACTTACTATGTTAAAGTAAGAAACCCTTGTGTGAATCTTATAAACACCTTATAGTCCGGGAGCTAGCAACGTTTGGAAAACAAGAATTTTAGGTCAGTCAATGTTTTGATATGTTGTCTTACTTGCTTTTTCGGTTAGAGTCTGGGCAGTCTGGCTGGCGGTAGCGGTTGTGTTTAGGGAGGAGGGGCAATTTAAAAAAATTATTACTTAAAATGGGAAAAAAATAGTTAAAAAATAACGGTAATACTTACAATTAAGTATTATACCTTTTTTTTAAAGCCAATACTTTTGTCTATTAGCTTGTTTTTAAATTAAGTCAAAACTATACATAGTTTTAAAAAAAATTGTTTTAAACTCAAAATTTAGTAAAAAAAAGTTAAAAATATGGTTTAAAGTGTAATTTTTCAAAACCTTAAGATTATTTACTATTTTTTTTAGAATTCATTGCTCTTATTTGTTTGTGATCAAAAACTGAAAACTAGTAGATTTTATGTCCACTAGTTCTCGAGAAAATTGAAGATTACTAAAAATCGAATATGGATTAAGATATACCTAGGCTAAATTAATTTTTCAATTTTCTCAAAAACTAAAAGACATAAAATCATCTAGTTTTCAGTTTTTGATTAATAATTAATAACAGCAACAAATTATTAAAAAACATTTATTTATAAACAAATGGTTTTGAAATATTGAAGTTGAAATTTTTTTTCAACTTTTTTTTACTTTAATTTTGAGTTTAAAATTACGTTGTTCAAAAACTGTTCATAGATTTGACTTGATTTAAAAAGTTGCTAATAGAACAGAATGTTGGACTTAAAACAACGTATAAAACTTAACTGAAAGTATTACCGTTATTTTTTAACTATTTGTTTTCCATTTAAAGTAATAATTTTCTTAAATTGCACCTCCCGCCTAAACGGGGGGAGATAGACCCCCTCGCATAGTAAAAAATGCTTATTTTTAATTGTTCTATACAAATCCGTCATTAAACTTTGTCGCCAAAGTTATCGTACTTTCAACAAACTGTTTTTACTTAATTAATCTTTTATTTAAAAATTAAAAAAATCGCGTATGACACATAATAAACAATCATAAAAATGTCTGGCAATATTAAATGTATATTTAGGAGACCCATTTAAAGGTGCAAAATTGAAAATTAAGCTTTAAACAAATCTTTTAAAATTCAAAATTATCACCTGTACAGGTAGGTTGCGCACTAACAAACACAACCGCTACCGCCAGCCAGACTGCCCAGACTCTAACCGAAAAAGCAAGTAAGACAACATATCAAAAAATTGACTGACCTAAAAATCTCGCTCGAAAACGTTGCGAGCTCCTATACTATTAATTTCCAAGCTTGAACCTAATCGATAGACACACGAAATATCCGAATTACTTTTGTCGAAATCTCCATCATCGTAAAGTGATGTTTTATTAACTTCCCATAGGAAGTTATTGTAATGGGTCCGATTTGACAAATTGAAAATTTTGACATTTCTCGACGTTTCAAGGTCCCTAGAGTCGAAATAAAAGATTTTTAGAAAGATGTCTGTGCGTGCGTGTGTACGTACGTCCGTACGTCCGTACGTCTGTACGTCCGTACGTCCGTACGTCCGTACGTCCGTACGTTCGCGACGTTTTTTTCGTCGTCCATAGCTCAAGAACCAGAAGAGATATCGACTTCAAATAAATTTTGTTATACAGATAATAAGGCAGAAAGATGCAGAAAGGGCTCTCAAGAAAATTGCGTGGGTGGTTTTTTTACCATAGCAGTTTAAAAAAAAGGTGAAAATTTTGGTTAACCCTAAATATCTCATGAACCAATGACACTAGAGACTTGAATTAAATTTTGTATTATATATTGTAACGTGATACAAAACAATTATATTTTTGGAAAAAAATTCAATTAACGGTTTTTTTTATAAATCAAAAAAACTGAAAAAAAAAATTTGTCACTTCGAAAATTTTACGACTAAAATATGATTTCATCTCCAAAACAATTTTGTGCAACGAAGAATAATGTTTTTGACATCTGATAAAATTTTGAGAAAAATCGAATTGACAGTTTTTTTACAAAAAATAATAACCTAAAAAAAAATAAAAAAAAGTTGGTAAAAATTGAGTTTTGACTCAAATATCTTTTCAAAACTTTGAGCTATTGGCTTTAAACTACTTTTATCTTTCAAAAAATATTGGTTTCAACATTCAGTAAAATTTTGAAAAAAATAGAATTGACAGTTTTTTTACAAAAAATTAAAAACCAAAAAAAAAATTAACAAAAGTTGGTAAAAATTGATTTTCGACTTAAATATCTTTTCAAAAATTTGAGATTATGGCTTCTAACTAATTTTAACTTATAAGAAATATTGTTTTCAACAGTAGGACAAATTTTGAGAAAAATCGAATTGACAGTTTTTTTACAAAAAATAATAACCTAAAAAAAAAATAAAAAAAAAGTTGGTAAAAATTGAGTTTTGACTCAAATATCTTTTCAAGACTTTGAGATATTGGCTTTAAACTACTTTTATCTTTCAAAAAATATTGTTTTCAACATTCAGTAATATTTTGAAAAAAATAGAATTGACAGTTTTTTTACAATAAATTAAAAACCGAAAAAAAAATTTAACAAAAGTTGGTAAAAATTGATTTTCGACTTAAATATCTTTTCAAAAATTTGAGATTATGGCTTCTAACTAATTTTAACTTATAAGAAATATTGTTTTCAATATTAGGACAAATTTTGAGAAAAATCGAATTGATAGTTTTTTTACAAAAAATAAAAACCTAAACAAAAAAATTAATAAAAATTGGTAAAAATTGATTTTCGGCTCAAATAGCTTTTCAAAAATTAAAAATATTGGCTTCAAACTTATTTTATTTCACAGAAAATATTGTTTTTTATATTCAATAATTTTTTTATAAAAATCCAACAGTCCGTTTTTTCATAAAAAAAAAATAAAATCTACAAAAAATAGAACGCCAATTTGGTAAGAATTGATACATTTAGACAAATTTTAAGCAAGACAAATCGATAGACGGGATGGGAAGTTATCAGTGTGGGTCGCATCCCAGCCTCTTTTTATTTAAATATCGAATTCGAGTCTTCTATGGGTAGTTCTGCTTCAAGACTCAAAAAATAAATTTCTTGTCTAATTCCTTAAACCTTTAGTACCAAATATCGATTCAGTCGTTAGAGTTGCAAGCCGAGGTACAAAAATAAACACGTTAATACAATTACGGTACCCATTTTTCAAGCTTATTATGCTTTAAATTTCAAGTTCGGTTTTATTTTTTAAGTATTCAAATCTTGCCCTTTCACAAGTAAAATTGTTTAGAAAGACAATATTGTCTTTTCAAAATCTTCTCTATACAATTTGCTAAAGATGTTTTAATGTTTAAACCTATTTCTTAAATCTTCCCCTATTGTTAACTCAAAACAGTAAGGACAAAAATAATACTTAAATAACCATTATTTACCCATTGAATATAAAATGAATACAAAATGTCTCTTCTCTTTTTTGTACGTTTTGTATGGCGATGTAAATTTTGTCCCTTAAAAATGTAAATCACTATTTCAATTAAATTCCATCTGTCAAATTACACTAAATCCATCGAAACAAATTACTCCACTAAATCGTTTGTTTCAATTAAACTCTATCTCTTTCTCTCTCTTTTTCTGTTTTTAATGGGGTTGATCGGCTAAGATGGGGGCTTATGGCGTTTTCTTTTTTTTTTTTCATTCCTTTCATCCTTTTTGGAAAAAATAATTATGCACCATTTGAAAGCTAAAGCAACAGTTTGTTTTGTTAGTTTATCCTTTTCACTTTTTATTTCCTATAAAGTCAAAATATATGTACATAAACTACCATCGACAGGATAACAAAAGCAGAAGCAGCCCTGTACAGTGTTAGAGTTACACAAAACTCATACCTTATTCCACAATAGATTAAATGCAAGCTTTGCCACAAAGTACAGAGTAGACGTGTACATTTTATACGAAGAATCGTTCCTCCCATCTTCCGTTTTTACAAAATCCTCTATTAATCCTGTATTTAGCTAAGTATTTTAAGCACAACGATTTTTGCTACTTATCCTTACGAAATCCTTTTTGAAAACAATAGAATAATATAAGGATCAAGAGTAAGAGTGAGAGGAGACTAGATTCAATAGCTGTAAAAAAAGAAAAAACAATAAAAATAAATGGAAAGCTAAAAATGTCTAAATAACCAGAACTGAAACGAAGCTCTTTTAATGCCCCTGGATGCTATGGTTAAATGGCAGTAGTGTTGGACATCACCATCAGGACGAGTAAGACCAACAAACGAAGGTAAGGTATACGATTTTCTACTGCAGAATTTTATATATCCAACATACAACAAACGGATATAAGGTTAGCTCCGGCGGCGGCGGCATAACAGAGAACAGCATTCAAATCACTATACCAAGGCCATCATGAGGCTATAACGCTACCTATAACCAGAAATGAAATACCTGGTGAATTATTTATAGACGCACATTTAGGAGTTTATCTGAAGATACATACAGACATAAACCAATATTAGTCCTATTATACAGCTACTATACAAGGAAGCAGAGGCTGTGTTTAGTGGTAATGTGCAGGCTTCTGGGCTTATGTCAGATGAATATTATTATTTTAATAAGTCCTGCTGGACTGGAATGTGTATACGAGAAGCTTAAAGGATGTGCTAATTGTAGGTATTAGTCTTGATTCTGTTTGAGTTGGAGTAGGAATAGGAATAGGAATACGAATAGGAGTTGGAGAGACTTTTAGACTTGAATGAAAATTAATGCGTGCGAGAATCCTTTTTCTCAGATTTGTGTTGGAATATATAAATTTAAAACAAAAAGATATTAAAAAAGGATTTTACCGGAACTACTCCTTAAAATTCATTAACGACCTCGCATTAGGTACCTTTATCTATAATTCAAACTCTTTACCTATTTAACATCAACACACTTAAAATAATGTCCTTAAAGTTCTTAGTTTTTTTTTTTTTTTTTAATTTGTCCTTATTTACTCTTGAGCTCTTAATAAGTTGAAAAGGTATTAAACAATAAGCGTGAAATATACATAGCTACACACAATATAACAGCAATAGGGATAGGTAGTGAAGTTATATATTATGTTAATTAATGTTAAATGCTCATAGGTAGGTATTTGTTGTGTTTTGTTTTAATTTTATGTAACTAAAGCAAATACAAAATTGAACATTTTCAGGACAAAAGAAATTACCGTAAAAGCACTTAGCAGTGATGTTGAATAGGCATATATTATATAGGATACAGCTATAATAGTTGCAATAATACTATGGGCCAGGTATAGTATAGTGGTTACAAAAATGCTACACATATAGACATATATGCTTTCCATAGTCAGTCTATAGTTAGCCCCTGTTGTGTACTTTGTTTGGACAGTAAAATGCTGAACCGTAATTAGGTTTCACCCCGTTTTCTGCTTGTGTAACACGACAAATAAAACAAATAGCCAAGACCAGTAGCAGCACCAGCGCTGGCAGCAGCAGAGCCAACAAAAATAAAAACAACAACAAAAACATTACGTATAGTTCTTGTTTTTTTTTGTTAGCATTATTTTCCATGATTTACCCAATAAATCACATTACGTACTAATTTAGGTACAAAACTGTTAAAGGTCTATATGTAAACTTTTATATTTATATCTACATTTTACATATACAAAAAACAAAAGTATCTAGTAGGTATAGTTATAATATGAGCTGTGTAAATAAAAGGATGTATATTGTAAATATAGTGCAATTATTTTCTGCCCGATGCATAATCCCCTGGTAGGTATTTAAAATATGTAAGCGCTCACTTTTATTTATTCCAATAAACTTCGTAGCTGTCTGTATTGGGAATTAAATTTTAAATTTCAACTTATTTTCTTAAATTCAGATTTTTTAAAATAAGATACATTTTTTTTCAATTTTAAAAGAATCAATAGATAAGTTTTAAAGCTTTTGTTTGCCTAATTTAAAAATAAGGAAAAAACATTATTCATTAAGAACTCTTTAAATGTTTAAACTTACTGCCATGAATTTTTCTCTTATAAGTTTGAAAATAACTTTCTTTATGAAAATAATATATATAACTATGATTTTGGAATCACATGTTTTAGCACATTATATTATAGGAATTAACATTTTAAAAGAAGTTACTCAAAATTTGAACATCAATGTCATTTAAAAACATAAGCTTAGTATTGTTGGGCGCCAGTTAAGTAAATAGAATTTATAAAATTTACTTAAATATCGTAGAAAAAATAAAACATAATGACACTTATTGGAATATAATTAAAAAAAGAGGCTGTCATGCGACCCACACTGATAACTTCCCATCCCGTCTGTCGATTTGTCTTGCTTAAAAGTGTGTCTATATGTATCAATTTTAACCAAATTTGCGTACTATTTTTTGTAGATTTTATTTTTTTATGAAAAAACGGACTGTTGAATTTTTATTAAAAAAATTACTGAATATCGGAAACAATATTTTCTGTAAAATAAAATAAGTTTGAAGCCAATATTTGTAATTTTTGAAAAGCTGTTTGAGTCGAAAGTAAATTTTTACCAAGTTTTAGTATTGTTTTTTTTAGGTTTTTATTTTTTGTAAGAAAAAAACTGTCAATTCGATTTTTCTCAAAATTTTATCGAATGTTGAAAACAATATTTCTTATAAGTTAAAATTAGTCAGAAGCCGTTATCTCAAATTTTTGAAAAGATATTTGAGTCGAAAATCATTTTTTACCAACTTTTTTTAATTTTTTTTTTCGGTTTTTAATTTTTTGTAAAAAACCTGTCAATGCGATTTATTTCAAAATTTTACTGAATGTTGACAACAATATTTTTGAAAGATAAAAGTAGTTTAAAGCCAATAACTCAAAGTTTTGAAAAGATATTTGAGTCGAAAATCAATTTTTACCATTTTTTATTAATTTTTTTTTTAGGTTTTTATTTTTTGTAAAAAAACTGTCACTTAGATTTTTCTCAAAATTTTATCAGATATCAAAAAAATTATTCTTCATTGCACAAAATTATTTTGGAGATGAAATCATATTTTAGTCGTAAAATTTTCGAGGTGACAAATTTTTTTTTTTCAGTTTTTTTGATTTATAAAAAAACCGTTAATTGGATTTTTTTCCAAAAATATAATTGTTTTGTATCACGTTACAATATATAATATAAAATTTAATTCAAGTCTCTAGCGTCATTGGTTCATGAGATATTTAGGTTTAACCAAAATGTTCACCTTTTTTTTAAACTGCTATGGTAAAAAAAAACACCCACGCAATTTTCTTGAGAGCCCTTTCTGCATCTTTCTGCCTTATTATCTGTATAACAAAATTTATTTGAAGTCGATATCTCTTCTGGTTCTTGAGCTATGGACGACGAAAAAAACGTCGCGAACGTACGGACGTACGGACGTACGTACACACGCACGCACAGACATCTTTCTAAAAATCTTTTATTTCGACTCTAGGGACCTTGAAACGTCAAGAAATGTCAAAATTTTCAATTTGTCAAATCGGACCCATTACAATAACTTCCTATAAGAAGTTAATAAATAAACTGACTTGTGTTGGGCGCCATTTTTGAAGTTTCTTTTTTTTTAATAAAGTAAGAAAATGGTCAAATACTATTTTTCGGTTAACTTTTAAGAATAAAAACGTCTCATTTTGTTTTTTTTTCAGTCATTGAAAGTTAAAAAATTTTGAAAACTAACGCATTATCCACTTTTGTGGCTGGAATTCGATATCTGTCTAACTAAGTTGTTAAACCAATCAAAGCCTGACATTTACGAAAATGGATCGCTTAACCAACTTCCAACTACGCAATCAATTGCCAAATTGTGAAGAAATTTGAAGAGACTGGTTACAGATATTGTAAGGCCTGTGCATCATTGTTTACATTGGACCTTTCTTCTTCGAAAACGACTCTGAAACGACTGTCACTGTCAATTCGGAGCGTTATGGTCATATGATAACCGACTTTATTTTCCTCCAATTGAAGAATACGACTTCGAAAATATGTGGTTTCAACAAGACGGTGCCATATACCACATGCCACACAACTCGAGCGAATATGGCTTTATTGTAAGAGAAATTTCATGGCCACGTAATTTCTCGTCATGGCGATATCAACTGGACACCAAGATCATGCAATTTTACACCGCTGGACTTTTTTTGTAGGGTTACGTGAAAGACCATGTTTATGCAGAAAAAACCTTCAACTTTTCAGCACTTAAAAATTTAATGTTCGTGAAGTTATGGCTGAGATACCGCCCAATATGTGTCAAAAAGTGGTCGTAAATAACCTCAAAAGAATCAATGCATCCAACAATTCGCCTGGTGGTCATTTAAATTATGTAGTATTTCACACATAATCTCAACATTCAAACTTTTTAATAAAAAAGAAATATCACGAACAAAAATATTTTACATGTATTTACGTTTACTTTTGAAACCGCAAAATGGATAACCCAATATTATTAGAACCAAGAAATATATTGATTTAGAATTTGTGCATCTCGTACAAAATATTGTTATTAATATTTTGACAAAGTCCTAGAAAAATCAACTGACAGACACGGATGGAAAGTTATCAGTGTTTGTCACATCCCAGCTTCTTTTCTTTATTATTCAAAACATTTTCAGGCTTAAAAAAAGAAAAACGTTGAGCTTCAACTTGACTTAATTATAAAAATGTAATTTTAATCTCAACTTTAAGTTTTAAAACCAAAAAAAGTGTTTAGGAAAACATTATTTTGATTGGAATTAATTGAATGACTTTTTCCAATAAGTAAAATCATTTAATAGATAACCGTCAATTTCTTTTATTGTTTAATTTTTTGTATATACATAATTGTTTGAAGATAAAAAAAATCAATAATGACACATGACTGTATACTATCTGTTAAAAGCTATTTTCCATCAATCATTTATTTGTTCTTTGAAAAATTCCTAACGACAATAAAGAAAAACATACAAAAAATCCCATCACATTTCTTTTCCATTAGCGGTATTTTTCCATTAAAACAAACATATTTTCATGCAAATGCATAGCTATTTCAAGTAACAACAACAAATATAAAACAAAAATATATTGTTTTTGTTTTGTTGCCTTCCTCTCTCTTAAAACAAACCAAACTCTGTGTAAAATAAAATTTTCCTTTTTTTACAATATTTTACTAAAACAAATTAAAAACAAAACAAAAAAGAACTCCATCGAAGAATATTCATTTTCCCAACATTTGTTAAATAATAATACATTTACAGAAAAAAATATTAAACCGACATTTTGTCGAACACGCCATCATCCATTATCTTACCCCAACATCCATTACCCGTAATTTAACAGAACCACACCATTGTTTCGTATTTGTATCTATTATTTGTTTTAACTATTTTAATAGTTTTTTATTCTGCTTTCTTTTTATTTTGCAGCCATTTATTGTTATACAAATTTTCAATAACAAATATATCTACAACTTTGCCAATCTAGGCATGAAAATATAAAAATACAAAAACAAAAGTAAATATTATAATGGAAGGGTGGGGGTGGAGGGCGGTGTGATTTTTGTTTATATGCATTGATTTTGAAAGATAAAAATGAACCGTTTTCATATATAAGTAAATAAATGCAGTTTCCTCGTATGTATGTGGCTCTGGCTGAGAGGCAAACAAAAGCCCTCGACAGCATGCAACTTTCACTTAACTTTTGATTTATATAACAAAAAAAGAACTCTATATCCATACATCGGATATGGAGGACAGAAGGCGATTCGGGGGGTATGGGGGTGGTAATATCCCGTTTTTCATCTCCCATATCGTCAGGCATCATCGGGGCAGAGGGAGAATGGAAAACCTGCTGGGACTGTTGATAACACTCAATTTTCCAAAACAATAGAAAGTGCTTTACAAAGGCTATAAAACGTTCTTTTAATTGCATTTCGTTATTCTACAAGGATGAGTCTGCATCTGTATATATGTATGTGTGTCAAGCCAGAGAGAGAGGATATAGTGAGGACGACACAAAAAAAAATCCAATGGCAATGGTGTGAACAAGGATATGTGTATATAAGTATAGGTATGTTCAGTGCTGTGCATAGAATAATGTATGAAAGCAGCAATGTTTTCGCTGGACAAAAGGACTTTTCAACCAAAGCCATGCCATCAACTTATGTAAGGTATAGGATCCTAGGGTTAAAATACGTACTGTATATAGGCATAGAAACCTACCTACCTACAGAAGACACATTGAATGGATAAAAATGAAATCAAGTGCTTGAGTGGACCATGTTCTAGTCTTGTTTCACGGTTCTACCTATATCATCAGGAGCATTATTGTTTGGGGGCCTTTGAAATAGATTTCTTCTTTTCACTTAACTCTTAAGGGACACATATTGGTTTTAGAATAAGTGCATGCAGTTTTATGGTGAAAACAGTTTTTATTTCATACTAAGGAGCTAAAACTGTAGTACCCGTGGCATGATGGTTAGTGCGAGAGGTCTTGGGTTCGATCCCTGCCTGTGCCACCTAAAGTTTTTTTCACGGGTACTGCCTCTTGCGAGGAATTGACAAATTCTCCAAGAGTAATTCTTGTCATGAAAAGTGCTTTCTCGAATTAGCCGTTCGGAATCGGCATATAAACTGTAGGTCCCCTCCATCCCTGCAATTACTCGCACACAGGAATGGTTGAGAGTTGTAAGTCACTAGGCCCTGGTTCTTCATGGACTGTTGCGCCACCTAATTTATTTTTTTTTTATTTTAAGGAGCTTAAACTTGGGACTTCAAGATCTTTTTCTCTTAAATGAATACAAACAAAAATCAGTGACATTTTTACAACAACTTATGACATGTACTTGTTTTATCTTAAAAATCAAGTTGATAAAAAGAAAAACTGTGACTTTGCATTATATTTGATTTAACATAATAACCAGAAACTTGTAAAAATTAAAATTTAAGGCACCAAGTTCAAACGTTGGGCGCCATTTAACTAAAAGCTTTTAATAATTTCATAACACGAAATCCATAGTTATGTATTTACAAACGCTAAAAAAGATAAATGTCCCTCGAAATTTCATTAAACCCAAATTATGTGGGTCTACAGTTGAAAATAGTAATTTTTTGTTAAATGGCGCCCAACGTTTCAACTTGGTACTTTTTTTATTTATAAAGCAATTTGTTTGTTTGAAGCTTGGTAAATCTAAGAATAATTTTAACATTTGATATGAAAAGCGATGTTACCACTTGTGAGACGATTTTAGTTAAATGGCGCCCAACAATTCCAATTGTTAATTTTGTTTGTGTGTTAAATATCCTTAAGTTCACTTAAAAATTAAATTTCTGTGCATTTTTATGGATTTATTTGCAACAGAAGAAGCCCTCTTAACCTCCTCTTCCTCTTTATAGCGTACCATGTTTCCGTGATGCATATTTTCCTAACTTTCGTTTTTTTTTTCATAAATTTTCACGAGTATTAAAACTAGGAAAGAATATTTCCTTTTGTTTTCTATGGTTCTATTTTCATTTAAATTCAAAGAAAAAATGAAAAATTCCACTCAGAAAATCTCAAAAATGCATTACAGCAGAAATAAAATTACAACAACAAAAAATAACACAAACAAACAAAAATACGTAGGTATATAAGGGGGGGGGGTACCAACATATATCAAGCAGGATCTAGAATCCGAGAACAATAGAAACTTTGTGAATGTGATATAAAAATGTTTATTTGTGTTCGTTTTTTTTTTTTTTTTGTATTCAGAGTTCTACAACCCTTACTATATCTAGCCCTAGCTTGAGTCACAGCCCATGTGTCCATTGTTAGAATTGTTCGCTCCTATGGTTAACAAAACTCGGATAAGCACAGGAACCGAGAGCTATGTAAATAAAAAAAAGAAAATTCTAAAAAAAGCTGAAATAATCCTTTCAATGTGTCCTTAGGCCACATGTAAAATAAATTTTCTTTTTTATTTTTGCTAAACTTTCTCGCGCTCTCTTTCGCTAACCCTCATACAAAACACAACAACAAAAAATTCTATAAAAAAAGAAACTTTTCACACGAAACTAACATTAAAAATTTAAACCAAAAACAAAATATACTGTACAAGAAAAACATCAGGTATAAAAAGTGTCAACGATTAAATTGCGTTAAAGCGGTTACGGCCGGCGGGTGTTAGTTTGAACATTAGACTCAAAAAACAAAACAGAAATAATTAAAATAAAATAACACCCTTTGGAACTCGGAACTCTCTACAAAAAGAATTAACTTAGATTCGTGTCACCTCTGTTTTAGCGTCAACACGCCCTCATCCCACTCGAGCTCGACTAACTAACTAACACCATTTCACTACATTATAATGATGATAGGGTGTATGGTGAGGTGAGTGTGCACTGTGCAGAGGAGGAGGTCACAAAATAATGTTCCTTTATTTTGTTGTATGTGTTTTTGCATATAATGTATAATTAAATTAAATTACAGTACTCATCGGATAAGTAGTAATAATGCTATTAGCCAAAATGCAATCCGGGTACCCATGCATCATGGAGGTGCCTATACCTTTAAAATCTCCTATACTCGTCATTTCCTCTATAGCACCTATAGTCGTCTATCCACCATTAGGTTGTTGGTAGGTTGGTTGTGTTTCTTTTTAGGATTCTTTCTTCAATGTATGTTTTCATTATAATAAACTGCAATTACTTTATTTTGTTGTTACTCACGATTATTGTTTTTTTTTTTTTGTGACAAAAACTTCAACACAAGGAGCGGTTTTAATGCGGTATAAGTGTAGCCACATGCGACACAGTTTAGTTACTGTTTTGTCGTTGATAGGGGTCTATTTCCGGATATGTTTAAAAAGTAACATAGTTAAGTTGAAACTTTGATGTTGATATTGTTGTTTTTTTTTTTTTTGTTTTCTTTTTCTTCACATGTCGCACAAATTTGCTCAAATTGTTTTCTAAAATTTTTGACCTAAATTGAAATTTCCATGTACACGCAAATGTGGTTTTTATTATAATTTTAAATTGTTAGTTTCTTATTTTTGTTTTTGTTTATTGGAAAATGTTTGCCGCAGATAAGCTTCCCAGTTCGGTACAAAATGGATAAAAGGGTATTAGGAATAATTTAAAAACAGCCATTTTGCGTGATCAGGTATTATTATTATAAATTTGTATAAGTATAGGAATCATTTTTTCAATTTACAAGCTAAGCACTGTGATTATTTTTAAGTAACTTTGTAGCTTTTAGTTAAATGGCGCCCAACGTTTTTAACTGATATTTTCTTTAATTATAAAAACTGTATGTTAGAAGTTGTAGTGAGTTCTAGCTTATATAAGAACAACTTTTTACTTTATATAACAAGATATGTTATCTTATTTTAGTAAGAAATTGTTAAGTGGAGCCCAACGTATTTCAAACTGTAATTTCTTCTATCTCTAAATCGGTATATTAGAAATTTTAATGAGTTTTGATATCTCAAAGAATAAGAACTCTTAATTTGATATTAAACAATGTGAACTCTTTTAGTAAATTTTCGCTAAACGGCGCCCAACGTTTCATCCTATTTTTTTAACCTTTGAAAGTTCACAATAGATATTCACATTTATTTATATTTAATATAAAAAATGGTGTAATAATTTTTGAGAATATCAAGTAAAATGGCGCCCATCGTTTCTAATTGATACTTTTTATCTTTGAAAATTTAAAGTGAAACAAATATTTGTAAAGCTATCTCGAATTTTGACAAACATAAAACAATTCGTTGATGTAATAAAGCAAGTCCTTTGTTTATTTTTGAATATGTTTTGGTAAAATTGCACCAAACACATTTCTAACCATTATTGTTTGTACTTCAAAATGTACAGGGGTATCCATTTTGCGAAATCAAAATTAAACGTAAATAAAAGTAGCCCCACAAAAAAAACTCCAGCGGTGTCAAATGGCATTATCTTGGTGGCCAGTTGTCGCCACGACAAGATTTTACGCTGCCAGGAAATGTCTCTTGCAATAAAGCCATACTCGCTCGAGTTCTGTGGCATGTGGCACCGTCTTGTTGAAACTACAAAGTTTCCAAGTCGTATTCTTCAACAACAGGCAAAAAAAGTCGGTGTTCATATGACCACAATGCTCCGAATAAACAGTGAAAGTCGTTCCATCGTCGCCTCTGGACCAAAGAGCGCACCCATCAGTGACTTTTCGTGGATGTAATGGCCTCTCTTCAATTACTTGACTATTTTCAAAACCCCAAATACGATAATTTTGTTTATTAACATAACCATC
The DNA here is from genome assembly GCA_920104205.1 of Eupeodes latifasciatus. Taxonomy (NCBI): domain Eukaryota; kingdom Metazoa; phylum Arthropoda; class Insecta; order Diptera; family Syrphidae; genus Eupeodes; species Eupeodes latifasciatus. The sequence continues at coordinate 22,579,269 of OV049924.1, read as the reverse complement.
GAGTGAAAAATGTGCTTCGTCGCTGAAGAAAATTTTGTTGGAGAATTTGCCGTGTACCGCCTGTTGTTCAAGCACCCATTCGACGTATCTACGACTTTGTAAATAGTCAGCTGGCTTCAGTTGTTGTGTGAGTTGGACTTTGCAAGGATGTTGGTGTAGATCCAAATGCAAAATACGCCATAATATGCCGTAAGACAGTCATAATTCCTAAAAACGACGAGGAATCGACACATTCGCGTCTTCGGCAACACTTTCACTTACAGCAGCGATATTTTCAGTGTTACGAGCAAAACGATGTTGCACAGACCTTACAACATTTGTAACCAATCCAGTCTCTTCAAATTTCTTCACAATTTTTCCAATTCCTTGCGTAGTTAGAAGCACGCTATTTGGCTGTGGCAGAATCACCATTTTTGTAGTAGGTCTTACCAATTTGTATGCGTTGTGTGATAGTTAAGTGATCCATTTTCGTAAATTTCAGACATTCAACTGAATAAAAAAATTGGCTTAACAACTTTGTTTGACAGATGTCGAATTCCAGCCCTATACATTTGAAACCGCAAAATGGATAGCCCGTTAAATATAACAGTAGCTGTGATGAATTCTGATTATGTTTTTCTTAAATGGCGCCCAATTGTGTGTTGCATAGTGTCATTTTTTTAAGTTTGTGTTGACATACAATTATTTAATTGTAAAATGTAGTTAAATTTTGTATATGACTCTAAAAAGGAGCACATACATTCATTTTTAAAACTAAATGCAAATGAAAAACCAATTATCTTTAACAAGTGTTTTATATTCATATTCTTAAAAGCTTAAAGTTATTTAAGAAGAGAATGAAATGAGGATGTCTATATTCAGCGAAAAAAAATACCTTCTAAAATTAAACACATATTTAAAGAATGTTGTGTCCTCTTAAACTTTTTCCACCCTCTTATATGTTTATTTATTTCTCCTTATTTTTTTTTTCAAATCCCAATCCAACACTTAAGCCTCCACGTTCAATCAATGAAATAATTGGAATACCAAGCCAACAACGACGACACATTGACACACCAGCGAAAAATAAAAAGACCAAAACAATTTTTCGTTACCACTTTCATGGCTCATTATCTCCAAGTTTTTTAAATTGGATTCTTTCTCCTCAATAAAAAAAAAACTTAATCTTCAAAGGAATTTATAAAACGTTTACCTTAAAAAATTGAGAGACAACGCAACGCAACGACGCGACGACGATGTTGTGTATTCTCTCGTTGAAAATAAGACGATTAGTATCGCTATCGCATTTATAAGGTTTTTTGGCGATTTTTATTTTTTTGTCTGTTTAAAAAAAAAAAAATTACTGGTGATTTGGATTACTCACCTGTATTTTTAAAACATAAATTATAGGACACAGGACACGTTTTGTCAGTAATTTGACTTTTAAGAAACTTCAAATGCTCCAACGCATCCAAGCTTGATACACAAAATTTAAATAAATAATTTAAAAAAGTAGACATAAACAAATATTATTTTAATTTAAGTCTTTAACTAAGTTAAACAAAAATATTAAAAATTGAGTACTCAAAAATACTTCGTAAGAATCATAAATGTTTTTTTTTGTTTTATTCCAGATGAACCGTGCCCTTCAGCTTAAACCAGCGGATAGTGAAAGTCGTGGCGGTAAGTTCTACTAATTTCAAAACTCTTAATTTATTTAAAAATACATTTTTCTTAGAATAGATTTTCTTGTTACGTGTTCTATATTTTATATTAAAAATTAGTTGTTGAATGTCTGTCATTTGTGAATTTAAAAAAAAAAAATTATTGTGTATACAAATCGTAAAATTTTGTTGAATGATTTTTTCATTCTTATTTTGAAAAAAATTAAAAAAAAAATTGTGTAGAAAAAATTGGAATGTTATTTTATGCTTGCAAAACAAAAATATTATTGCTGCTTTGCACTTTTATAAACAAAAAATTAAACAAAAAACAAACTAAACAAAACACTGGAATATAAAATCAAGGTTTTATTAATTTATAAACGAAAAATTCATTTTATCATAAAAGGGTATTCAATGCATACATTTGACTGTATTTATTATCTATGAGTGAAACTAAGTATAATAACTACTACTGAAACAATTTCCCTAAGCTCAAAACATAAAATATAGGTGATTTTCGACATCATACTAAATGGCGCCCAACGTGGGTGTTTTTTTTTTTGAAGTTATAAACTAACTTCGAGACTTAAGGAACTCTTTTAAACCCTGTTTATATAAGTGCCAATCATAATTTCATATCTCTGCATCAATAAACATGATTTCCTCCATTTCTTAATAAATCCTTATGGGTAGGGTGACATTCTCAATAAGTGTTTCCAATAAAATTTCAAAAGTCAAAATTGCACGACTGTTATCTGTACAATGTAGATAGTAGTTAGGTATATACCGGTACCATTATAAGATATTTCCATTTCTGCTGAAGAGTTAGTTCTCTAATATCATCCTCTCGAGAGATTAAACTTCAGAGAAAACTTATCCTTATTCAAAAGCGAGAGAGATATGTATATACGAGTACAGTGTTGTAGAGAACTTTGTGAAAGCAATTAACTTCTTTCACTTAAAATGACATCCTTTCCCCCAAATGTCATTCACGGATGAAAGCAGTTTATGCATCTGATGATGCACTCGCAAAAGTGACTTTATTCCAAAATGGGTGTTTTTTTCTCTTCTTATTCTTCTTATTCTACTACTATATATTGCATGTGAGGGGGTGTGGTTCCTTGTATATATATGTATGGATGTATATATTTTTGCTGCTCTATCACCCACTGGCATTGCACTTTTGAGTCTTACAATCTCAACCGAACGATAGAAAGTTTCTTTTTATTTTCTTCATCAGTTTTGTTTTTTATTATTATTACACTCTGAAAATAAATTCCCTTAGTGGAAATAACGATAGAAATATGAACCACACTCTTCCTTCTTTTACTTCGTCGTCTTGAGTCCCAAGGATATTATTTTCTAACATGTAATACGATGACAATTGTTGGAAGTCAAAAAGGATATATATCCGCATATATGCACAACAGAGGACACGTACCTAACTACAAAAAAAAGGACGATATCATAGTGTAAATGACTCCTTGAGGGAATGTCAGTGCCAGAGAGAGAGCAGTGAAAGGAGAGAATTATTATATGACTTACCTTTTCATCTAAAGGTTCATCATCAATTTGAATGAATGGTTAGACATTTGAACCAAACAAGAAAAACCAGAGTCATTGTTTTTTGGGGTTCCCATCAGATTCTGGTTTCAAAAAGGAAGTATGAATGTACTAGAATTGGTTCGGCGCGAGCAACCAAAAATAACAACGAATGATGGGAAACAACACACACCAAATACCATTGAAACTAACGTGTATACGAGAATGCGACGACAACGGACGTGAACGCGAGCATAATTTGTCCTTGTCCTGGGTGTAATGATGTCACGTAAATTGAAAAGGAGCTTGTTTTTTCTATCTCTAAAAATCGTATTTAACTATAACGTGTCTCGGGGTTTTTGTATTGTAAGGCTTCTTATTGCTATTTTGGTGCGTCTTTGTTTAGTTGAAGCTATATACAAGTATTTATATGTGTATAGATACATTTTTCAATGACTGTGGCAGTAAAAAGTCACTGTCAGACCTTGATGTGCGGAAAATCTTCAATGTTCGTTTTTTGCACAATATTTGAATTTTATTAGACATCTTCTTTTTTTTGGACAAAAGATAAGAAGGCGCAATACTTAGCATAAGGCGTTTGACTTTATTTTTACTACCAAACACATAAAAGTCTATTTGTATATGAGTGCACATAAAAAGATAAACCGATGAAAGCAGAAAAAGATATGATGATAGCTTCAGAACAAAAAACAAATTTTCAAAATTAAACTACCCATCAAAATAAGACGACCCTGGCATTGGGCGCCAGACATAAATGAATGAAAGTAATAAAAGTGATGATAGCAACAAAGCCCAAAGCCAGACAAAACGAAAGATAGACAGACAGAAACAATTGAAGAAAATGGTGTAATTCTTTTAAATATGTTACTCTATAGGTACTACGAAAACAACAACTATTGTATTTGACCTTGAATTCACTCTATTCACATCACATACAGCACATCAAGTTATTTTCGGGCATTTGAATATTGTCGCCCATTTAACTGTCTTATAGTGATTCGATTGTGCTCGTTATTGTCATTTATTAATTTATTTCTTTTCATTTTGGGAGAGCTTTGGATTCAATTAGAGTTGGCTTTGATTGATTTTTGACACTTGTTTAGTCTAGATGTGTTTCGTAGTTATTTTCTTTTACCAATGTACAAATAAAATAAAATTTATTATGGCAAGTGTTGGGCGCCACTTACTTTTTTTTTCGTTGTTCATTTAGTTCTTGTGAGTAGAAGTTTTTTTGATAAATTTGAAGAGTAGGATAAAATTAATATTTCATTTAATCTGAGAAAATGTTTAACCTTTTTCCATAAGGTTAGGTTAGGTTAAAGTGGCTGTTGGTTTGGGACGTCCAACACACTTAGACCAAAGTATGGTCCGTTGTGATACCACATGGATCAGTTAATCAGCTTAACTCGTTGAACCAATTGGAGCTTCGAATGAAGCGTAGGAGACAAGTAATGTCTGAATTTTTTAGATCACTGGTATCGTTAAAGTAGTAGTCTCCAAGATGGATTCTACGTCTTTGTGATAAGGCAGGGCATGTGCACAGAAGATGAGAGATTGTCTCCTCTTCTTCTTCGTCCATGCAACTCCTACAAAAATCATTTGCAGGGGCTCCAAGTCGAATAGCATGTCTTCCTATTAAGCAGTGCCCAGTCAGGACACCTATAACGTAGCTAATGTGCAATCTACTCAGAGAGATTAATTGTTTTGAGCGCTTGGCGCTAAGATTAGGCCAAATTCGTTTAGTCGCTACACAGGTGGTGGTGTTATTCCACCTGAAGTTTGTTTTCTCTATGGTATCTTGCTTTAGCATGAGTTTACATGTAGCTAAGGGGATACCTATGCTAGCATTGTGAGCCAGCAGAGGTAAAGTTGTTCCGCTTTTTGCAAGTTCGTCAGCTTTGCAATTTCCTGGAATGTCTCTATGGCCCGGCACCCAGAAAAGGTGAATGTTGAACTGTGTAGCCATCTCCGTAAGAGATGATCGACAATTAAGGGCTGTTAGTGAATTTGTAGAGACAGAGTCTAAGGATTTTAACGCAGCTTGGCTATCCGAGAAGATGCGTATATCATTTGTTGATATTACGTTTTCTCTAAGCCAGGATAGGACTTCTTTTATAGCCAGGATTTCAGCTTGGAACACGCTACAATGATCGGGTAGACGAAAGGAGAGACTTAAGTTAAGTCTATCTGAGTATACGCCACCACCAACCCCATCCTCCGTTTTTGATCCGTCTGTGTAAAAGTTTATAGGACCATCGTCCAAAAATGATGTATTCTCCCAAGAAGACCTGGGAGGTATAGTCACTTTGAAGCTATAGTTGTTAAACTGAGGATGGGGTATGGTGTAGTCAATATTACTATTTATAGTTCTGAACGAGTTCAAAATAGTGGTGTGGCCAATTCCATTATTGATCCACAGAGAGGAGGCCTGAAGCCGTATGGCAGTATTAGCGGCCGTTTGCTTGCTGAAAAAGTCCAGCGGTATTAGATGGAACAGAACATCTAGTGAAGCGGAGGGGGTGGAGCGAAGTGCTCCTCCCATACACAGGCAGGCTGTTCGTTGGACTTTGCTGAGTTTATCGCGATTTGTCGCTGTATCTAGCGCCGTCCACCATACCACTATTCCATGAGTAAGGATCGGTCTTATGACCGAGATGTATAGCCAGTGCGTAATTCGGGGCTGTAGGCCCCATTTATTACCAATGGCCTTTTTACAGGAGAACAGGGCTACTGTGGCTTTGTTTATTCTCTCTTGAATATTAGGTTTCCAACTTAATTTCTTATCTAAAATGAGACCCAAGTATTTTGCTTGATCAGAGAATTTAAGTGGTACACCGTTTATGAGGGGAGGGTCAATGTGTGGGACTTTGTATTTCCTTGTGAAGAGGACAAGGTCGGTTTTTTGAGGGTTAACACCTAGTCCACACCGATTAGTCCATCTGGTGAGCTTATTTAAAGCGTTTTGTAAGAGTTCTTTTAGTATATTGGGATGTTTACCCGTTATTGCAATAGCAACATCGTCCGCATAGGCAAACACTCTGTATCCCTCTCTTTCTAGAGTAGTTAGTAATTCATTTATTACTAAATTCCAGAGGAGAGGGGATAGGACACCACCTTGTGGCGTACCTCTGCTGACACCCCTTTGTGTAGTAAAATCGCCCATTTTTGAATTGATAATCCTGCTTATCAGCATCTGATTGATCAATTCGCTGATCGACTTATCTACCTTCAGAGATGTCAATACACGTGCAATTGCAGATGTGTCGACATTGTTAAATGCACCTTCTATGTCTAAGAAGGCAACTAAGGTGTACTCTTTATGATGGAGGGAATATTCGATTGTACGTACTATACTGTGTAGAGCCGTTTCAACTGATTTCCCTTTGTTGTAGGCATGTTGAGCCTTTGAAAGGAGGGACTTATCAATACTTTCCCTTAAGTAAATATCGATCAAACGCTCAAAAGTTTTGAGAAGGAATGATGATAAGCTGATGGGTCTTAAGTCTTTAGGGTTAACGTGACTGGATTTTCCAGCTTTTGGAATAAAGACAACTTTAACTTGTCTCCAAGACATCGGGATGTATGCCAAATTAAGGCAACCCTTGAAGATGTTTTCTAGGATGGGTATTAGAAAACTTGCATTTTCTTGCAGTTCGGCTGGAATTACACCATCCGGACCAGCAGATTTGTATGGTTTAAAGCTGTTAATAGCCCATTTGAGTTTTTCCCTAGTGACTAGACCTTGTGGGGGTTGTAGAGTATTGTCACCATTGTTAAATGCAATATTATTAATAATATTAGAGCTACCAGGAAAGTGGACGTCTAGTAGCAAGTTGAGCGATTCTTCGCTTGAATTGGTCCAGAGGCCAGAGGCGTTTTTCAAGCAGCTTGGCATGATTGGATTTTTGGAGAGGATTTTGCGCAGCCTGGATGCTTCGGAGCAATCTTCCACGTTGTTACAGAAGTTTCTCCAAGACGATCGTTTGGTTTTCCTCAGTTCTTTTTTATAAATCTTCAGTGATTCTTTATATGAGTCCCAGTCAGACATGTCTCTAGAAGCTTTGGCTCTGTTAAAGAGTTTTCTGCATTCTTTTCGAAGTGGATCCAGCCCTGAGTTCCACCAGTGTGGCTTCTTTTTACCTCTTACTTGTATAAGAGGGCATGCAGTATCTAGAGCTTTGTTTAGGGCTAATGTTAGATTATTGACTTTGTCGTCAAGATCTTCGATGTTGGAGGGAGTATTAAAAAGTTCAGGTTTTATTAAACTATTTAACGTTCTCTTATATTTTGGCCAATTTGTTCTTTTCAGATTTCGAAAGATCGGTTGGCAAGGTGGTTCATTTATAAAGTCAAACTGGATGTATCTATGATCAGAAAAGGAATGATCTTTAGATACCTTCCAGTTTAAAATATTATTATTAATGAATTCGGAGACAAGAGTTATATCTAAAACTTCTTGTCGATTTTTAGTAATAAAGGTTGGCTCATTACCAACGTTACTTACGAGTAGGTTAGTGTTAAGAATATAGTCGAAAAGAGACTCACCTCTGTCGTTTATATCCGTGCTACCCCATACTGTATGGTGGGCGTTAGCGTCACTACCGATGATGAGGCCGATGTTGAGCCTTTGTGATTCAGCTATCAGTCTCTCCAGAGTATCTCCCGGGAGAGGGCCAAGATGGTCGTGGCCAAGATACGCCGACGCCAGCCAGAATGTTCCTCTGGCTGTTTCCAGACTTGCGGCGGTGGTATCTCGATCGCTGAAATTAGGGAGTAAATATACATTTAGGCTGCGTTTTACTAATATGCAAGATCTGGGTTCATCCTCACCTGATGCATACAGCACGCAGTATTTGGGAGTCCTGATTCCTCGAACAATGGATTTAACAATCCAGGGTTCTTGAATCAGGACGATATCTTCATCGCTGCTGGATAAGCGAAGAAGAAGGGAGGCCGAAGCCTTTATGGAGTGTTGGAGGTTAATCTGGAGTAACCGCAGCATTTTCGCTACTGTTCTCCCGATCAGCCTCCAACACAGTTATGTCGGAGTCATCCATATCAGAGGACGATTCTAACAGAATGTCCTCATCTCCGCTTTCGTAGACCTCGGCCTCCATTGCGGAAAAACCTTGGTCGGTGTTTGGTGCTTCCACTGCTACTGGGGGTACCTGAGATGCATCGTCTTCCAATGAAGGAAGTGTGACCGATGCGCCAGGCACCTCAGTAACCGTTTCCGCTTGTGTGGGTGGGGGAGGGGGAAGGGTTTGTGCCTCGGCCCCATCTTTTTTGTAGACCCTTAGCGTAATTTCATCAAACCCAAACCTAATCACACCTTTTGATTGCGCCAGAGGAGAAAGGGACTCTGCATTGATGATCACAATTGCACCTTTATAGGGTCCCTTTGCGTCCTCTAGTTTCGCAACCTTCCAGTTGTGAGTAGGAAGGGTTGGATTGGAGAGCCGGATTACCTTGAGAACGTGGTCAGCTTCCTTGAATATGGCCGGAACCGTGATGCGAGCTCTTGGTCTGCAAGGAATGTCTTCCTTTGCTACAACCTCGAGCTTAGCACCAGGCCAGACCTCTCCAAGTCGGCTGACCGCCAGCGTCAGTAGGTCGCACGACCTCTGATCATCACAGACCATCAACTTGATGTGTCCCTGATGCCAGCCGCCATCTTTTGTGATGGGCGGTGGTCCCGGATTGTCAGACATAATGTCTATAAAACTGAAGGCCAGCTGACCTTTGGCCAATGTCCAGTTTTCGGCAGAGATCGTGCCATCTACATCATTTCTGTCGATGATCGCGACTACCATTTTATCCTTCAGAACGTCACTGAAGGACATTTTTGCCTTGCGAGGGTCGATTGAAGTGCTGATGTTTAGCACCTTGGGGCGTTTGGGTAGTGGAACACTACCTTCCATGGACCTTTGTCGCTTCGACGTTGAGTCTTGGCTGGTCTTTATATTATTTTTGGCCAGGAAATTCTGGGCCCAAGCTATCTTAGCGTCATGCTGAGAGTTTCCTCCAGCGCCTAGTTTTTCACCAAACGTCTGGAGAATCCTCTTAGCATTACGCAAGTCCCTGTAGTAGGCCTTGGAGGGTCTAAGCTTACGCCCATCTCCCCCAGGACCTTCTTTAGGAGCCTTTGCTTTGGAGGTAGAAGGACCTGGCATCACAGCCCTGCTACCTCCGACTCGAGGTGTTGACGATTTGAGAGGTTTACTCTCAGTGGTAGTAGAGGAGCCGTTCTTCACAACTGCCTCACTACAGGAAGAAGGTAATTTTACCGGATTATCCGATGTTCCACTGGCGACAACAGGGCTATGAGTGTCCACAGCCATGTCAGCACCAGTGGAAGAGGGATGAACAGCAGACAACTTTGCCGTCGTACTGCTGGCCGGTACAGCAGACAACTTTGCCGTCGTACTGCTGGCCGATATTGTTTTTTGGTTTTGTTTTGTTTGTTTTGTTTGTTTTGTTTTATTCATTTGAAATCCCACGAGTAGCGGATAAGGGGTGGTCCATCTGTACAGAGATCCGTGTATACAGATAAGGCTGGTTAATCCGGAGGTCGCCAGGTATCCGGATACTCCGTTCACGACTGAGCTAGTTTTTTAATTGGGCCCTCAGCCTGGCTGATCATCGGCACGGGTCGTATAACACCTTAGATCCAGCCCAATTGGGAAGTTTAAGGGAAGGATATGTTTTGAGAAAGGAGAGACGAACAGCAATTAAGCCATAAGCGTCCCAGGAAGGAAACTAGGCATGACAGACAGTTATACACCATACAGTCAGGGGGTGAGGAGACATCAGCCAGCATAATAGCACAGATCTGACGGAGGAGGGGGTAAAGGATTGGGAAGGGGAGGGGCGAGCGACCTTTGGTTTCAGGACTCTTCTGGAGAAATAATTCCCGAGAATCATTGACCTTACTCAGCTTCTACAACTCGACAAGTTCGACGCTCAGGTAAGCAATTTACAGAATTGTTTTGAGCAAATTTCAAACAATGAAAGAATAATGAACCTTTCCCTATCCATTCAAAATACTTCAATTATCCCATCATTTTCAGTTGATTATGTTTCTTTCATATCTTAAAATGTATCCTCCCTTAATAAGAACAGAAAACAAACCTTCATAAAATATGTGGCTACGACATAAGGATTCTTTTTTATAATGAAAACCTTAACTACTGCGTATACTACTTTATCGAATGGCGGCATGTCGACCTAGTTTTTTTCACATCTAACACGTACCTTAAAGCAATTTCCACTCATTGATTTCATATAAAATGTATTCTACCCTTCGGATTCTTTTGACTCGCCTTTATTTTCCACCCTTCTCGTCGTCAACGTTCGGTCGTGTCGGTCGCCTTGCCTTGAATTTAACATTGGTAAACGCAAATGAAAATAAAGCTTGAGGGATATTGTATTTTCTGTCCTACTAATTCTTAACTAGAAATTGTATATGACACAAAAATTCAACCCCAATTTTGGGTCTTTTAGCCTGAGTTATATTTACTTAAATGGGTAAGCAAGAGATTGGCTTAAATTCTTATACACGATGTCCTGCAAGAAAGGAAAGCTTTAAATTCAACATTTTCTGAAGAAAAATCAGCAAAGAAGACTTATATATTCTTAAAGTATCCTCTCAAATAAGAAGGTAACTTTTATTTAGCCTTTGTATACTATTAACGATGAGAATATTCAAAAATCGCTATGATAATGCCTTAAAAATGATAATAAATTGATTGCGTGATCCTAAAAGTATGCTTAATTTATAATTGTCTACAGATTTCTCATAGAATGTACAAAAAAGATCGAAACACTAAATCAACCTTCAAGCCAAAAAGAAACATAATTGATTAGTCATAAACATAATTACAAATCAAAAAGCCTTCCATGTCATGAATTTAGGAAAGAGCTCCTAAGAACAGGCTTCTGTTTTGTAAATTATTAACTCTTTATTGTTTTACTTTGAAAATTAATCTGTAAAACAAATGAAAAATTTAAGCAAATTGCAAATCCAAGAAAAACTGAAAAATTACTTATGCAACTAAAAGTAGGCAATACATATTTTCGAGTCCTTCGAAGAATCTTAAGTAAACTTCATCGTTCTGCGCATTAATGAATCTAATAAAATTAAATTATATTTACTCAGGTAAATGTATACTGTATCTTAGGGTACAATTTAAACTATTACCTTGATTTCAATGAAGCTCCTTAAAGTAGACTTTTTATAGCCTTCTATTTTTAAACAAGTTCTCTTAACATTTTAACCCCTCTCCCATTTTTTAAAAATGTTGTTTGTATAGTATTACAATTTATTTATATTAAAAATATACAATATTGAAACTCCACCATTTTCCCGAATTTCAAAAAAGAAAAACTAAAAACAGCCTAAAAATAGGCAATCTTTTTTATTAAGTTCCCCTCTTAGTTATTGTTTACTTCATGTGCATAAACTGAACACACACTCGCACACTCTGCCATAAAACGTTTGAATATTTTAGCCATAATTTAGAATGATCGTTCTCACTGGTCTCTTTAAGGAGCTCCACAACAACCAAAAACTTAGCAGTCAGCACCCAAAGGGCATCTTAAGGAACAAACAAGCAGCAAACGAATCCTTTGTTTGGTATATACTACACTTGGTGTACTATTTAGTTTTAGTTAACGACTATGATGACTATGACTACGATACGACTACGAAAACACAATGTTCTGCGAGATCAGGATTTAAGGGAAATGTAAATGTGTTCCAACCCGAACTTTTTCTTCGTGCGATAGAACGATAGAGAGAGGGAGAGATATAAAAAAAGGATTCATTAAATGGTACCAAAAGGGATGTTCTTCTTCGTATCGTGATTTTGTGGATTTTTCTTTTTATTATTTTTGTGTTGTGTTGTTCGTCTTTCATTTAAAGGCTTTGTGAATATGTATGAAGTAGGTATAATATATGTTAAAATGTTGGGGGGAGGCTTTCCGAAAGATGTTATGTACGATATGGCATACAGAGATTCAGCTGGAGATGGAGATGGAGAAAATCGAAAGAAAGGAGGCTTAAAATGGTTGTAATTCATTTTATGCGAATCATTCCCTTAGCATTTGTTGGCTTTTGTATACGAGTAGGCGTTGAGGGCACTCTCTAGACCGTATCTCAATATTTATTTACATGTTTTTCTCCTCCAAATATAACCTCAGAGAAAGACCAAAGAAGGCAAAACATCTGGTGATTGCCTTAGATCGATAAAGTTGTCGAGCAATTTTTTTTTTTTGTTTCTCTTCGTTCTTTTTCAGCGTAGAAAAAGAAGCTGATATCAAAGGACTAAAAATTCATGACAAGGATACACATGAAGTTGCAAAAAAAAGTTTGCAAATTTTGTTTCTTATTTTTTGATTTTTTGAAAAAAAAAAGCATCAGCAGAAGAAAAAAAAATTAAAAACTTTTCTCCAGAAATTGAGATATCGTGCGAAATGCACGAATGAATGTCCTTAAGGACTTTGACTCAAGGTCACATCAGCTATATCAGAAGAGAGTGTATTTGGCAAAGAGCGAGGACCACGTTGAGTTGAGATTATTTATATATATTTTTTCCGACTCGAGTCGGTATAAATATTGTGTTAAAAGTTGGAACTCTGATGCTGATGTGAAGAAGGTAATCATGGAGAAAATGACTTCTTTTTGTGAAGGACATTGTGTTCGTTCGTCTTTTGGTGAAGGTCGAATTAATAAAATATGTGTCTGTAGGATATTTGGAATATACTTTTTTCTGTTTTTATGTTTTTAATGCATGTTCTGTGTGGGAGGTTTGTCTGCTGAGTTTTTTTTAGAAACGTTAACATATTTGGGTCCAAATGGATAAAAAAGGTCCTGATGATGGTGGTGTTGATGATGGGATTTGTGTCTGCTCAAAGGTAGCTGAAGCTGAAAATATTTTTTGAAGTAAAATTGATTGGTTGAGTGGTTTTGGGTTGTTTATTTTCATTTTTATTTTTAAGAAAAAAAAAAGGGAAAAAAATAAAAGGACGAAAAGCTGTTTGAAGAGCTTTGATGTGATGTGCGAGTCTTATACATACATATGTATGTATGTGCGCGAATAATCGAATAAGCAAAAAAATTGGTTTTGACACTGATGTAGGTTTGATTTTTAAGTTGATTTATATTGAAAGCTGATGATGGTTGTCAGTGTCAGATTAAGTCAGTAGGTAATATTTTTTAAAAGCACACAATACATAATATAAGAAGGGAAAACATGTTTACCCGAGTATCTGTCTAAATATAAAAATTTTAGAAAGAACAAAATTGAAAAGTTTCTTAAAAGCCATTGTAGCGAAAAAGTTTGAAGGTCTAATTTTAAAAAGGAAAGATTAATTTTAGGATTTTTAAACCTATTAAAGAGGGGTAAAATCTGAAAATAGAAGACTATCATTAAAAGTTACAGCTTCAAGAAGCCATTATGGAAACTGATAACATTGCCTTTTTGACACCTAAGTGAATTTTGATAAAATTAGCGGATTTTACGAAAAGTTTTTTGTTTATTTTTTAGCTATGTCTTTTTATTTCGGTATTCTTAAAGGTTAAAATTAATTTTGTATTCCTTGATTTTGATATTAGGAAATTAAAAGTTAACATGCTTACCATTTGCTACAATCTTTCAGTTGCCATTTAGAAATTTTTGAGCCGTGCTCCTAGATTAAACAATTTCTTTAATTTTTTTCAAATTTGTTTGTCTAGAAGATGCTTTAACGTCCTGTTTTTTCATTGTTGGGGTGAAATGAAGAGCTCCTTATTTAGTATATTTGCGTATTGAATTTTTCACAGTGCTTTAACTCATATTTTAAAAACTGAGAAAATATGTTCATCTAATAATTCTTAAACATTTTTGTATTTGATTCAAAGATACGTCGTCTTTTGTTAAGTTACAAAATTTTGTATTTCAAAAGTAAAATGTAATAAGATTATTTAGGAACGTTGTGTTTTGGATGTAAAAAGTGTATTCTATAATTTGTTTACATAAAATCACTTTGAGCTGTCCTTGGCGGGGTCAATAACAATGTTCTCTACTGTATCCACGATTCCCGGCGGCGAAAGAACAGCTGAAAGTGTTGTTAAAGTGGTATTTCATGCACTATTTCTTTAGGTTTAAAAAAATAAAAATATCTAACAAAATGGCGCCCAGATAAAGAATTATTTTAATTGCCTTTGAAGTTGTCATATTTATAATGGCAAACAATTTTCTTCTAACCAAAAATATCATAAATCGTTGTAGTCGAAACATATTTAAGAGTACTCAGTTCAAATTTCTTGTCAATTGAAGAATCTCCTTTCGAAAAAAGCTATTAAGGACCCAAACAGGGCATGACATATACCTGCCAGTGATCATACGAAAAATTCTACAATTTGAAGAGTATAAGATTGCCTTGAAATGTAATTTTTTTAAAAATGAAGACTGTCCGAAAAGGAAAGAGAATTTAACATTGATATAGTGTCTTAACATTTTAAAAGTTTGGTACTCAACAAATTTTGGAAAAACTCACTTTTAAAAAGCTTCATACCTTTAATGTGCACTACAATGTACACCGTTTTTACTTACTTTTTTGAAAGGTGCATTGAGTTTTTCTTTTGAGCAGAGTTTTTCTAAAAAGAAAATTCCATTTGAGGTTTAACATATTTGTTGGTTTGAGTTTTTAAAAATACATTTAAAGACATTACACAATTTTAGTTGCTTTTCATAAGATCTGAATATATAAACCGCCTTTTACTAACAAATATATGCATACAATTTTGGTAGTACTCAGGACTCATCTTAAAAACGAGTCGATTAAAAAACGCCGATTAGAACGCGCCAAAAATAACTTCCCTTCGAGATACTTTGGGATCTTAATTTTTAGATGTTTCGATGGTTACTTTGATTTAACGTGGTTCGGTGTAAATAATAACGTCTACAAATATAATAGAAACAATACAATTCCATTTTCTATGAACTTTATAATTGCACAGGGGAGGTCAAGTCCCTCAAGTTATCCCTCAAAGAAAATATTTAAAATACAAAATCAGTTCAGAATGATAATAGTTTAATATTTCTGATTAGGTATAGGTATCGTGAAGAAAATATCCTTCTTTCTATACCTGAAGGACTATTACTGTCATATCGACTCATAGTTGCGAATGAAATACAATATCTCCTGTTGTAAAAACTTTGGTTTTCCTGAAGGACACAATCAAAGTTATTTCTAACTTTCGAAATAAACATCATACAACCCTCATTTCGAGATGGAAAAATTAATTTCAATCGATTTGATTCTCCCTATTGAATTGTCAATTACAAAATGTGTCATAATTTCTAATATAAACCTACACATTTATATGAATTTAATATACATCAAAATCGATTAATATTTCTTTTTTTCGTTTCCTTCAAATAGAAATGGTCAAAAGTTCTTAAAATAAATCTTACCCTATATACACGGAGAGTGCAGTTAGTCAGTATCATTTTCTTGTCGTCCTGTCAAACTATGAAGATATGTTTCAAGAAGATTATAGTCTGACTTTGTTCTGTCGATATTGATTATATTATAAAATCGACATTGTACATGTGTACATGTTGCCAGTAGCACATATGCACATATTTTTATTCACTATACGTTTCTTCTTCTGCCAAAATTAACTTGAACCTTGTTTCTCAAAAACTTCTTAATTTTCCCAGAGCAAAACTTAAATAGCAAAGTAAAAACTTTTACATCAAATTTCCCTCAGGATACCTACACACTTTTACAATATAACCAACCTATACAAAGAAGGGTCAAATAAGTTCTGAATAAATATAAAAATATGTATATATGTCGATTTAGAACAGAGATACGAGTCCTTTATAAAGAAACAGAAACAGAAACAGAAACAAAAACAAACAAACAAAATAAAAATCAAAACTTTTGTATACTCCATTTGTTTTAGGATTGATAGACTGATATGTAATTGGGTCTTTTTCTCTCTCTCTCTGTTGGGAGTATATTGAAAGGATATCAATTGGACAGTCTTAGGATATATTAGAAATAAATATATGCCTTCAAATGTGTCGTATTATTTAGTTTTCGATTGAAAGCATATCTAACAATCCTTAACTAAAGATTCGTTTAGTTCATGTTGAATCTGCCCAAAAGAATCCTTTTTTAAATGAACTTATCCTGAGTATACTAAAGAACAAAAAAAAGGACATTTTTGCTTATATGTATATTCGATCTCTCTATCAATATATCGCAAATGATAAATAATTCAATATCAATCGAATTTAATGATGTGCCAAAGCGAAAAGATTTCTAATATTTGCTCGATATTCGATTCGATATTGAGACATAACTACATAAAATATTGATGAGGGGGTGTACTTGGTACAATGAATGTTCTTATTACCAGAAACAGGACAATAATAACACATAAGTAAAAAAAAAAAAAAACGAAGAGACAAGTGCAAAAAAATATGTACGTTGAAGGCATCTTTATACTATAAGCCAGGCCAATCAATACTCATGTTACGACTTTCATTCAAGGATAATAACCCTTATTACATTTTCTTTCTTCCGAACATTACATTCATATTATCTGTAGGAAGGTACTTCCTCCTGCCCTGGATCTGGATTGAAAAAAATCTCGAGAACAACACACTCACACAAAAAAAAATGTCCTCAGAGATCTTCCTTTAAGGATGGGTATGCTCTTACGAGTATATCCAGAGCATAACAAAATAAATGCAATCTAAGCAAAACTGATTTGTATTTGATATACGAGTATTGTGTGGGTTTGCGTACATTAATACAAATATATACCCAACCCACCTCTACCTACATACATATGTATGTACGTACGTTATTATTTATTTAATTCCCAAGGACTTTCAGGATATCAGTTGGTTTCCTTTTTATTTTTTTGATTTAGCAAAAGGTGCAGGAAATGATTGTTTGCTCCCGATCTATCTCGTGTCCTTTTCAAATGGCCTAAAATATATTCAACAACAACAACAAAAACGGTATGAGCAAAACTGTGTATGAAAGAATAAAATATAAAGAAAAAAAAACTCCTACGGGTACTGAAATTGACGGAAAGGTCCTTAACGAACACTGACTGACATTTTAATCGACAGTCTTCCCGACTTCATCGGTTTTGGCTTCCCATTTATCTTTTGGTTATAGTGTTGTAGGATTTGAAGTCGGCACATGTACCATACCTAACTACATAAAGATATCTATAGCTATACATATTTCTATCTATATAAATGCGTAGCTCGTTGAAAAAGGAAGACTACGCACGCACATTTTAACATTAAAATAGTAAATCTTCTCGATGGCAATGGCGACGGTGATGGTAATGGTGGTGGTTGGGTTAAAAGGATGAATGCTTAACGGGTCTATGGGGTGTGATGGAACAAGGATATTTTCACCCTCAGGTTGTTAACTGTTTTTTTTTTTTTGTTTTGTGTTTCCTTCTATTTTGCTATCATTCCTTCGTTCGCTCGCTCTTATTTTGCTGATACTACTTCCGTTATAAGTTGAGAATTCTACTGGTATATACTAACTAGTAGTTGATGCGCTATACTGTGCTTTTGCTTCTATGTACTTCTATTTCTGCTGATGCTGATGTTGTGTTGTTTATCTATTTCTGTCTCGTATCCTTTTGACCTAGAAAATTAAAAGCTGGTAATAATTGTGCGTATGTATTTGTGCAAGTGTGTGTGAGTGTCTCTATTACGTGGCAAACGATAACTTCTATTTGTGTGTTGGTTTATTTTCTCTTCTTTTACTTTTATTCTATTGTTTGTTGGGTGTGTATTACTGGCTTGGGTTGTATATTACCATAGTACAGTTAGGTTGGTAGGTAGAAAGGTTTAGGTAGGTAGGTACATATATCTAAAAATAGCTGCTTTAATGAAATGTCTTGAAAGATATTATATTGTGTAGGTATATCTATGTATTTACTACGTGGCCAAATCAATGAATACGACTTTAAGTCAGAATAAGTTTGGGCCATAAGGTTATCAAGATTTAAGAGATGATATTTTTTGAAAGGAGAGCTTATACCTTATTTCTTATAACTTAAATGGGTATTTGTTTCATTTCTTTATAAAGTAGATAGGTGGATATGTGTATATGTATGTAGGTAGATATAAATGTAGCTTTTGTTATAGTTAGAAGGTCAACTTAAGTTATTATTATGTCTGGGATTTAAGTAAATAAGTCTCGAATTATGTACATACATATAAAATTCTACTCAAAATATTAAGAAAGGAAAGTGAATTTTTAGGATAAAATATGTGTTATATTATTGATTTTGAAATGTTTTCTTTGTGAAAATATCTGTAATTTTGACAGTTTATTTAAATGAATACATTTACTGTTTTTATATTGGGTTCTTTTGAGACAGACTTAATTTGACGTCTAATAATTGGATTTTCTTCAAACTTAATAATTAAAAAGAAACAGGAAAGTGAGGCAGACATTATTAAAGTTAGATAAATTATCAAATTTCAGAATAAGAAACTTCAAAAAAATTAAGTATATTCACCAGTTGTAAAATTGTCATTTACCACAAAGAAAATTGTAAAGTTCGAATCACACAGTTGTGTGATGAACTGTGATTACAAAATGTAGCCAATTTTTGTAGGGAATTTGAACATTTTCATTGCTTTTCTAAAGCAAGTATCATTCAGTTTTTAGTAATGGTATAGTTTTCTCTGGTCAAATGTCAAAAGATTACAGATTTAAGGATAGACAGCTGACTTAAAATTGTTAAATTCTTCGGTTTCAATTAAATTTGTTCATAAGTTTTTGGAACGCGGCTTTTTGTTGTTTGACAGTTCTCGGAAAATGTTAAAAAATATATTTTCTGTTATTTCCACACATTTTAATCATTTTTTCTTTCAACTTAAAGTACAAAGTGAGAAATACGAAGAATTAGAAGAGACTAGTCCATTATTGAACAGTATTTAGAAGTTTTGTAATTTTACCAAAATATTTGATGAACCGCAGTTCTATTTCATATTTAAGACCTCTAAATTTAAACTATCATCATTCGAAACCTAGGTTTTAAAATTATTAAGAAAAGTGGCACATTTTAGAGAGTCTAAGTGTGGTGTTTCGAGCCTAAGTCACTTAATGATTCTTAAAATAAATTATTGATTCTTTTTATATTTTACCTAAAACTGAATGAAAGTAATTTTTATAACCAATATTTCGTCTAAATAGGACTATCACATCAAGATTTTGAAATATATTGAAAAATATATAAATAATGTGTTAAACGGGTATTTTAGAAAAAAATTCAGATAGTTAAAATCGAAGCTCGGGTTCGAATTTAGTGCATTCAAAAATTAACTCCAAAGCGTATTTTAAAAAACTATGATCGCATTAAAGTAGAAGTAACTCAATACTTCATACAGAGTCAAGAGAAGACTCAATCCTAATGATTATTTTCAATAACTAAGTATAAGATACTAAAAAGATTAAAACTGTGTTTAGAAGACAAAGAGTTTAAATTTTGAAGTTTAAGAAATTAGTTGTCTTACCTTAGCCTTAAAAACACTTTTTTTTGTATGTCTTTAACATTTTTAAAAAAAATATAAGGCGGGATTACAAAAATATTGCTTTGTTTGTAGAACAGAATTTAGTTATGTCGACCAATTGTGTTATTATTCTTGAAAAGACGATGAGAGTAAAACTACTTACTCATTTGGAATTGAACTAATCCTTAGACAGATGAACTTATTTACTTTCAAAAACCTTCATCTTCCTTCCACTGTGGCAAACTCCTAGATTCATCACTCTGATACCCACTTTAGTACCCCAAATATAAGATAGTATCGTTTATTTATATTCATATCTTATATAGATATGAACTTCAGACTAAACGATTCCAAGATACGAATCTAACAACCTCCAAAAATTCCTTTGTCTTTATGCAAAAACGATTCAAAATTCTGTTCCGTGTTGATGGGGAGAGAAGAAAACCATCATCATCGTTGTCGCTATTATATCAATGACAAGAAACAATAAGCTCAAGAAGAAAAGAAGACGAACAATAAGTAGCAAACGAAAAACATATTTTACGGCTCATTGATCATTATATTCGTTATTGTTATTCAACTTTACACAAATTTACCTACACCTATAAATATTTCTATGTATATGTATACCTACTTGTAAATTTAAGAAAAATATTTTCTTCTAGTTATCATAACAAATGCCAACATAACCTTTCAGCATCAGTAGAAGAAAGCCATCTATACAGAGGACGATATCCATTTTGAATAGTTATTCAACTTGACAACTTCAGAATTGAATTCAAAACTCGTCCTTAAAATAAAATACACACAGACCATTTGATGAGCCAGAGCACAGACTAAAGTAGACACAAACTTCCAGTCCCCTGTCTTTCTATCAACTTCTTCATCTTTAAATTCACCTTTAAATGGAAAAGCTTATATTTGAAGTATCTATACAACAATACTTCACAAAACTGATTCCCTGCTGATGATGATGATTATGATTATAATGTCCTTTCTACCTACTATAACGGTAATATTCAGAAATTCAAGACGAATACAATATGGCTTCTACCTTTCTACCTATCTATAGTCCTGCCGCACGTAATAGACCACCATTGGGAAGAAGTTGTGTACCTTTAGTTAGTCAGTTTAAACATCCCAGTGAATCGCCCTTTAGAACAAAGTAGGTATTGATGGTTTGAGTTAGACAGTTTAGAGTTGGGGTTGGAAGTGGAGAGTATAGATATAGAGGGTGGGACTGGAGTAGCAAAAGAATAAAATGAAGAAGAAACAGAATTTTGACCTTTGTGCTGCCATTTTACTACAACGACAGGTAAATTATTATTTCAATCACTCAAAACCAGACATTACTACGATTACCTGCGCTGCATAAGCCCGCTGCCATCACCACCATCACCGCCGTTCGATGGACGATGCGATGAGTTATAAAGATGAAAATATAAATGCAACCGTAAAGAGACTACACATAGAGAATAAAATAGAAAAGAACAAAATAAAAATGTTGAAAGACAGAATTCAAAAAAGAAAGAAAAAAAAATATAGAAAACATGACATCCTTGCATTGAAGGAGCTTCAAACAATCAAATGTTATTTTTTATTTCATTTTCTCGAATATCCTTTTTTTCTTGAATTCATTCTGGATTCGTCAGGATATCCTACTTTGAATTTTCTATTTCGGTGTTTCGTCGCTTAAGTTTCAAGAAAAATGGAAGTTTCTTTCTTTTATTTTTAATCGGCATTTTTTCCATTTTTCGACATAGAAAAAGGATACAAATATAGAGAAAAAAATCTCCTTAATCCGACGAAAAGGACTTGAAGAACAACTGCTGGCTGAACAAAACAGAAGGTATATTCGTACCTACCTAACCTACTCTACTACTGTCACTACCTTACCTACAACTAGAACTTCTGGCTGATGATGGTTCTATATACTATACCTACTCTTACTCTTTTCACTTCGGGCTATAAGGACAACTACGAGGACTAAAGACGAACGACAACGACTATGGAACAAGAAAAAATAAGTTCTTGACAGTAAATTGATTGTTTGCTAAAGGATGCCTTTTCCTATGCCCCCCCAGAGAAACAGAGAGAGAGTGTATATAGGATATTCTCGAGTAGTAGCAAAGAGAAGTCTACTAAAATAAGAGTCTTCACTTCTTTCCGATTGAAAGAATAAAAGTTGTCGTTTGTGTTTATTTAAATGAAATTTACAAATTGTAAATGCAACGATTGGGGATTGGATGAGTTTGAGTTACATCTAAGTAAGTGAATGGGTAAGTGTTGTATAGGTACGACCAACAGGCAAAGAGAAAAATAATAACAAAAACAAAAACAACAACAATATCAACGAAAACCGAACTCAAGACCTAGTTATGGACGGCTAGAAGATTGAATTATTATTATTGGGAGTTTATTTTCAAGGATTTCGAAGGATTTTTGTTTTGTTTATTTTGTTGAACTTGTTATTTTTGTTTTTCTTCGTTTGTGATTTTGTTTTAATATTCTTTGTATATCTAGGGAAGTTTGAAGTATTTTTTTTATCATGTCTAATTAAGGAGAGATTTTTGGAGTTTATTACCCAGATTTTGGGGTTTTTAAGATAAAAACTCAGACCGACAGAATTGTTTAAACGAAAACAGCTTTGGTATAGGTTTTAAGGAGTAGTTTATATGGAATAGGCTGATTTAAAGTGCGATATGGAGTTTTAGATTGAACTTTACTTATAGGTGGTGAAGGATCAAAGTGGAAACGTAACTTTAACCTGTAAATCATTTTTACAGTTTTCCATCTTGGTGATTTTCTTACCAATCACAGCTCAATAGATTTAACAAATACTTCTCAGTTTCCTCACTTGGCTCAGATAAATCTAACAATCTCGGAATCTACTATATAAGACAAAATTCTAAAACTTGACGAAAGTCTTAGTCCAGGCCCTGACGGACTGCCTTCATTTATGCTAAAAAAGTGCGTTAAATATCTTTCGCACCCATTGTGTATTCTGTTTAACCAATCATTTAATTGTTCCCATTTTCCACTCTTATGGAAATATGCATTTCTAAAACCAACGTATAAGAAGGGTCCCAAGCATCTTATATGCAACTATCGTCCTATAGCTAAGCTGTCTGTTATACCAAAATTGTTTGAAGCCATTGTTTGTGATATTCTTTCCTTTAACTATTCTTCTGTTTTTTGTGACAATCAACATGGTTTTGTGAAAAAAAAAATCGACCGTTACAAATCTACTCGAATTTACAACATATTGTATTGACACTTTTGAAATTAAACAACAAGTTGACTGTGTATTTACAGACTTTAGCAAAGCATTTGACAAACTTAGCCATAAAGTACTTTTAGGGAAATTAGAAAAAATTGGACTAAATGATAAACTAATAGCATGGATATCTTCTTACCTAACAAATATACGCTGATGACGTGAAAATATTTCGAAAAATTAATTCCTTAACGGACTGCGAACTATTACAAGATGACCTACTTCGTCTATGGGAATGGTGCAATACAAATCGTTTATTGTTAAACATTGATAAGTGTAAAACGATGAGTTTTACACGTAAACACAGTATTTTTGACTATAACTATAGGTTAAATTCTTCAAACCTCGATAAATTGACTCACTTCTCAGACTTAGGTATCATTTTGGACACAAAACTGTCTTTTACTGACCATTTCAACCACATTGTGAAAAAAGCTAATAAGACACTAGGCTTTATAAAAAGATTTGGCAGGGAATTCCGAGATCCTTATGTCCTTAAAAATCTGTATGTATCGTTTGTCAGATTAGTCCTTGAATACGGTTGTATAGTTTGGGCCCCTTATTTCTCGAATCATATCCATAGACTTGAAGGTGTTCAAAGAAGATTCCTAAGATTTATTTTACGATTTCTCCCACAGACACATGAATTAGCTTTGCCTTCCTATTCCGTTAGGCAACAACTTATAGGTCTTCCATCGCTTACTAGTCACCGTAAGTATTTGCAACTCTGCTTTATTGTTGGAATTCTGAATGGATCCATTTCATCTCCATCAGTTTTGTGTCGATTCCACTTTAATGTAAGCCGAAATTACTTCAGAAATCGAGTGCCAATTCGAGCAAATCTTAGCCGATCAAACTATGGTTCTAACAGTCCAATTAACCAGTTAATAAGCATATATAATGAAAATAATTTTCTTTTAAATTCTATTAATCAAAATATCAAATCAGATAGCTTCAAAATACATTTTTTCTCTCACCATTTAAATAATTCTTAGCTTTATGTGTCATATTATTATTAGTAATGTTTAAAGTATATTTTAATGTATAGAATATATTTATTTATATAATTTTTTTTTTTTTAGATATAAGTTTTGTTTGTAAACCTAGCGTTAGTATTTAACGTAATTGAATAAATAAAGGAAACCATCTTCTCTAAAGAGTAAACTATGACACATAAATATAAGTAGGAGTAAACATTGCTTTTACTTGATTGGTTGGTATTTTGAGTATAAGGTGAATCATTTCAGCACCGATCATCAGAATGTTGGTTTTTAAGTGCTCAAGCGTTAAATGTTTATCTGCATAAACACGTTCTTTCGCATAGCCTCACACAAAAGAAAGTCCAGCTGTGCCCAGTTGATATCGTTACGACGAGAAATTACGCGGCCAGAATTGTGTGCCATGTGGAACCGCCTTGTTGAAACCAAATATTTTTTAAGTCGTATTCTTCAATAGCAGGCAAAAACAAATCTGTTATCATATTATGACTATAGCGCTCCGAATTGAAGGTGACAGTCATTTCATCGTCGTTTTCGAAGATGTAAGGAACAATCACACCTCTGGACCAAAGAGCTTTCCAAGCAGTGACTTTTTGAGGATAACCTCTCTTCAATTACTTGAGGATTCTCAGAACCCCATATACTCACCGTTTATTAAAATACCCACCGAGTGAGAAATTTGCTTCGTCGCTGAAGAAAACTTTGTTCGAAAAATCGCCGCCTGTTGTTCAAGCACCCATTCGACGTATCTACGACGATATGAATGGTTAGCTAGCTTCAATAGTTGTGTGAGCTGGACTTTTTATGAATGTAGTTGTAGATCCAAATTCCTGAGAACGACAAGAACGATGAAAAAATGACATATTCGGGTCTTCGGCAACACTTTCGCTTACAGCAGCGATATTTTCAGTGGTACGATCGAAACGATGATGCACAGGCCTTACAATATCTGTAACCAATCCAGTCTCTTCAAATTTCTTCACAATTTTGCCAATTGCTTGCATAGTTAGATGATTATGTAAACCATAATCTCCTCTTAAAGCACGATATGTGGCTGTGGCAGAATACCCATTTTTATAGTAGGTTTTAACAGTTTTTATGCGTTGTGCTATAGTTAACCGATCCATTTTCGTAAATGTCAGACTTTCAACTGAAAATAAAAATTGGTTTAACAACTTAGTTTGACAGATGTCGAATTCCAGCCTAAACTTTTGAAACTCCAAAATGGATAACCCGTTATTTTGCCTGTTTGAATCTGAGGGAAACCAATTACCTGAAGTCAACTCTAGCTATATTTTTATAGCTTATTTGCATTTAAACTTTATTTTGTTATATCTTAATTAACTCAAAAACTAAGTATCTTGGCTCTTTTTTGACAGAATGTTGAATTTTTAACGATGAAAAGTCATTCTCACTAATTGATTTGGCTTATGGAAGTATTAGTTTGATTCATAAAAAAGAGATATGACGAAAAAGTTTCAACCGGAGTATATTTAATCCTTTGGCTAGTTGAGTTTAAGGACAAACAATTACCTGAAGCCAAATCCAACTACAGTATATTCTTATAGCATCATTGCATTAAAATTGCAGAGCTCTTCTTCTGACACTTTTTCGATAACTTATTACAGCTTTGACGATTAAATTTTCCTCGGAGTAAAAATAGCTCTCACTTATTCCATGCAGAAACTGTGACAATATATAATTCCGTTCATGAAAAAGGACCCTTAAAAATTTTCTAACTTCGGTTATGAAATAATTATGACTGTCAACCATTAGTTATTGCCCTGTTACTAATAACAGGCAATTGGATTTTTAAGAGTTCAAGACTAAAATTATTTGTATTGTCTGAAAGATATTTTTGCCCAAATTATGACAACACAAAGTCAATTCGGTGTATTTTGTACCCAAAAAATTATTTAATGAGTCTCATGAGGATACCATAATTCATATACATTTATTTCCTTGAGTTATAAAAAGAATACAATTAAATTCACAGCACCCTAATATAGCAAATCTATTGGGAAATATAGGTAATCTTTAAGATATAAAACCTTATCTAAGACAAAAATAATGTTAGTTAAAAGTGATGTCCTAGTTGTTTAAAACAAAAAGATCTTCTGAAAAAAGTTTGCCCTATAGACCAATCAGTTATTTTCCAAAGATGATTTTTAATTTTTGTGAATTATACACCCTAAGAGATTAAAACAAAAAAATAAAACAATTGAGAAAATTAAGCACAATAAAAGCGTAACTAATCTTTAGAGATAAAGCTTAAATCTCATGATTATTTCGTAAACAAAACAAAACTCTCTAAGGATATACAACAACAAAAAAAATCAAGGAACCATATACTTGCATTCAGAATTTAAAAAAAAAAAAGAAATAATAATAATAAACGTTTGTACCTACATTTTCGAAGCTTCACAAAGCATAAATGAATTTCAAAGGAATTCCAAGTGAGAAAGAATTTAACAAAACAAAAAAAAACGGAAAAAATCCCCAAAGACCAATGATCAAGACCCAAACATTCTCGTCCTCTCGTATAGTCGTCGTCGTTGACTTAACAATGCGACACAACATACAACTTTTGCACACAGTCTAATCCCATTTCGGGTTTTAATGAGAAAAGAAAAATTCGTACTTTTCATCAGAATATCCTTTAAGTTTAAAATGACCCAGTTTGGAGTTTTTTCGTTCATTCTTCTTCTTTTATTTTATTATTTTCTTTGTGTTAGGATTCCCCTTTGTGAGTTTCTTAAATTGCTTGCAAAACTTTTTGTTACGGTAGGCATTCTTTTCCCTTATTCCCATATATACCTATACAGATATTATAAACATACAACAAGGACCAACAAAAAAAAATACAAAATAAAGGACCTTTTGGCAATCACAAATTATTGTGTGCTACTGCCTTTTGCCTCGAGTTTATTCTCGCACCGCTTTTCATTCACTTTAAAAGATTTGTTTTCTTACTTTTTTCATTTTAATTTTGAACTTGCTTACAAATTTATTTTTTTTTTCTCTCTCCCACATCCCATTTCGATCTCAGCTCAGGATGCCGGGACAAGGACCTTCAAAATTTATACCTTCTACGTCTTTTTTTCCCCAAGAGAAAAATCTCAGCAACTTTTTTTTTGCTGTTTCTTTATTCATCATACTTTGCTGTTTTCTGTCGATTTAAAAAAAAAAAATTATTTTGGGTTTTGGATGTGGGTGCAATGATGAAGGAGAGGACAAAGTCTCCTATATCATCTACAGACGCAATAACATACAATACCATTGTTTCAAAAAAATTTAGGGCTTCATCACATTCCCTCACTGCCATCATGGCCAGGCCATAGTCATCATCGCCATCATCAGAGAAACAGCCGAATAATCTTTGAGTGAGGACTGAGGGTTGGCGGTGATAATAGGGTAGCTTCCATTGTATTTTATTTTTGGACTTATGGGTGGTTTTTCTATTTGGTTTTGCCCCAAAAACTTGAAAATATCCTGAAGGGACGAGGGAGGGGGGTTAGGTAGAGGGTGTTCAAAATATTCGGTGTTAGAAAATCGATTTTTTCCAATTTTTTTTTCACTTCGTTTTTGTTTGTTTGCGTCTTCAGTTGGAAAACTGGGGTTTTATTCACCCCCCCCCTGCCGCGCGTGTACTGTGCACACAGCATACATCCCTTGTGGCATTGTTGCTTTATTTTGTCAAGATAAACAAAAGCGATGGTGGCAAATATCTTCGAATAAACATACCCTCGCACTCGGCACAAATTGAAGAGAACTCGAAGAGGCAGAAGAAGAAACTTACAAAATTCTAATCGATATGTTTTGAAGAACAGCAAACACAAAAATGAGCGACCAAGCTCAGGCAAATGCGAATAAGAACAAACATTCGAAATACCTACGATGACGAAGAAGGACGATGACAACAGCAACAACAACGAACGACAGATGAAAATGATTAGAACTTAAAAAATGTAAAAGGATCAAAGAGTCCTTACAGTTTTTTGTTGTTGTTGGTGTTTATTCTACCTAGGCCCTCCGAAATATTTTCATTTGATAAAAAAGAAAAAAAAAAAGGAAAGCTTGTGCTTATTTATTTTTGTTTGATGAGAATCTCGGAAGGAAATTATTTTCATTGGAAATTATTTATTTATTTATTTTTGCTGCTTTGGTTTTATTTATTTATTTATTTTTTTTTTTTTGATTTCAATAAATAATGTCCTTTGTCGTGGCTTTAATTTATTTTCCATTTCAACTGCGATTCACTGAGATTTCTTTTTTTTATATATTTTTAATTTTCTTGAGGATTTTTTCGCATGTACGAGAAAATTGTAAGGCGATTTAATAATAAATATATTTTCTTTTCTTCTTTATTTATTGAAGAGTAAATCAAGAAGAAATGAATTTTTCTATAAGCTTATTACTTTTCAAGTTTATTTTGGATTTTTATTATTATTTCTTTTCTTTTTTTGAAATATTTATATAGGAACCATCTAACTTAAGTAAGTTCTTATTTTTGAACAGGCTTAAGAATAATAAAGCTGGAAGTTGAAATATTTCCGGTTATTTACTCATGAATTGAAGAGTAGTTCATGTAAACATCAGGAAATTTTGATGTAGGTAGAAGGGATTTCTTCACAATAAGCATTTTTGAAAATAAATCCTATCCAAGCGCATAGAGTAAGTATTTCAAAGAAAAGCTGACGGAATGAGAGAGAGGGGTCTTTTTAATATTTGTATTTGTTTTAACAATCAAATTGAAGCGTATCTACAAAAACGAAAGAAAAGGTTGAATAGCCTTAAAAATAATATTGAAATTTTGTGCAAAAAATTATGAAAAATCGTTACAATCTTATATTTTCTACACATCATCAAAAAAATCATGGGATACCACAATGGTCCATTCTATGTCCTCTTTTATTTTCGAATTTCTTAAAACTTCTTTTGGTTTACTTTGTATGACATTTTTATACGTCTTTTTTTTTCTGTTTATTGTGCTCTTGTAATTTTCTATTATTCGGTATACGAGTACTATGATGAACTCTTTAAAATCATGAGGGTTTCCAGAAGAAAACTAAGTCTGCAACCAATGCTAAATCCGCATATTTCAAGAATTTGTCACTTAACTTTAATCAATACAAACAGAGAGATTTTATTCGTTTCAACACTTTTATATTGTATTTGTGTACACAATGAAAATATCAACATCCTTTATGACTACACATTGTTGGATATCCTGTGTGCCCTGAACAAAACAGTTAATGGCCTGTGAACATTCAAAATGAGATCTGTATTAAAATGCTGAGATGCTTTTAATATCACCATTTCTTATTCTTTTGGTGTTGTTATTTTTGCTATCCTTATTTTGTACTTATTCTGTTTCCCTATCCAATATCATTCAAAAGATAACACGACAGAAAAAGATTCAAAGAACCAAAAAAAAAAAAACAGAATTGTAAAAAAAAGGAATTTTAAGGATATAGACGAATACAAGCTAAATCTGCCACGATTAACTATCCTGTGAAACTGATGCTAAAGAAGAGAAAAATATAGAATGGAAAAGAAAATGTGCAAATGGTTAACAAATGCTTGCGTAATGCAACCATCATGCTTCCGAGAAAACCGACCATCAACTTTTGTACATATACACTGAAGGCGGACGCAACATAAACGACGCACCCTTCCATTTCCAACTCCCCCCACTCTCTGCTCGCTCAAAAAAAGAACAACTTGATTCTTTTTTCTTTCGCATCGTTAATTTTATATCGTTTATACTTAGTGAGTAAATCCTGGAGCTTTTTTGTACTATTATAATTTTTTTTGTATTCTTTTTTGTATATTGTGATTTTGTTTGTTGCTTATTCTTTAGTTTGTCTTTCTTTTCTTTTTCATATTTTTTTTAAAAGGACCATTATGAAATGTGTCGATTATGAGAAAGGAAATCATATCATTTTCAAGGATTTAATTGTCTGTCTTGGGACATGATAGGAAATGAGACAAAATGAGAGTAGGAAATTTTAAATTTAATATAAGAATTATGTAAACTTTTACCATTTAAATTGTCTTTATATAAAATTATATAAATTCCTCTTATTCCTTTTAATTCTCAAACGGCTGTGAATCTCAGCTTGTTTTATTTTCTACCACAATATTTTTTGTGGTTTCTATCACCTTTAAAGAAAACACGTTTTTAAAATCTCGAAATTTCTTCCTATTTTATACCGGAAGTATCTCTTAATATTATTGTTCTACATGAAGAGTTTTGCCACTCTCAATTTTATTTAATTAAGTGTTTTAATTTAAGTTTGTCCTCTACCTTTTTTTTCTACTACTTTTCCTTATTTCTTCACCATATCTCTTCTGAACTTTCATTTTTTAAGGAGTAATTCACCTTCTAGTTTTATGTGGGAAATGTTATTACTTTCTCATCTTATTTTTTGACTTCTATTTCTTTCGTTTTATCTTCTTCTTCGTGCTTTCTTTACTTCCCTTTTATCTTCTTCTTCGTCCTTTCTTTACTTTTGTTCTTTTCTTTTTTTTTTCTAGAACCAAGTCTTTCTATTTTGTCATCTTATTATTCTTCATCATCATCACCTTTTTCTTTTTCAACTTCATCTTCTGCAATAAATCTGTTCTTGGTTGTTTTTATTTAAAACTGCTTCATTTTTCTAATCTGAGGATTTTTCAAACTTTTTTGATCTTATTTTTCTTTTTCTCTTTCTTCTATTGGAATATTTTTGTCAACTATTATTTCTCCTTTTGTCTTCTTCTTTTTCTTTTCGTCTACTTTATATATTTCCGTTTTCTACGACTTTTCTTCTTCTTCTTCTAACTTTCCCCTTCTTCACCGAATATATATATCTATGACTTCTTCTACGGCTACTTCTTCCTTTTCTCCATCTCTTAATTCTTCTTAATCGCGACTTTTTTTTTCTTTTTCTAATGCCTCTTCTTCAATCAAATTCTGTTTGATCTTTTGTATTTGAGAAAGCTTTTTTACTTTTTTTCTAATATTCTAGTCTTCTTCTACTGCTTCTACTCATTTGTTCTCTTTTTTATCTTTAACTTCTTACTCTTCTTCTTTTTTCTCTTCTTCTTCTTCATTTTCTACAGCTGTTGCTTATTAGTTCTACAATAAATTTCTTCTAAGCTCTGCTACTACTTCTCCATGACCAATATTTTTTACTGACATTTTTGTTCTTATGTTCCTTTCCTTTGATCTTCTTTTAGACCTTTTTCGTCAATGCGTTATTTTTGTTTCGTTCGAATCAGAAGTTCTGTTAATTTACCATCAAAGTTTTCGACGTAATTGTGTGTAGTTGCATTCTTCAATTTGTAATATCTTTTCTCTTCTACGAGATATTGATCAATTCTGTTTATTTTCTACTGATCTCTTTTCCCACTTTCTTTCTATAAAACTGTGTGTTTTCTGTTCAAATACTTCTGTAACTAAATTTTTCCCTACTTCTTGTCTAGTATTTCAATTAAATATAACAGCAGCTATCAGTGTTCGAAATTTTCATTTATTTTTCGTCATCATCAATTTCCGGACCTTTACTGATACTGCTCTAGTATTACGATTGAAAGAATTTGATATTCCCTGAGTTATTACAATCAATCAATTACTCTTAACACCCGCTAGCTCACTCAATTTCTACTACTCTCCTTTGTCGCATTCTTCATTTTTCGTCTAATAAATCTGCAATGGCTTCATAATTTGTGTCGAAAAGATGAACGCCCGGTCAATGGTGCAGACATCAATATATTATTTCGAGGACAAAAATAAAATATCCTCAACAAAAACAAAAAAGGACGAAAAAAGATCCCATATACTCGTATAATAAAACAGCAACGACGAAATATAATTAATGACCTTTCCAATCGCTCATTTCTTACAATCCAGTAAGTTGAGTACATCATTTAGTTGGTTCCTTTTTATTTTCTTCAATCTAAAGCTACCATCAAAAGCTATATCAACTGCTCTGCTAATACATTTCTATATAAATCATTGCTTTAATTTTTATTAACGACTTTATTAGTCCCAACTTCAAAAACTCTCTCTCCCTTCTTCGACGTCTCGTTGTTTTTGACTAGATGTCCTTTTGAAAGGTACTAAATTTTGAGTTGGAGAATAAGGAGTTGGGTTTTATTGAAAGAAGGCTTCATTTTTATAAGTATGTGCGAGGGTATTAGTATTTGAGATGACGAAAAGAACTTAAAGGCCTGATGGGAAACGCCTTCAAAATCGTCCATAAACTATAAGCTTAACGGTTAAGGACATGATGATGATGGCTGTTTTTCCTTTTTTTTTGCCTTCTAGAAGGCGTCAAACGTACGAAACAACAAAAATAACAAAAATCTGAACTGAAATGGTAGCATGATTGAATGTCATTTGTCATATTTTGGGGATATTTTTTTTTTGTCACTCCACACTGAGTTTTCGAGTCGAGTCCTTGTGTTGGGATTTCGTCTTTTCGTCTGGTTTTTTTATTTTCATCTTTTTTGGCTTTGTTCTGTTCTGCTTTTCCCAACATGCCATTCATATTGGTGTTAGAAGTGCGGTTTCGGTAACAGAAATCTGCTCTGCTTTTGGGAAAGAGTTAAATCGTTCTTATCTTCAGCACACCGGGCGGCAATGGCGGCCGACGAACGGTGGCGTGGCGTGGCGTGGCGTTATCCGACAACTGACGACCGATGACTACAACGGACGGCCCTAAATGACCCTATAGACCGTGTTGTATACGTACAATATCATCAGAATTCCAGCAGAATGTATATGACACACTGCATCTGAGTTGTCCATGTCCTTTATGGAAGTGGCTAAACATTTATCTGAGAGGACCAGAAAAAAATATGTACATAGTTGGACCCGGACGCATTGGGATTGGGAGTTATTGTGGCGTTGTGGGTATAGGTAGGAGGTATGTACGAAGTAGATATTTCGTTTTCAGTTTGTTGACTATTTGTCTGGACCGACCGTGATGATTGATGATGGATTCAGATTTTCTTGGGTGTCCTATGGGAAAGGCATAAAAACACCATGGAAAACATCAATTTGGTTGATGTTTTTGAGACCAGTGACAAAGGTTGTTTCTGTGTGTTGTTGTTTTGTTGGATGATTTATTCATATTTTTGTATTTTTTGATTTGGAAGGGGGGTTGGAGTATTTTAAGGACTTGACATATTTGGGCTGTCTGGTAAATTCTAAAGTTTTTCTTTGTATCAAGTCAATATTAAGTTATTTTTGGGGATCGAAAAATATATTAAGTTAGTCAATATTTAAAACAATTTGCAGAAAGGTCCTTTGGTAAAATGCAAATACTGACTTTAATGTGTCACAATGTTTGTGCTCGTAAATAAATATTCTTATTCTTGAATTATTTAATTTATTTGTATAGGAAGCTTGAATTTCTTAAAGACCCACATTTGCCTTAGGTTAAAATTTTCATTCTTTACATTCTGTTTGAAAGGGGTACAGAATATGGACTGTATTAGCACTTTTTTATTAAAAATTAAAGCTATGCTTCTCTATCGTGATATGATTTGTATGAAGCGAAGCTAATGTTGACTTAAATGCATCAGATGGAGTTGCTCTTAGGCTATAAAATATATAAAAATTAAGTGCTTACCACAAGACCAAATCCCACGAAATATTTTCTAGTCATGTCTCGTTAATAACAAGATCAAAGTTGCCTATCTTATGACTGTATCTGTCTTGGATTCGTATCGATGCGTTTCGTCTCGTTATCAATCATTTGCTATTCTTATCAGATTTCGGCCCAAAAATAACTTAAGTCTCTGTCGGCCTTATGACACTATATGTTAGGCTCGTCTGGGTTAAGTGTTTATCTTATCTGAAATACATTGAAAATAGTGTCGTTTTTCTTATTTTTTCAGAGACAAATTAGAAATGTGTCCATCTCCTTAAGTGCAGCGTTTTCCAATAAGAGGTTCCATTTTACTATTAAGGACAAATATTGTTTTGAAGAAAAATCAATACCTACTTAATTAATAAATTGTTAAAAAAAGGTCTTTCATTTACAATAAAAGAAACATCAATTAAATAGTAACAACGGACACGGTTGCAATATCATATCCTCATTATGAAATTTCTGGCTGTATGTCTTCAATAAATTCACGAAATCTATCTCTTAGATCTTGAATTTGAATTTGAAGCATTTTGCATAGACCTTTTCTTTCACGTGATACCATAAGAAATGCCTAAAGTTGTTAAATCACAACATCTTGGTGGCCAATTGCGATCAAACTATTCAAGAAATAGCTAGGTCAGATAACTTTTCTTGCTGAATTCGAATTGTTTCGTTGCTAGTATTATTGCACTAGTCTAGGTATCATTGCACCAGTCTTATTTTCATTTGAGTAAGGTTTAATCTCACTATCCACCTAAGAGTCACACAAAACATTAACTTTTAGAAGATGGTGAGGCCTTTCGAATCTCTAAATGCAACAATTCTGCTTCCCGACGAAGCTTCCTAAGTGAAAATGGGCCTCATAACTGTAGATGATTTTTGGATAACAATCAGAATCATTTTGATGTATTTCAAGAATTGACTCAGCAAACGAGAGAACATTTCCCTCAGTCCTTAAAAGCCTGAATACTCATTACTCAAGTCTTTGTTCAAAATACGGCGTTAAGTCGTGTTTTAAATACCCATTTCCAAAAATCGACGAGAAATCGCCAAACCTATGTTTTCGCCAACACTGTGTGACCTACAGCAGCAATATTCAGAGATCTTCTTGAGACAATATCAATATCAATAGCTGCCCTATTGCTAGCCGAGAAAGTGCTTCACGAAAAAAATAAAAATGCATCAATATTGTGAAATTGACTGCAAAATTTTCATCATCATTGAAGTATTGGTAAAGTTTTTACTTGTCAAGTGACAAAATATGACAGCTTCAAATAGCGATCTATTAAAAATGTTAACCCTTTCCATTAAAATTCGAATCAATTAATACAGCTCGTATATAGAACCAGTGACTAGTGACTTGAAACGCTAAACCCTTCCTGTGTGCGAGTAATTTTAGAGATTAAGGGGAACTATACTTTTTATACCGAGTCCAAACAGCTGATTTGAGAACGCACTTTTCATGGCAAGTTACTCTTGGAAGAATTTTCAATTCCTTCCAAAAGGTATAGTACCTTCAGGTGGTACAGGCAAAGATTCAACCAAGGATATCTTTCATGACAATCCTACGCACTAAACACCCACACCACGACTCCTATTCAAATGTGAAAGTATTCCAAAACGTCCGAAAGAAAATTATTCATAACAAAACTGATTTTAGTGAAACTTGGAATTCTTGAGCCCGCTGACTAAATCTTTGGAGATTTATCAAAAAAATATGGTAATTTCTTTAAAACAAACCTTAAGCAAAACGGTTTTTCCGAGTTATTTCTGCTTCATAAAAATGATTAAGCAAAAAGTTAAAAAAAAAAATTAACAGGGCCTAAATCCTTAAATAAGAAACCCTAAAACAAAAACCGAACCTCTTATGATGCGTGAAATTACAAAACACCAAAGTATCATTCCATTTTACTCCTGATATTGTTAAGATAGCTGAAAATTCTTCAAAATTTCACTTAAATTTTGTATATCTCCCAAAGACAAACATAGTAGGTACATATAAAATATACATTTAATTTGTAATAAAAAAACACGAGCTTACATAATAAAATCAACGTTATAACCGTTATATACCAATATTGAAGTGCATATAGATAAACAAAAACGAATTACCAAACAACCACAACAACAACAACTGTCACTAAATTTTTATTAAATCTCATAAAAGACGCCAAAGGACTCATCTCGATAATGTCAAAAGGCACATCATATCAACACACCTATCTTATATACTCCACTCATACTTATACGTATATGACAACATAAAAACCACTCACGAACCAAAAACGAAAACTGCGACCGACTTGATGATGGTTCGACGAAAAAGTCCATAACTTTTGACGATTGTGCATCAGGCACACATTTAACTAGAATCCTATCACACCAAACACCACTTCTCTTGAACACCCAAGCTCAGCCGCCCTTTTGTCGAAATGGAACACGAACACTTTAATGAATCCTTCGTCCTTAAATAATTGTCACACTCTGTCTTCCATTAAGTGTGTTCGTTCGGTTTTTTCTTCATTTTATAAGAGCAGACAAAAAAGTAAAGTAGTTATATTTTGTTGTGTCACCTTTAATCCTCTGCCATCGTACTACCCCACTCCATTACCCACCATGGAACTATACCACCCCCCAAAATTAACTATTTTATTTCTACCAATTCATAAGCTAAGTTAAAGGCTTCACCCTGTGGTAAGGTGTATAGGTATAGTGTAGCATCCTTTTTGAACATTTTGTGGCTTTCATTATGATCCCTGCTCTGTTGTTGTTGATTGCTCGCGATGTCTAACTGTCTGTGAGTTTGTATACTTTAGCAACAGAGTGAAGCACGGGGCGGGTGGTGGTGGACGTGGTTGTCTTTATTTTTAATAAAGATTTAATTTGAACCACATTTTAACGATTTAATTAAATATTTCTCGCAAGTTTTTTGACATCTGATGCTCATCTATACGTAGGTATAGAATATATAGAGATATTGTCATTTTTTGAGTGAGGGGTGAGTTTGAGTTTGAGTTGGTTATACCACAGGCTGACAAAAATACAGGACTTTTGTGTGCTCGGTTGGTTGGGTGGGGTGTTGTATGGATGATGCTGTTTTTATTGTCATTATAACAATAACTTTCACTTTTACGAGAGTATCTACCTTTTAATAACAGTGGGAGGGTGTATAAACGCCGGAATGATGGTTGGTATGATATCCTTCTAAATTATAAGCTTCTAGAGCAAAAAAGCAGAAACAAAAATGCAAACCTCTCTTCTGCACCAACATCCTTCGTCGTTGCGTCGTCGTCGTTGCCATATCGTCTTTGGCTTCCACGTGTGCCACTGTCGCCCTAATTATCCTTGCTCTTGAGGACTTATCCCACTTTGGGTAGGTATAGAAGAGGATGGTGTATCCATAGGAATACTTCATTATCATTACCCGCGCTCCGCTCGTTGTCGTTGTCGTTACCGTTACCGTTGTCGTTGTCATTGTCGTCCTTGTTGTCATCGTTTTGTTCGATACTGGAGACTTGAGAGTAGTGATGCGATGTTGTGTGGTTACCATGGTATAGTGGCATGTTGTGATGTGATGAGTTGTTGAAGTAGCATTGTGTGAGCTGCAAAGCAACACAAAAAAGAAAAAGCTCTTCAGTTTAATTATAATAACGTCAAGCAACAATTTCCTGAATATGGGTTTTATATTGTAACTTGTGAGTATGCCAGTTACATTCTTCATCTCTGCACTAGAATCCTCTTCCATCCCTCCACCAATCTCCTATAAGTATAAGAGCGTTATATATGTAGCTCTGTTAAAATCCTTTTTGTAACATAGCTACCTACTCATACCTCGTACCTAGGTTATAAGAAGATATTGTCCTTGTTGTTGGTAGTTATATCATCATCACCCCCGTAATCACTGTGTTGTCGTCATATCGTCATCATAGTCATAGTCATCCTCGACGTCGTTAGTCATTGTTATTTGATATCCATAAGGGCATCAGGGCTCAAACTCAGAGTATAGAGCTGAACGCAAAGCTGGGATATGGAAGACGGGAATATCTATATAAAGGAGATCGCTTGAGATGCCTCTGCTCTGCCTAAGTTGGTTTTTAATGCCATAAATTGCATTATTTTCCACATATAGGATATGAGAAGAAATTATTATTACAATAACAACAACAACAACAACCACACATATAGGTACGACTTACAAGAGTCAAAAGAGGAAACATATCCTTATATAAGTTTAAAGATAGGGATGTAGTTGTATCCTTGATTGATGGTTTCGCTGTTGAGAGGCTATATATAAAGTAGAGGTATAGAGTTATGTAAGTTTTAAGAGTTAAAACCCTTTGTTTCAGTATCGTGTGTGTCATAAGCGAAAGCCAAAACCCCTCTACTACACTACAGTCTACACTCTAAAAACACACAAATCCTTTTGAAGTTGAAATAGGATACAAAATCTAGTATGACGTATCAAAACCACTATAGTTTTACGAAATTAAGTTATGTAAACAGACACGTGTGTACGTTTGTGTTTCCCATTTCCATTTCCACTTTCATCCCCCAGTAGAAGCATAACAGAAAAGAGAAAGGCAAATGTTGTTTGGGTTGGGGGTGGGGGTGTTGGTTGTTCTTGTTGTCTTTATGGATGTCATAAGATTTCAATTGCAATTAGAGTTAAAATTTAGAACGTTATATATCTACGATGTCGGCTTTTGGTACAACCTATAATAGAAAATGTAAAGGGGATGAATGTATTTATTAGAGAGAAAATAAGAAGGGTTGTTTGATTATACCACCAGAACTATACCTACCTATAAAATAAAGTAGATACTATGGAGGAATTATATTTTATATTATATTGCTTTATTTATTGTTCAAAAGCTTGTGTTAAAGGGTTAGGTACACATATACATTTTTGGTTCAACACACCAATTAATTTATGTCTTAAAGGGACTTATATGTATAGGCTGAGAGAGACTTGTGAGCTTGAAGTGGACGCAGATAAATTCGGTCACCCTTAACAAATATTTGAAGATTTCAATTTATTTTAAAATTGATATTTGAAAAATAACGTTTTGAAATTTTGAACAATCAAAACAATTCAATTTCAAAATTCAACGAATTTAAGTCCCACCATCTATTGGCTTAAAGCTTAAAGATTCTTTCTAACAGTGTTTTGACATTTTTGATTAATAATTAAAGTTCAGAAAAACTGTATTATATCAAGTTCCCATCTTATTCAATTTTTTTGTTTCTATAAAGAGTTGATTTTTGTTATCCTTATTATGCCAAGACTCTATCTTAGCATTAGTAAAGCGAGGGAAGCTTTAAAAGGCGGTATTGTTGCACATTGGTTTTAAATTTCTGAATGTTTCAATGACTGGGAAAAAGAGAGTATGGTACACTCGAGAAGTACAGCTAAAGAACGAATGTCTGTACTTGACAGTGCTTCCAAAGCTGGACTCGATACCATCACATGAATCTTGACGATTTCTACTAAGCTCAATGAAACCAGTTTGATTCCCTTACGAAACGTGATAGACTGATTATGTTAATACGCTAAGACAGGGCATGTACAGAGAGGTGAAGAACTTTTTACTCCTCTTCCTCATCACTCGAGGGTATACATGATGCTCAATCCTGGAAGCGGCAGTATTACGGTTGAATTGCTTTTAAGGAGGAATGCAACTTGTAATCCTAAATATCCATTTGTTAATGCACGTAATAACAGCGTCTGAATCAAAAGCGGTTGAAAATGCTCAACAACCGATTGCAACCATTAAGTTTAATTAAATTAAAAGCCTGTAAAAGAAACAAGTTTATCTGAAATTGAGTATCTGTAAAAAAAATCATATGATCCCAAAACGACGTCATCATGGAAATGGCCAAATTACACTAGAAATTAAAGTTGATCATTATTAAATTTCTTCCAGCCTAGGCCCTGTTTAAGCACACAATTACTGTTTACAAAGCCTAAGCAACAATTTTTGATTAAAATACGGAAGAAGTCATTTCTACTTCAAATGATTTATCTCTAATACCTTCCTCGAGTTAGGTATAGTCAAAATTTAATACCAAATTATATGAACTGTATTTTTTTGAAAGGATATTGACATAACAATGCTCTAAAGGGCATCAGGATATGTAGAAACATAATGCTTGAATGGATGAAAAGAAAATAAGAATACAGGATTAACAGAAATAATCACCAAAACACCCGATTTCAATTTTACTGTATAGAAAATAGAACAAAAACTAATCCCGAACACCCTGTGCTTGTACGAGCATCCATATACGTATAATAGTTTCCCTTTTTATAGCAAATTATCATAGTTGCAACTTGTGTGCCAAAGGATATTCTTTTATTCAGAAAACGTGGCTAAACGAAAAACTGATATCCTATCTATAACACACATTTTCTGAATAGTATATAGAGATTCCACCACATCACCACAGCACCACTGCACCACCACCACTGGTCCATACTATCCACATCAGCATTGTACTATTGTTCTCTCGTTTCATTCTAATGAGGATATTGCCTTCTAATCTAATCCTTCGCAGCCAGAGAGCCACTACTGTGTCTAATGGCATCTAAAACTAACACAGTAAAAACGAGGACGACCATGATGATTACTATATGGTGAAAACAGCGGTGGCGGTGACGGGGTGGATTAGGGGAGGTCGCTGGAAAAGGATATACGAATCTATAGTATAGGGACGAATTCTGATAATGGCTCTCTCGCACTCACACATACTTTTGAACAACAACACGAGAAAAGTTCATCCAAAAAAGTTTCGTATTTCTATGAGACCCCAAGGACAATAGAAGATATACATACGTACACACACTCCTCACACATACAATCAAATATATAATCTTTCTCACCCGCACAATATCTGCAAAGGACGAACAACATTTTTATTGAATGAAACTGAAATAAATTGCCATTACTATGGATAGTATAGTTTGCGTAGTATTTCTTCTATGTCGGTCGTTCTGACAGCTTGTTTTTTTTTCTTTTGTTTTCTTTATTTGTTTGTCTTCTTTTTCTTTTCTTCTTCTTCTTTTACGAACTTTAGTATCTCAGTTCTCCATCTATTCACGATGTAAATTGGTGTTTCAAACTGAATCCTTTTTCTTGCTTTTCTTTTCGTATTTTTGTTTGTTTGGCGTATTCAAAAGGACGAATGCAGAATATAATATTTGTGTTACCAGCTTTATGATGCTGTTTTCTTACTGGATCCTTTGGTAGTTTAGGAAAAGATATGTATGTGTGTGTATGTGACATTTTGGTACCAATTTATTTGCAATTTACGTTTTCGGGGCTTTTCCCGACTTTCTCAGAGCATCATCAAATAGAAATGTCCTTGCCCATCCTTTTCATGAGACGATGCATTTGTGTGTCTGTACCATGCGGTTGAGTAAATCTTTTCTAACAAAATATATAACTTCATGGACTCCATTTCTCGTTGTCCTCCTCCAGTTATTTGTTCCTTAGACAGTTCTTCGGAAAGGTTATCTGGTATTAATTTCTACGACTATTGTGGATGGAATCAGGACAATGGCCCTAGTCCTTGCTTTAAGTTATCATATTAAATGTTTGTTCTTATTATGTATAAATTTGTGTCTTTCAATTGTCCTTGTGATCTTTCTTAAGATTTACTCAGTTTTCTCATGAAACGAATTTTAAAGAATAAATTTATCTCTATTAACTTGATCGAATTTCATACAAAAATTTAAAGATTGAGCTTCAAAAACAACCATATTCAACTTAAAAAAAAAGCTGCTTAACTTAACCAAATGTTTTATAAGACGAATCATTTGTTCTTTGGAGCGAGAATTTCAACGCAACCAAAAGGGGGTTAGGAGGTGAAGTTAAAAATTATTCTGTTGGTTTTTATTTTAAATTTAAATCATCAAAAAACATCATCATGATGGGAAATTTCGGTCAAATTTG
This sequence comes from Eupeodes latifasciatus, assembly GCA_920104205.1. NCBI lineage: Eukaryota > Metazoa > Arthropoda > Insecta > Diptera > Syrphidae > Eupeodes > Eupeodes latifasciatus. The sequence continues at coordinate 22,537,639 of OV049924.1, read as the reverse complement.
CATTCGAAAACACCTGTTCGTGTGGTGTGCAGTGTTCCGAAAAATACCCATCCAGCAAACCTCGCATATACCTACCCTTACCCATTCTTCCACGACAAAAACACTAAATTATCTGTAAATGTTATAAGACGCGCATTATTCGAAAGCAGCAAAGCGAAATTTGATGAAGTCCTTAAAATTCATCCCATCCCCCATCCTAACTTAAAATTCGCATCTCATTCTGTGTCGTTTGTCGTTTTGATGCTATTATAACAGAATCCCAAAGTAGAAGCTTACAAAACAGAACAAAAAAACATACATATACATACATAAATATACCCACACACAAATTAGGATCAGTTCTTTGATAAAAAATACAAAAAAAAAAAAGTGTGGGAAGTAAGAAATTCTGGTGAAAGCCCAATGTTCCTTCATTTTAACTTTTACTTAATTTTATTTTCGTTCTAAGGAAAAACTTTCTATTATGTTATGCAAATCGTATACAAAATGAGTATTCGAACAAGAGATTATGCTGTTGAGTTTTTTGGTCCTTGATTTTTGTTTTTTAATAATATACCTTACCTACTTGCACATAGGTACCTTATAGCTACGAGCATCGACCACTTTACAAAAGATTGGCAATTTTCTCATACCACGTACAGTTTACACGGTCGCGGAACATACTATTAATGTTTCTTTTATATACCGCCGCACCGCGGCGTCCGCCCTGACGACTATCCATGACTCCTTAAGATTGAGAATACCAAAAAAGGAACTAAATTGGATGGTTTTGGGTATAAGGGTGAGGGTCCTTTTGAAACAAAAATTATTATATTTCTGAACAAATTAAGGCCAACAAAATAAAAAAAAAATGGGACAAAACAGATTTCCCACCATGAAATCAAAGAATTTTGTTTTGCTTTTTATCACCGCATAGAACGAGGTGTTATACTTAGGGTATTTTATATATTTTCATCGTCCTGTTGGCCGTACCGTTTGTCCCCAGCAATTTGACGTCCTGAATGCAAATAAGTAGGTATACGAAACAACAAAAAAAAAAAGGAAAAAATGAAATTCCCTTCAACTGTGGTCAAAACGCCACCATTGACATCATGAAAATCAGGGTCCATTTCTATTTGAAGAGACTTTTTTATTTTGTTCGTTGGTTGGTCCTTTTCATTTCTTTTCTTTTCATCAAGATGATGGCTCGTACTTCAGGTACACAATAATTCACCTTAGGGTAGCTATAGAGGGTACTTTATCTACACATTTTAACACCATAAAAAGGAACGACAAGAATGTTAAAAAAAAATCTATTGGTTAGAGGAAGTCAGTCACTGTAAGGGGGGTGGGGGAGGTGATATAGAGGGTATAAGGTTCGAAAATAGCCTTTTTGATATTCCAGCGGCTCTGTTAGGTCCTACAGAAAATAAGGCAGCAAGTTGAAATAAGAAAGCAAAAATGAGTAAAAGAGAGCTTAGAAAGGACGAAAAGGACTAGCAACTATAACAGAAAGAGAAAGCTTGAGTGAGAGAGAGTGGCCTGAGATTATTATGCATACATATATATCGCTCACTGGGCAGGCAGCAACAAAAAAATCCTTTTGGCATAAGGTAATTGAAAATGCTTATTAAGTTTTACCCTTAAAAGGACGGAAATTGCTTTTTTGCCTTTCGATTCCATTTTCAAAAACTTCACCCCGTGCTCACTATCCTGCTGATGGTGGTGTTCCTATGTTGATTCTCATTCTCGTTTCTTTTTTCTTCTATATATTTTCTTGCACTTCTCTGATGATGGCGCTTTGGCATATTTTCATTTTTACAGTGTGAGATGGTTTGCTGGTTCAAAACTGTTTTATTTTCTTTATTTTCAACTCACGATCCATCCTTCAAAAATGAACACGAAAAATGTTTTCTGGCTTTTTGCTTTTATATTTTCATCATCATCACTTAGGATACAAAGTGTTTTAGCATTAGATTTCTTTTTTTTTAGAAAAAGGTATAGGGACTAGGTATTGGAGGAGCGAGGGGCTTGGTAGGACCTTTGGCAGTATCCGCAAGTCCATCATCAAGTAATGATTTTTTTTATGATGATAGCACATCAGAGAGTGTTTTTGCTGCTGTGATTTGCATTGAAAAAGAAATATAAAAACAACAACAAAAAATAAATTCCATTTTTATGAAGACGGCCATTATGGACCATTTTAACTCGTGTTTCTTAAACAGAAAATAAGAGCGTAAAGTGAAATTTTACAATGTTTTTTTCTCTTTAAGCTATAACAGTCCTATAATTTGATAGTGAAATTTAAATATTTTGATTGTTGTTAAGAGAATTTGAAATGTTTCAATTCCACGAATAAAAATACTGTTTTTAATTGGTTTTGCTTGAAGCTATCAGGTCATGAAACACATGGATCTTAAAAAAAGAAAAATCATTAACTAAAAAGCTCTGAAACATCAAGGTTTTAAAAAAAATCTTCAACAACAAACAAAATACTGACTAAATTACTGTCTATTATGTTCCAATTGAGGAAAAAAGCTTTTACAAGCTTACAAAACAAAAACTTTTTACGATATTCTTTTAAAAATGTTTAAAATAATTAAATATGAAAATGTATTCACAATAAATATATATCATAAAAAACAACAGAATAAAAAGGAACTTAAAAATTAATTATACCTAATTTTTAAAATTTGGACCTCAAAAAGCTTTTTTTAATCTACTCCAAAATTTACAATGCTCTTATATAAAAACTAAATATATTTTTTTAATAACTCTTATTTTATCTGAAAGACACACAATTTTAAATGTGTTCTTATCTTAAAGCAGCCTATTAGGATTGCTGAAAGCTTTATGCTTCTTTGAGTAATTTTCTTTAAATTTTTGATAACTATTAAATTAGTGAACGATTTAAAAAAAAATAAAAATGTTGATGAAATTTAACTATTTTGAAAAGCGTAATATACAAAATTTTATAAATATTTTTGATATTTGAAAGTATAAATTCAAAAACTTTTATGAAAGCTTTTTTAAATTAAAAATTGTGAGTAATTTTGTATTTTTTTTAAGAAAATTACATTGTATTGCCTTTAAAAAATTAAAAAAAAATTAAGTCACGTTTAGAAACATTATCTATTGAAAAGCTGTTTTCAAAGCTTTCGAGAAGTTTGTTTAAAAATGGATTTAACAAGTCCTCATGAGTACAAGAAACTATAGAAGGACTTTTTATTTTATTGTGGATGTTCAAAAACCGTTACACTAATACCAGCTAAAAAGCTTTTACTTGGAGAAGCTTTTTTCATTCTCTTAGCTAGAAAATTCACTCTTTGATTCTTCTTTTGCTAAAATGTATCGTTTCAGAAATTATTGTAAACTGAAGTTTTTAATAAAACTAAAACCGCGAATTTAAATATTTCAAAGCTTCATTTTCCTGATCTGAATCAATTCCATTAAAAAAGCTCTAACATAAACATCCTCTCTGCTTAAACAATTACTTCTCTGATTAAATAATACAAACCCAAAAAAGAAAAGTAAACAAAAACAAAAATTGAATATTTTGTTCCACAATATCCCTCCAGATATTTACGTCAGAAATACCATGCAGATGACAGTCTTATTGTTTGATAAGACACATAAGTATGTGTGGCATCTAACTTGAGTACTTATTTATTTATATACAAAAATACGTACATAAATAAACTAAACTCATAGTATTCGCACGTTATTTAAATGCTTCTACGTGTACACACGTGCTTCAAAGAATAACACAACAACCTAAAATATAAAAAAAAAGAAAAAAAAAACAAGGATATTATTCATATCCTGTCTTCATTTATAATATTCTTCATTCGTCGTCGTCGTCGTCGTCGTCCTCATCCTTCGTATAGTCAGAATAGAAATATTTGAACGAACACCAGGTCGTCCTTCTCCAGAATCCAGAATCAAGCATCCAGCCTCCACCATTCAATATTTGATGAAGCGCGCAGCAGAAAAGATGGATCAGGCTTCACAGGCATCACTTATATAATAATAATAATAAAATGGAAGCAGGGCAGGGGTTAGGTATTCATTCTATACGTCGTCGTGCGTCGTCCTCGTCGTCGTACGCATATAAACAATAACAAAATCATGCAACAATGTTGCCCTGCAAATAAAGTCAGACTTCAGTATGTTAAGAATGTGAAGATGTATACAAGTAGGTACATATGTGTAATAAGTTATAGAAGAGAATATTTTTATTAACTTGGGAAATGTATTATAATTTTCTTCACATGCACTGACTAAATATAAATTTATGAACGAAGATATACACAGACACACCCCTATACGTATACATGTTCCTTGATGTACCCTTAAATTAATATTAAATTCACTTTTGTCTGACAGCTTTCATTCTTAGAAAATTCTAATATATTATATTATATGAAACGGACAAGAAAAGAGAAAGCAAATGTAACAAATCATGGAAAGTAAAAATAAAAAAGTAAAAAATGGTTCTATTCTTTTAATGGTCACAACACACAAAAGTTAAATCAGAGTAAAGAAAAAAAGGACGAAAGAGTGAATATAGCCATTTTATTATATTATACTATATTCTTCGTCATCTTCGTCCTGCTGATGCACAAACACACACAAACACGCAAAACACCAGATGGAGGATTCAGTTCAGTTTCAGTTTTGTGAAAAAGGACTTCATTTATTTATATTATTATACGCACAATATGTGAAATATTTCATTCAGCTGACTACATCATTTATATGAGTGACTACCTTAACATTTTAAGCTTCATGTAATATATTTAAGTATGAAAATGACTAAAATGAAATATACATATACGTACATATATAAGAAAAAAGAAAGAATATATTCTGACTCCTGGACTTCATTTTTTTCCTTTTTTTTTGATAAAGGACATGCATTTCTATTTATGAAATTTTTGGAAATGTTATATGAATATAGAAGATATTAAGGGTTTGTTTTGACTGAATAACAAATCACTTGAATTTGACCCCCTTTTTTATATTTTCAAAAGCAGAAGATATTCGTACCTTAATTTAGTTCTTCATATGTATATAACTGAAGGAAACAAAAAGGATTTAATGTTCAACAGAAAAAAATGGGTGTGTCAAAATTATGTGACATCTTTAATCTTAAAAAAAGGGTAGGAATGTAGGTTGGTAGCTTAAATTAAATTCTTGAAATCTAGCCCTTCATTTGTAAAGTTTCAAAAACCATCATAAAAGTATCATGTTGTCCTGTTGGGAAGTTAAGTTCTGACGCACTCATCAAATCAAAGGGCACGTTCCTCTGGGATATTAGGTCATTTGATCACGAAACTTGATTCTGCTTAGCTTCAACATATTGTTTTATTTAAAAGGGATTATGATAAGGTTTCTAGTGTTTTAAAATTCATTGTTATGTGATCAAGTTTATTACATACATGTATATGAGTTTTGAATAACTAAAAGATTGGTCCAAAGATTCTTCCTTGTGGAACACCAACTTGAATTTCTTGAAATTGCAAAATTCTGATATATTTTTGACTGAAGAGTATGTCAATTCTTTCAAAACTTCTCTTGAAAACTTATTCCTACGACCAGAATACTAAATTTTCGTAGGAGCTAAATTAAACAACGTGCAAAAATATATCAAGTCCTTATGTCTTACTTCTTAATAATTAAGGGATTTTTGATAATTAATGTCTTTAAATGTGTTTTAAATAAGATGAATTACAAAAACTGTTCCATAAATAAATCTAATAACAGTTGAAAATGTTGTACTATAACAAATAAATTTGGAATTTTTAACTACAAAGAACAAATCAGGTCACGGAGCAAAAATAATAAATTGAAAGGCTTCTGATGATAATAACACTGGACGACAAAATTACGTTTTTTTTTCTGTTGCAAAAACAAAAGAATAATTTCACAAGGATCAAGATGTCCTTTATTCGAATCTCGCGTTTAAATTTGTCTATCACATAAGATTTTTAAAATATCCCCCTTTAAAGATGCTAGAAAAACGGGTTCTATAAGCAATGATTTTGAAAAGTACAAATCTTTTTCTTTTAGATACAATTTAAATCATTTAGTATCTTACTTAGTTTCTGGAAATTCTGATTAGTAATGAGTCCTTATTTGAATTTATATGAAGTTTCGAAAAAAACTTAAATGTGATACTTAAATAGTTTTGGAAAATACCTTTTAGACTTAATTTTAAGTGCTGATTTCCAATCCAAGCTCTATTTTAATCATTTGCTCAAGTTTAAAAAAAGTACAAATTTTTAACATTATGTTCATATTTTTTTAAATATTTCAAAAACTTGATAAAATAGAATTGTTTAGACCATTGATTCTTTAGAAGAACCAAACTTACCTTCAAACGTTATGCCTTTTTCTGTTAAAAACCATTTTACCAAAAATGGTTTTGCGTTTCTTTTAGATTTTTGTAAGACAACTGAAATTAACAACTTTTAAAGTTTTTTCGAATATTATATGAAATAATATAAATATTTCAACTTAATATTGAAGAAAGGGATTAAGGATTTGAAAAACCATCACGGATTTTATTTAAAAAAAGAAGCTACTTCATAAATTAATGTACATAATATGTAGGTACATATTTTTCGAATTTTAAAAAGTGTTATCTCAAAAACCTGACATGATACATTAATTTTGATTTGAATTTATTTAATTTTCGGATTTGAATTAAGGTAATCAACAACTATTGGAAAAGTGCAGTCTTATTGCTAGTAAGAAAACCTTCTCAACCAGTGTAATTAATTCAAAATTCGGTCAGCTCTTAACAATTTCCGTTATTTTTAGTTTCAAAACTTTATTTATATCATAATTTTTGCTCCTATTACTTCTGACAGAAAAGTCTTATTTAACTTCAGTTGCAATTATTCTTAGAGAATATTTCCTGTACTTTTCCCTTTCGGAATTTATTTTGGATATATTTATTCACATTCTTGAAGTCTTGCTTTTTTATCTAATTTATTTAAAATTCCAGTAAAATCATCTGTTTTAAATATTCTAGGACTCTGTTTTTCTATGCAAGAAATTTTCAGTCTAGATGTTAAAACTATGAAAACAATGAATCCATTTATTCTCCTATTTTTTCCAGTTGAGGGCTAAATAACTCTTGGACTATATGAAGGCATAGTTAATTCATAAACATATATAAACTTCCCTAGATTTAACCTAAAATTCGCATTAAACAAAAGAATTTTAGTGAACTGAGGAGGTTTTTGAAAATCTTCGTGAATTGGAATGGATCCTGGAAAAATTACATATGTATACTACGTGTTTTAAAATTGATTTTATTAAAAATGCATAGTGTTGAACAATATGCGATTATTTCACTCACGTTTTGATTCAATTTAAGTTCCTATTTTAAGAACTAGTTTTCCGGTTGAAGACTTAAGAACTTTTGGAAGATGTGAAGGCATGGTTAAATCATAAAAATAAATAAATTACCCCAGATTGAACCTTAAATACGCATTACAAAAAACTGAATGCTGGTTAGATAAAGAGGTTTTTGAGAAATCTACTTAAATTAGAATGGATCCTTCGTGGAAAAATGACATATTATATTGACCAGTGTTAAAATTGTTTTAATTAAAAATAAATATTTTTGAACAATATGCTATTCGGCTTTAAATTATTTTTTTGTATGGCTTTTAAATAAAAATTAAGAACTAAAACTATTATAAGGTCCTTTCAGAACATTAATTGACTTAAGACTTTTTTCCAAACAAAAATATTGCGTTATACAACCAAAACGTTGGACTTCTAGTTTTTACTTTAACAAAACAATTCATTAAACTCGCTGTGAAAGAACATAATTCCACTCAGCACCTTTTTAAAACCAGTACAAGTTAATATTACTTAAAATAAATTCAGTTTATCAATGTTTAACTAATTTTTGGCTTTTTATTTGTTCACTGTTGTCATTTTAGATTGTGAAAGTGTTAAAAGCCTCATATATCGATTTTCGATTTACTTTATCATTTAAGTATGTAATTTTGTGAATCAGCTTTCCAATTTTAAGTCTCTGAACTTTTAAAGTCACAAAGGATTCTTTTTTTTCTAATTTAATTTCATGAGTGAGAATTCTACAAAAACTTTGATCAAACAATTTCCGTCAAAATTTTCAAAACCCCTTGAATATTTTGAACATTCTCTTTCTCTTCCTCACTCTCTCTATCTTTTAATAGTTCAAAAACTTTATAAACGTTGCTCAATTAAATTCCAAAGCATTCTTTCAAAGTTCAAACTAGGTCGCTATAAATTCATGTTATCCAATGCGATGCTCCTATATCTCATACATACATACATAAATATAATAAATTAAATTAAATTAAATGAAAATAAAACTTGAACAAAAACCTAATTTAGCCTAATTTCTTCTTCGTCTCGAACCTCGCAATCATACATTATTTTTCCCCCTTATCTTCATCAAATTCAGATTTTCAAGGACTTATAACCCACTTCATATACCTATGTCAAATACAGTTTTGAGTCCTTATCCTTTTATTCATTCAACCATATCCATATGAGTGTCTAAATATAAACAAATATACTTATGTATGTACCGTTTTATAGTACCTACATATACATAAAATGAATATAGTACAGGAATATAGATAATCCAAACAATTATTTCATTTTATTTACTCAAAATTCCACTAAAGTGCAAATATTATATTGACTTAAACATTTGTACGTTATATGATTTATATACTATGTAAGTGGGTGTGTGTGTGTGTGTGTGTTTGTAAGGGTGTATATTTGTGCATAGCAAACACCTCACAAAACTGTAAGGGATGTATGTGCCAAGCGAATGTGTGCTCAAATAAGGATCCAACAGTTGACTCTGACATCAAGAGCAGAAACCAGGAGCAAGGATCCAGGAGCAGGGCTCTTTGTATGTCGAATTTTGTTTTTTTTTTTCTATTTTTCATCATCACCATCATCGTCGTCATCATCCTTCTCATCTCAAACTCCACTATGCTCCTCGTGTATGTCCTTGTGTGATGCTGCTAAGAAATCGGTTTTATCCCCAACATGCATATTCAATTCATGAGTCAAAGGCGAATAATAATGACATTCATTTCATTACTCAATCCTCAAATCCCAGATTCAAATCCAAAGTGTGAGCGATATAATGAAAGGCATTTGCTGGCTTGATGGCTTGCTGGCAATGGCAACAGCAACACGAACAAAGCAAAAGCAGCACCACCAAAAGAAGAAAGGACGAAAAAAAGTTGAAATACTGAAATAAGCAGCAAACCCAAAAGGAGCCATGTTTAAGTCCTAAGTAAATATTAATTCGTTTAATGGTTTCCATTTGGCTTTTCAGAGAGTTGCTTCGACAAACCCGTCGTTCGGCGTCGTCGCCCGCGTCGTTGTTACCGCTGCTCCTATGCCGGTAACGGTTGTTGGATGGTTTTTCGTCCTTTTTTTTTTGGTTTGGTGTGCCTTATTCAATTCCTGTGTGAAGCACTTTGTGTGACACCTTCTCTGATAGGGTAGTATGGTGGTGATGATGATGGGTTTGGAGATTTTAACCATCGGCATCAGGATTGGATTTTTACGAAAGAAACCTCTTTTTTAGAAAAAGCTAGTTTTTATCCTGTAGTATGCCAAAGTGATGTAGGTATAGTTTGGAATGCTATATGTTTCTATAGTCTTTTGATATAGTCAAACTCATATAAAGTCCTGGAATGACTATGGTTTTGGTGAGTGTGTTCGAATACAATGGTTTTCTAGTTTCCCTTTTTTTTATTTCTCTGGGTGGATTTTCGAGAATTCTATGGGTTGAAGTATTTTATAGTGCGCGGGCGGTGGCGTTGCTTTCAATGAACTTCAAAACATCAAAGCCTGCTTCAAGTGCTTTGCATACAAAACCGAAAAACTTACTAGCGATAATGATTTTTGTTCTTCTTTTTTTTTGGAGGAAAATATAAAGGTAGAGGTAAATAGGAGTGTTTAAGGCATCATATAGTACGAAATAGAATAGAGAGAGAATGGGTAGGATTAAAGGAGTACATAAAAGGGACTTAGAATAGTTTAAAATACTACATATATACGGAAATCTCCATGAAAACCATGATACTCGTTGTTAAATTTTCAAAAGTAATCGCAAAAAATACGGATGCATAATGAACAAAAGGTTTTACAAAAAATAATTAAAGCCGTAAGCCTTGGGCTTTTAAAGCCAGTTTGGCATAATTTTGCAGGAAAATTGATGTAGCTGAAAAATCAGGTCACTTGGAAAAAATACTTACCTTGAAATTTTTGTCGCATTCTAGTATTTTGCAAACAAATTTATGGCTGAAAAGTGATTTTTTTTATATTTTGTGTTCCTGGTGAAAGTCATTGGAACAATGGTGTCCTGTCATCCACACCCAGAGCTCTGGTGTCAATCAGCATTCCTTCTTCCTTGTCATGTCAAACCTGGGGACTTGTTTTCATCTCATCTCTGTTTTATCTAGTTTTGACTTTTCAAATAGTTATTTATCGGTGTTCGTGTTTTGCAATGAAAAAGTTTAATTTGAAATCTCCTCAGTATTTTGTAGATTATCAGATTAGAATTTTAAAGGGTTTCAATTTTAATTCGTCGATACAAGCTTTCATGGAACCATTGAAATAATTTGTAAAGTCATAAGCAGTCGTATAACTATTACATTACATTACATTACACACTACTAAGCACATAAATGTACAGAGTAGAGAACACAGCACCTTGAGCGACTAGACTATTTAAGGTGATAACAACACAAGACATTAATACAAGACAGAAGGACAGAAGAGTAAGAACAACAGAAAGAAAGAACACATGACAACAGCACGCGGTAGGTTTCGAGACGGTCCCCCATCTGAGTACTAACCACGCTCACTGATGCTTGATTTCGGTGATCGATGGGAACCGATGCTTTATCAGTGACTAGGCCGTATTTTTTGAAGCAACGAATTAAGCAATTCTTAGAATGTCATCATATTTCTAGTCAACATTTTTGTTCATGTTAAAAATCATCATTCATTACTTCCATCTTCAGAACCAAACAAACTTACTTTGGACCTTTGACAGTATTGAAAAAAGTGGTTTTGAAATGATTATTGAAAGTAACATAATTGTGTCGTTTACCACACTTGTTCATCGTTGATATGGTTCTTGCTTCATAATTTGTGATGTCAGTTTCAAAGGCTATTCTTTAGTGAAATATCCAGCTGAATTCCGCAAAAATTAAGCAGTCATCCTCATCAATCCCTTTTTAATAATGCCGACCAATATAACCTCGTTCCCAACTTCACATATTGTAAAGTATAGAGATCCGTTCCTAAGCCGTACTATGAGAATGTGGAATGCCCGACAATGCTCTATCTTTTTTATTTCGTTACTATGTCCAAGAAATTAAAAACCTACGTTTGTACCTTATGCTAAAACTGTCTCTCAGGCATATTAAGGGTACAAATCCTTTGGATATTAATCCACTTACATGAAATGAAAACTGATGTTCGTTAAGCCAAGTAGAATGTTGCTCCCAAGTAAATAGTTTCGTATTGATTGATTTGAAGACAGTATGTTCCCGTCTCGATTCCACTAGAAGGCTAATTTAGTCTTCTGTCTTGAATCAAGGCTCTAATTGCTGCATTTGTGTTTCACAGTCACTAAATTGTTGAAGTTGTTGAACAAAAAGGTAAATCAACTTTCATTACTCGTTCGGACTGGTTACGATACGAAACCCGATGAGACTTTAAAAAATAAGACATTTTATGTCCTGATATTATGAAACCCGAAGAGATCGATAAGACCGGCAAAAGTTTAAAAAAATGTCAGCCCAAAATTATCACTCTCCTCTATCTCAGCTTAATTTTTGGTCTCATCTCGGTCTTATCTCGGTCTCATCTCGGTTTCATCTCGGTCTCATCTCAGATGCTTTTTAGATAGTATCGCCTAGCATTAGTTTCACCGAGATTTTCTCCTCTCGTGGACAGCTTTAATAGGTTGTTATATGTGCTTAATCAGTTTCAAATTTCTCAAAACTTATTTCTTAAAATCATAACGGTATTTTTTCAAAATCCTCTCTCCATAATTGATGGACGAAATGATAAATAAATACCTTCCTAATTTACTAAATTATTCACATACGAATCAATTTTCATGCATAATTTTTCTTCCCTTTCCCATACAATTAAAAGTGCATTAAAGTATAAATATTGATAGATTACATCTACGAAAATTTCTGCACTTCTCTTCCCGTACACATAGTCTTTCCATTTAATAATAATTAATACCTTTAAAGAAAGAACCTTTCAGAGAATCATATTGGTTTAAGCAAACCTTTTTATTGGCAGTGATGTTTTCTCTATTATTATGATCTAAGCTCAAGTTCTAAAGGTATGAACATTAAATCCTTGTCCATATATTAATTGAAAGAAAACCCATCATACGTTATAGGTTAGCTAGGTATGGTAGGAAATAGCAGGAATACATCAGCTTTTCCTTAATTGCATTTCAATTTGTGCCCCAGTAGTTCAAAATAGGAAATTTAATCAAGCTCCTTAATGGTTTACATTTCAGTAGTTTCATTCGAGGCCAACCTATTATCATTAAGACCCAACCGCATATTCACAGCAATATCAAATAAAATGAAAACAACAACAACAACAACAACGAACCAAACAAAAAACGTGTAAAGCAGTTTACTACCTAGTATATATACCTTCTACTGTTAGGTATGTATAGATACAGAAAGCTGGTAGGACGAAAAGGAAGGAGTAGGTAAAAGCGCTTTCGGTTAATATCCTTAATACCCTGTGCATTGTCTGAACACTCGCTGGTGCTGTTGTGTATTATATTATAGCCCCACACGTGTGTTCTGTGATGTATACCATTGGGTATCTTAAGCAGGTTTGATATTATCCCAGGTATCCTTCATTCAACACAACATTCAAAACCCATACACAGGTATAGATATTTGTGTTCATATCACACATTTACACCTGTGAGTGTGTTTTGTTTCTATACCATACTCGCCCGCCCGCCTTATTTCGTCCTTTGTGTGGCGAATTATTAAGTGCAAACCCATATCGCTTATTAAAGGCTACCCAGGTACATTTACACGCACCCAGCTTTCATAGTAGAACACACATATTCCCATGCACAACGCACACACGGTTTATAAGATGGGTTTATTAAACGGGTATACAATATACAAACAGTACACATATATGGAGCTGGGCGTTAATAACTCAGGTGGGGATAAGGTACTCCAGCGTAATTTCATGCTGAGTTAATAATCCCCGATAGACGACTTATATTTAGGGCTCGTAATTTTGCATAGGTAAAGCGTAGGTTGAGGTTAGGTAGGCAGTCAGGCAGGCAGGTAGGCAGGCTTATATAACTACGAGACACCGCTACGATGAAATGATGATAATAGAATGGAAAAGCAGCTCCTATACACACAATATCCCATATACTGGTACACCTTCTAAGTTTAAGAGGTTTATACTTACATATATTTGTATTATGAAAGACGAAGGATATTGCACTTTGTTGGCCCATCATCAAGTAGTCTCTTTTAACATCGCTTTTAATCGTATAGCACACACCCCACAAGAGTGACGACGACGACGTCAACGTCGACGTTAACGAGGACGACGACTACGACGACGATGATGATGATGACGAAAACGATGAATAATATGAATAACTATCAAAGCTTGTTATAGGCTGTGATATAATTAAACTATCTCTCTGCGTAAAACAATAGTGCACTTAGGTTATCATCCGTTAAATTGAAATATATGTTTTACACGCAAAGCTATACTCGTACCTACGAGATTATATTTATGTTTTGTATATGCAAGGATATTGTAAAACGGATATTTAACTGACTTTAAATTGTACGCTAATGAATTGAAGTTGTATAAGTTCAAGCTTCAAGTATATAATAGTTGTAAGAGGATTTAAGTGGGGATTCATAAGGAATGCTAATTTTATCTATGATGGGAAATTTTGTAGTTAAATAAAATTACTAATTTTAACTTGAAATATCGTTAAAGTCTCTTACACCAAGAATAGTTCAATAAAAGTCAGTTTCGTCATACCGTTACCGTCGCATCGTTGTCATCTGTGCAAAGAAAAGGGAAGCATAACCAAATTTATTACAATAAAATCAGCCTAAGAAATAAGGTTCTAAAAGAATGTCAAAAATGTTGACATAACTAATAATCTAAAATTACTATATTTCTTAAAACTGTACTGAACCTAAAAAATTGAAACAATATCGGCTAAGTTTTTTTAGATTTTCCTAATATTGGCCAATTCTACTAAAATTTGCAAAACATTAAACTTTTCTATAAAGATTGTGGCCACAAGGAATAACATCGTAAGTCACATTTTTGTAGCTTTTCAAAAGAGCAGTTTGATCATAAGTGTTGGTGTTCCTTATGAGTGTTTTCAAATGTTTCAGTATTAACTTTTCTTTACAAAATTTCAGGAAAAATTGTATATCTACTTATATGTGTCTAGATCTCATTTTTAATTAAGGGATCATTGCATAAATAGGCTTTTAGACTTATAAATTAAAAGAAAAGAGTATTTCTGAGGTAACATGTGAGAAATAACCGGGCTCAAGTCCAGAACATTAGTAGTGTTTGAATACTACAACAGCAACTTGATTTTGCTACCTCAAGACTGGAATTGCATATATTCCACTCCAAATGATTATCAGATTCTTTTATTTGTGGTATTTAGTCTTTGGTTCGTTCATATTAAATGAAAAACTAATTTACCGTCACTAAGATTTGAACCTTGAACCTTGAACCTCTTAGAAAAAACCAATAGATGTTTAGTTCATTGAAAAAGAAAACTTTTCTATTAACAATTAAAACCGATATCTGCCAAATGTCCTCCACAACTACGGTTGCAGCATCAATTTCTTTTCTGAAATTTTCTATGACTAATTCACACAATTGCTTCTGTATGTACTTAATATCTTCATAAATACCATCTTTAAGGTCTTGAAATGATTGTGGAGCAGTTGCATATGCTTTATCCTTAAAGTTGCTTCAAAGCCTTAAGATGTTGAATCACAAGATCTTGGTGGCCAATTGTGATAACCTCTTTGAAAAATAACAGTGTCAGAATTGTTCACCACCTTTGTGGTAAATTGAATCAATTTTAACTCATTTTTGAAGCATTATCGTTCCATTTTTGAAATTAATGCAGTTTTTACTTGTCAAATGTCAAAATATGACTGTTTAAAATCTGACAACTGCCCAAAAACCTGGCAATTCATAGTGAAACCTCTTATTGGAAAGCAGAAGAAATGCATTTTTTTTCCAGTGGGAGGTGCTTAAAACACTGCAAAATGTGGGAAATAGAATCAACAATTACACATCCAATAGCATAAACTCAACTTAACTTGAACTTTGTATAAGTTGACTTTTTTTTTCAGTAGCCAAAAAGTCTCTATGACTCTATTTTTGTGCCACATAAGCAATGATTGGTAGTCGCAATAATTTACACGTTCTTTGTTTGGTACGACCAACGCTGCCCCACTATTATTGTTTTTATTTATTTAGTCTCAAAGCTATTTAAGGCAGTTTGATCGTGCATTTTATTTTTTGGATTGGGTTCGAAGTGGAAAATTGAGGACAGTTATAAGTTTTTTTATTTCTTAGAATGCTGCTTAGAAGTCTTTATACTTTTAGATTTTCTGGTTATAATTACCATTTCACAAGTGCCCTGAACTTTTCTCCTCCTCAAATCTACATTTTCTCACCAAATTATTGTTTTTTTTTTCGATAGCTTATCTCAACACTACAGGTTTTAAAATTCTACCGAAGAGTATCTTAACCATGTTAAGAAAAGTATCTTTTTGATCATAACTTTTGTATAATAATCAGAATCCAAAAATGCATTAAATAAAATGTTTATAAACATTGCTAGTTGATCAGAGTCCATAATAGAGACATCTTTCAAAATCGAAGTTGCTGAAAATTGGGATTAATATTATAAGAAATCGTTACAAAAATTAACCTGTTTCAATTCAATTTTACTTTTACAAAACGTCACAAATTCTAATTATTTGTACACAAATTCTAAATGTGTTATTATGCCATAAAAAGTTTTTACCAACTTTTATTTTTTGCAAAAACTACAATTGGTGTACTTGGGCGTATACACATTTTTTTGTTTTAATTTCTATTGTCTTATTTTACATTTAATTTGCGTTTTCTTAGTTGTGAGCAGTAAACTCACAAATTTTGAGAAATAGTAGAAAATAACAGGAGATATAAAATTTAAAAAAAAAATTACTAAGACTTTACAATCCGCCCTCATTTTTAGATCAAATTTTAGAGACTTTTGTCTGTAGTCTTAATTTGTAAGCTCTTCTAAAAAATAGAAAACATTAAATGTCAAAGAATAATATTCATACTTATGAATTACGAAAATTTTTGCTCTATGATTTTTTGTGTTTTTTTATATTTTTTTTTTTACCAATCAAATCCTGAAAACAAATTTTAATTGAAAATAAAACAAAATATAAACAAAAAAAAATTTACAATAGATTCGTGTATAATATTATTTCATAAATCTCTCTTAATGGTGAATACAACGAATATACATAGTGTGTGTAGGTATTGGGACGTGTGTATAGTTTAAAAATATACAAAATACACACCAACAATAACAATAAAAATCTCCAATCAAAATTCCAATTAAAATTCGAAACGCAAAGATAATCACGAAAAACCGAACAATAATAAAATGGTTTTATAGAAAAATTAAGAATAAAAAAAACAATCTATAAAAACCCACTATAGCGATGAAAAACCATGGTAAATACTTTGAGAGTGTAGCTTTTTGTTGCAATTCAAAAATATGTATATTTTTTTTTTTCATTTTTCAATTTTTATTATTTTATTTTGCAAATTATTTTTTATCTCAACCAAACCAGCATTTCAAAAAGATATCGCACTTTATGTTGGTTTAACTTTTATACAAACTTTTTGTGTACTGCTTTTATGGAATATATTTCAAATGCCTATTACCAACTGGTTGTCATGACGATTTCATCATGTTTTTCAACGGTACATTTAACAAGTTCGATTAGGAATAAAAAATAATTACACACAAAAATCAGAAAAATAAAATATACGATGTCCTTAATTACTTTGCTTCAATGACCAGGGACTTTTTGAATAATATTTTGTACTTTTGTGAAATATTTTTCGTCATCGTTGAATTAATTGAGGAGAAAAAATAATATTTTTTTAAGCATTTTTGTGTGTTCGATTAAAACAAAAAATACATACACATAAATATTTTAAGGGGCTTATGTCCTTTTATTTCTGTGCACGAGTTAGCATCGCAATTTATGTATGTGTATAGAAATTTCACTCTGGGAAAATGAACAAGTGAAGATATATTACAAAGGGTGGATTAAGGATGTTTAAGGTTTAAGGAAGGGTTGATTTCGTCCAGATTTTCTTTTTGTATGAGGCCATCTTTAACTCAAATAACACATAATTAGAAACACGAGCATTTAATTATGGTTGTTAAAAGGATATTGATTCATATAACATGTCATTTGAATTAAATACAAACAGCAACAACAACAAAAAAAACACATCAATCACAATATAATAATTAATTAGAGTAATCTGACACATTTTGTGATTTTGTTCTTCAGCAGTCTACTTTCGATGACAATACTATCGAATTTAATTATTATTTTCCTTTTACGAACCCTTAAAACAAGAAACTTGTATAGAAAAACTCTCACCCATCAACCTAACCGTACCACTTACCCTATGTTTTCAATATATAATTTGTGTCTATCTCTTTCTCTTTATACGTATACTTTTCCTTCACCCACTCGTTTCTTTTATATTTGATACGAACAAAATCAAAAAAAAAAGTGAAAACTCTTCTGAAGCCCTGTCCGTCAAAAAAGATTTTCGAAAATTATCCCAAACGATAATTGCATTAATTAAATGTTGAAAAGTTAAGATTAGTCAGGATGAAAAAGGACTAAAAGAAAATAGACATTGAGACAGAAAAAGAGTGAGTTAGAAGGAGAGTGAGAGGGAGAGAGAGAGAGAGAGAGAAAACGAAGACTTAAGAAGAAGCCTGTGACATTGTGTCACAAAGTATTAAACGCAGATTTAGCCTGATGTTGCTCTCCTATACAAAATCTTTCTAAAGCTAAAAAATTTTCAAAATTGTATACCTAATTTAAATTGATGTGCGTAGGTATATACAGTATAGTTTTGTAACAGTATACGAGTATAGGAGTTTTTACTGTCAGCGTGAGTCTGAGTACCAACACCGATCGATGGTATCCTGTATCGTATTTCAAAAGACCAAAAGAAAGCAAACAAAAAATGGAGAACAGAAAACAGAGAAAAGAAAAAAGAAAAAAAGGTATAAGAACACGATAATTAGGTTTGATGCCACGTTTTTCTTAACCCTTGAAGCTTCATTATATCTACTTTCACGAGACGATGAATGTAGAAAGTGGGAGGAAGAAAATGGTGGGAGGATACTGATGATATAAATATACATCAGGGATGAGAGATATAATGTTCGTTGGGCGTTAGGTGGAGAGTAGCAATGGTATATGGGGGCGAAACAAACTTCATCGGAAATGGAATTCATCCTGTCGAGGTTAATTATTAATCTAACGATATAGAATACAGGACAAGAGTATAAGACTAAGCAACAGCCAACAGAACAAGGCGTCACTAGCTCGCTTATTGTCGTCGTCGTCGTCCTCGTAGTATAAAGAGAATGAAGCTTTACGTAATGCCCCCTTGGGGGCTAAAATACACTATACACACTATGTTGCAGCAACTATGTATACCCGTATAACTGTATACAGTCCCTAACGACGCGATATCTTTAAAGAACACAAATACCCTAGAACATATACAAATTTACGGCAAAGCTCACACTTTCAATATATACCTCGAGGAAGTCCTCTCAAACTCAAACCATCGCATGCATGTTTAGTGGGTTGGGAAGAGATATTGAGCCAAAGAAGAAGAAGAAGAAAACACCGCATAGCACTAAGTAATTGATTACATCTCTTGGGAGATCCTTGTGCGTATTATGTATCCAATTTTAGTATCTTTTGTCTTATTGTTGTTATTCTTGTTGTTGTATAGAACTTATAGATACTTTGATAACTACTGTGTTTTGTATTTCATACACAAATATATAACACATTGTTTGGCCATAAACAATTTCTAAAACGCAAAAGATACACCTTCAGTTACATATCACATACCTCTTATAGCCATTATATTGTGTTTTCTATCAGGAGACATGGCAGCAATGATGGCAGATTTGGGACGTTCGTATTCACATGTAAGGCGCACTATATGGCCATTATGTTATAGGGCAACGCAAATGACCACCCGGTCGTTGTCGTCGTCGCCAACATTTCCGCCGCCACCATATCAATTATATGAGAGATGGTGGGGTATTAAAAGCTCGTATTATCCCCCCCCCCTTCCTCTAGCGTATTATACCATATCCGATAAAATGCAATGTATTCAGAATGTGTGTTCTGATGTGTGGCTGCAAAAATGGTGCTGCTAATTCTATTGGCCTTATTTTTCTCTTCTTTTGCGTCTATAAAAAGAAAGATCGGAACTCTAGTACCTCGAAATTCTACTCGTATGTATATTCTCCATGGAGTCTACTTATGGATTTTCTTATAAGGTTGTTGTTCTGTTCTTGTTATTGTATACCCTCTTAAACTATAGGGGGTGGTTTTTTTTTTCGAAATCGATGATGGGGATGGGGATGATGATGATGATTGTTGAATTAGGTCATCGCCCAATGTCTTATTCAATAAAATTCAGTTTCTTACTTTTATTTTCTCTGCTTTTAATACTCGTATACTAAATGAAAAACAAGAGAAAAAGAGAACATAGAACGAGAACCAGGAAAATAAAATAAAAATAGTAAAAATAAGACAAAAACGTGAGCTAGATATTAAAACCAAACCAAACCAAACCAAACCACCATCGCCATTGCCATCATCATAGCATCCTGGGGATTTGATTGGGTATCCATTTTGACAAGTCAACTGTTTAAATGGTTTGTAATTCCATTAATAAAACTTGAAGACGAAGAAGTAAAATATACTTAGACTTATGTAGAAGAAGAAAAAGTCAGGAGTTAACGACGACGACGATGACGACGACGGACGTTCTTTTTACTATATTGGCTTTTTTCAGTTGTTGTTTTTGTTGCTATATCACTGAGAAGAGTAAATTTTAATTAGCAATTGACTTTAATTATATACGAATTGTACAGAGGGTGTCTTTATGGCTGAGAAGGAATTACTTAAGAGGCATTCGAAAGGTTATTTCATACGAAAGAGGGATGGGAGGGGGTGGAAGTGGTGATAAATATCAATTTCAGGATTTTTTTTAGTCTTCAGAACAGGAAATTAGAAATTCTTTAATACAAAATAATTTTCAATTTTGTTCTAATTGTTTTAACTTTTCGTCATTATTGGGGCAAAAATACCCTCTTAAAAATTCTCGAAGATACAGTATCTTTCATTTAAAAACCAGTTCAGATATATCAAAAAAACATTTTTTTTGTCAAAACAACGTTCTTTGCAGAAAGTTGTTATCCTTCAGTTTTACGCCGCCTATGATTTGTATGTCCTTAAAGTTCTAAAACCCTATAATAAAGTAATTTTCATTGCAATTTATTTACTAATTTTACGAAATAGTGTTTGAAGAGAAGTTCAATTTCATATTTTCATTACTTTCGTTTATAGTTTTTCTATTATACGAGTTGGTAGAACCACGAGGACGAAGGACGAAGAGTAACCTTACGTTACGAACGAAATTTACTTCAACACAAAAACTTCCAATAAAGATCATGATGACAAAATAAGAAAAAGAATATAAAACGAACTGTAAGGTAAAAGTTCTGAGACCTATTGGAAAACTTAGTCCATTAAAGAAAATATCGAAAGAATTGACATTTTTGTTTTCGAACAGAGAATAAAAATGAAAAAAAAAGAAAGTAAAAGTAAAAGTTTTGTTATTTTTTTTCTTGTTTGTATTTTGTTAGATATCCTTCTTTCATCTTATACACTTCACATATACACATATCCTTTTTAGCTTTCATTTTTCCTCATCACCCATATAGACAAGATATATAGAGTGTAGAAAGAAAAGAGTAATTTGAAAAGGATATGACAATATGTAGGTATATATCCTTTTTTTGGCTTAAAAGTGTTTCCTTTTTTATCTTCTTACTGTTTTATGGTTTCGAGGAGAGAAGGACGAAGGAAAATGAAGAATGATTTTAAAAAATAGACTTCGTCTATCAAAAAGTTTGTAATTGAAAGAATGATTTCTTTTTGGCAGAGTGAAATAAATGTGTTGAAGGATGTTTCTAGGTTTTTCTGTGTGTGTCTTCTTTCTAAAGTGATCTGTGTTCCCATCTTTGGTACAAAAGATTAAGGTCTTATTTTTGAGGAAAAAAATAGATTGATGTTTTGTTTCTGATTAGCTTTTGAATCATAGATTTCTTATGCCAAATGGAAGTTTTGAATTTATAACGGGTGATTTTTTAAGAGCTTGAGAACTTTTTTAAAAAAAAAAACGCATAAAATTTGCAAAATCTCATCGATTCTTTATTTGAAACGTTAGATTGGTCCATGACATTTACTTTTTGAAGATAATTTCATTTAAATGTTGACCGCGGCTGCGTCTTAGGTGGTCCATTCGGAAAGTCCAATTTTGGGTAACTTTTTCGAGCATTTCGGCCGGAATAGCCCGAATTTCTTCGGAAATGTTGTCTTCCAAAGCTGGAATAGTTGCTGGCTTATTTGTGTAGACTTTAGACTTGACGTAGCCCCACAAAAAATAGTCTAAAGGCGTCAAATCGCATGATCTTGGTGGCCAACTTACCGGTCCATTCCTTGAGATGAATTGTTCTCCGAAGTTTTCCCTCAAAATGGCCATAGAATCGCGAGCTGTGTGGCATGTAGCGCCATCTTGTTGAAACCACATGTCAACCAAGTTCAGTTCTTCCATTTTTGGCAACAAAAAGTTTGTTAGCATTGAACGATAGCGATCGCCATTCACCGTAACGTTGCGTCCAACAGCATCTTTGAAAAAATACGGTCCAATGATTCCACCAGCGTACAAACCACACCAAACAGTGCATTTTTCGGGATGCATGGGCAGTTCTTGAACGGCTTCTGGTTGCTCTTCACTCCAAATGCGGCAATTTTGCTTATTTACGTAGCCATTCAACCAGAAATGAGCCTCATCGCTGAACAAAATTAAAGCGCGAAACACATTTCGAACCGAACACTGATTTTGGTAATAAAATTCAATGATTTGCAAGCGTTGCTCGTTAGTAAGTCTATTCATGATGAAATGTCAAAGCATACTGAGCATCTTTCTCTTTGACACCATGTCTGAAATCCCGCGTGATCTGTCAAATACTAATGCATGAAAATCCTAACCTCAAAAAAATCACCCATTATAAGTTGAAGAGCATTTGTATGCTTTTATAAATCAATCATTTAGTCGATTTATAGAACTTTAAGTTAACCAAGGCTAGATTTTATGATACTTTTAGGAAACAAAAAACTTTGAGTACTTTGTTATGGTTTTAGTTTCAAAAACTTTTAAGTTAAGTCTTCAGTCTGACTAAAAGTTGATATATTAAACTTCATTTCAGGATAAATTTTAGTTCCTTTTGAACTTAAGCTAAGTTTTTCATTCAAACTAAACTCAATGAAGCTTATGAAAAAAGGGGAACACATCCACTAACTTGGATTCCTTGTGAAAATGAAATACAATTATTGTTTGTTGTGCCTGATTTACGAGTAATTTGTATTTTTCTCACTTAAGGAATACAAAAATATAAAACCTTACTAAAAAAAATGTACAGCAATGCTTACTTAAGGACAGTGTTCAACTTGAAATTCGTTAAAAACACACGAGGATGAAAAATTGTTTCAAATAAAGCGATATTTTAGTATTTTTAACATGCTAAAGCAAAGTGTAAGCATTAAGAAAAAAGAAAAGGATTTAGGAGGATTTAGGGATGGTTTTGGCGTCAAGATTCTAAAACTTAAGAACGGACACACATTCTTGATGCGCAACTGGAGAAAATAACTTTTTAACGATGCGTCAACTATTGAAGTTAAACATGAACTGATAAAGTAGATATATATTCCTGAAAATTCGACTATTGCGTTAGAACATTTAGGTTTCGAGAGGGAGAATGCAATTAAATAGATTTTTTTTGTTAAACTACTGCGTCGAAGTAACAATTGATAATTTTATACTTGAACCTTTTTGGTTTATTTGAAAAGGAACGAATACAAAAAACAAAACGTTTTGGGTATAAGACAATGATAAGTTTTCGTTAAAGCGTTGTCTCTGTTAAATAAATATATGAAAAATACCAATTTTTTAAAATTTTAGTTAAGAATTCACTCGCAATTTGTGTATACGATATTTTTCAATTCAAACACCGAGTTGACAACTTTTAGTTGCTAGTTGATAAACTATCTTGTCTTTTTTAAGAAATCAAACAGTATGGAACTTCCTCAATTATCAAAAATCTTATCAATTGGTTTCCTAAATGTTCAACTTTGATATTGCTCAACTACTATTAATTGATAGTTCACACTTGCAATAGGGGTGTCAATTTGTGCATTTTTCTAAGATATGCACGAGTATTTCTGTAAGAGTAAAGTAAGAAAATTTTGAAGTGCCCGTTTCATAATGTTTAGGAATGTCATTTCAGAGGTCTTGGGGTTCAATCCCTTCTTATGCCATCTTTTGATTGGAGAAATTGAAGAATTGACAAATTCTCCAAGAATAATTCTTGTCATGAAAAGTGCTTTCTCAAATCAGCCACTCGAATTTAGCAGTAGAACTGTATAACCCTAGTTTTCAACGACCTGTTGTGCCAACTAATTTATTGATTTTAGACTAAATCTTATACCATCTTCGATTTAAAAATAATTCTGCATGTTTTCTGTTTTGGCAACGCAGGTAAATGCTTATTAATGACACATTTCGAGCAAATTCCTGAGAACTACAGACATTGTTTAAAAACCATTAGGTAAAATTTTTCCGAAATTAAATGGCGCCCAAGAAATTTTCAATTTTTTTTAAATTATTGTTTGTTCAGCAGTGAAAAACTAACGTTGTTTTCATACAAATAAGGTTTCCATCTTAAAGGGTGTCCCAAAATTAAGCAAGATTTGAATTAAATAGAAAACGCCGTTTTTAGTCTTTTGATAGTTATATTTTTATTGACTCGTAAATTACATAGGATAGGGTTATGTATGGAATAACACATCGGACAAATGGCCTCCACGGCTTTGCATGCACATGCGCACTCTTGTGTTGAAATTTTCCATGACCATTCTGCATAAATGTGTCTGAATTTCGTTGATGCAGCGTTGAATCTCCTCCTTTAATACACGGGTGGTTGTGGGCTTGTTGACATAGACTTGTGATTTCAAATAACCCCATAAAAAGAAGTCTAATGGTGTTAAATCACACGATCTAGGAGGCCAATTTTGATCACCGAAACGAGAGAGTACACGACCTGGAAATGTCTCATGCAGTAATTGAATTGTTTCACGGGCTGTATGACATGTGGCACCGTCTTGTTGAAACCACTTATTGGACACATCAATATCATCCAATTTTGGCAGAAAGAACTGTGTAATCATGTCGCGATATCGAGCACCAGTAACAGTCACTGCTTGACCAGCATCATTTTCAAAAAAAATATGGCCCAATTATGCCTCCAGCCCAAAATCCACACCATACAGTCACGCGTTGTGGATGCATTTGTTTTTCGACAATCACATGTGGGTTCTCCGAACCTCAAATGCGGCAATTTTGGCGATTGACAAAGCCATCAAGATGAAAATGTGCTTCATCGCTTAGGATGATTTTGCTCGAAAAATCAGGGTCCATTTGTTGATGTTCAATAATCCATGGAAGACACGTTGTTCTCTCATGTAACGCTCCATTTTTAATAACCCTATACTGTTAGCTGTCAAATTGCTTTTTTTTCAGGGTTGCCAACACTTCACTGCACAAATGGCGGCAAATTCAAATCTTGTGTTAATTTTGGGACACCCTTTATATACCCTAAATAAATGATTATTATGCAAAACTCACATGCCAAAAAGCTAAGTTTTATTAATGTCTTGAATACCTTAGAGCTTTTGTTCACTGTTGTTTCTTGTTGTTGAAAAAACCTTTCAGTAATATGTTTTGTCTTAAAAAATTGTAGGTCTCATCAATTTTCGTAGAAGTAACACACATGCAGTGAAGAGTATTTAAGTTTGTAAATGATTTAACCCTAGAAATTTGGGTATGAGCGTTAAATAAATCAATGCCTTTGCAAACGTGGCGCTTAAAGTTGCTCTGTTTTGTTACATTTAAGCCATACAACAAAAATAAAAGTTTTGTAAATTATAAATAATATTATAATGAAATATATCTTCCTTCTTCTGATAAAAATAAGAACAAATCTCCCCTTAAACTTAAAAATCGCTTCTTCCATTTTTTTTTTTGTCAAGATTACAATTTTCGATTTGCTTCTAAATTCAATACAGACACCTTTATTATTGCCGTTAAAGTCTGTTTTATTTTTATAACCCCAGCGATATCACCATATGGCTAAAAGTCTCCGATATTATTTTAACCCTCGAATCAATTTAAAAAAATAAAGAAAAAATCACTATACAACACCCCTCGATATACCTAAATCGAAACAATTTTTATTTTATTATTTTTTCGTTCAAATTTCTATCACTTTATTCATATTTTCATTTATTGGCTAAATAAAGTGTTCATCATTTTGAGTGAATTTATAGGTGTTTTTTTTTTTCAATTTATATGAACGTTCAACCAACGCAAACGCCAACGTTAAGGTTAAGCTAAGCCCAACCAAAAAATAAAATAGAATACGAAATAAAGTTGTTATATTTTTTGTTGGATATTTTTCTTGCTGACTCACAAAATATTATTACCCCCAAAAAATTTATGACACGGAAAATCCGCCCTCTCTCGCACATCATCATCATATTCATTCATCCATCTATTCTTCCTATAAACACATCCATCAAGGATATAGCAATATAACGTTGTTTTTGTATCCTTATACGAATATATTAATGTATTCCTAATATTCCATATGGCTTGCGATATGGTGAGTTTTATTTTAAGATTTTCCATCTTACTCCTTTTATCTATATATAAAACCAAATTTTCATATAAGAAATATAATATTAATATCCTTTCTAAAAAATAAACATAATTAAATTTTGAGAGCCTTTAGGGTGTAACTTTTTTGTTTAGTACGGTATCGTAAAAATAAAATATATATATATATATATGATTGTTCTCTGTTCATGATGTGTGAGTGTGAGCATTTAAACTCATATTAAAATAACAACAAAATTATGATAAAATATCTAATTACATCTAAAATAGCAGCACTTTCCTAATTCACTCAGTTTTGTGTTTTTTTTGTTTTTTCTATTTCATTGTTGTTGTTAATAAATTACAAAATTACAAAACAATAAAAAATAAATTAAAAAATATTAAAATGCAATCTCACCTTAATTCGAGCAATGCATGAAAACTTTCACTTCTCCTGACTGGTATACGAGTAGGTATACGGCTATATCACCCTTCTTCCGGAATTTTTTACAATGTCCCTAAGTGTTGGACAATTTTGTTAATAACCTAAAAGCTCTACGGTGTCATTTTGAATTATGCCTTTCGTTTTGGATACAAAAAACACCCTTTTTATAGGTTGAGACTGAGATAGCATCGCATCGTCGTCGTCGTAGTAGCTCGTAGCTTGTAGGTTGTATAGGTCGTAGATAGGTAAAGAACGGGAGCCACATTAAATGGGGAATGCCAGGCCAGGACACACAGGCTACATAGGCATGACACACAGGATGTACTTGTACTTCATACCTATAAAGCTAGTAATTTGATTAAGCAAAAGTTTTACATTATCCTTCCTCTATACATTTTCACTTCTCCCCTTTCTCTCTCTATCTACGCTCTTATACACTGTTTCTATCTAATAAACTTATGTATGTAGCATGATGTACACTATACCTTACCTATAGATATGTGTGGTTTTTTTCGTCCTAGATACATTATCTCAGCGGCAAGTCCTGAAAATGATGTGTGTATATATAAAATATGTTTTACTTATGTTTTGGGGGGATGTACTCGTATTTTGTTAATTATTTGATGGATTTGAAATTGAAAATTTAACAAAAATTCATTTTCTGTATTTTGTATAATGTACATATATGAGAGTATTCTTATTGAGTGTGGTTGGCAACATTGGAAACACACATTATACTCTCATGCAAGGGTGGATATTGATAAAATATTTAAATTAAGGTAAATCACCGCGAAATAATGTGCTCGCTTGGAGTAGTAGAATTGAGTCAGCTGGGACTGTTTACCACGAACAATTAACCAAATTGCACCATGGTGGTGATGGTGCAAAAACAAGGTGGCTGCCATATACCCAACCACTGCCAAAAACTCCACCACTGACGCTACGCGAACGCCACGCCACGCTCAGGGATGATGTGATGTGTTGATGATGATGAGTTGGCAAAATGTCTGTTTTATACACGACGATATAGAGATAGACATATGACTTTTGTGGAGTGAATTATTGCATGATTTTAAGGACCTTCCTTCTTTCACTCGTGTTTGAATAGAAAATGAAGCCTTTCAAAATTCGAGTATAGTTATATTCGTGTTTAATTAATGCCTGTAAGCTTTAACTTAAAATTACATATGTTTTTAATGTACATATTGATATGTACCTACTAGTATATGTAAATATAACAACACAAGGAGATTAATTAATTAAAAGCTACATAATTAGTCTTTTAAAAAATAATTTCATATTATGAGAAAATTTACAAATTGGAATATAATTCTTATTGATGTGGTACAAACTTGCTTCGAAAAAGTTTTTCAAAAAGATTAACATTGTTGATTTTATCATTATCCTTGAAAAATTCAAACATTATTTTTTGGTATATTTTCAATGAAATTTTCAAGGTTTTTGTAATTAAAAAATGTATATTTCCCACGTACATAGAAACAAATACTTGAAATTAAAAACATATACAAAAGCACATCCTCTTATGTTCGAAAACAACAACCAAAAGAACTCAATTTCTTAATTTTAACGCGCAAGCTCATCAATTTTTATTGGGCAAAAACTTTTTCATTGACATTTTCTTCTTCTTATGATTCTTCTTTTTGGATTTTTGTGAAAAACAAAACAATCATTTTCAAACATTTCCGATGAAGTCCAACAAAAAGTATCCTGATGATTATTATCACAGTTTTCCTTTTAGTGCATTATTTGAGGTTTTTGTTGTTTTTCTTTCTTTCTTTCTTCTATTCTATTTAATTTTTTTGTTTATCAAGTTTGTGTATGTGTCTCTAAGAGCGGGGGAAGGGGGATTGCGGTGGTTGAATGAAAAGTAAAATAGTTCAGTTTAAAAAGAAAACTATGAGAAAAGTTTTGATCATTAAATTAAGGATACAAAATTGGTAGTTTTAAATATTATTTCGATATTGTATATATTCGAGTTTGTATATTATAAAATGAGACACGGAGGAGAGTTTTGGGTTTTAAGTTTTGTTTGAAGAGGGGGGTGGGGGATGGAGAGTGGAATGAGAGAAAGCCTCAAGGATGCACTTAAATTTTATGTTTTAAATAAGAAACTTCTTAAGTATAGTTGTAGGAGAAGAAGTTTTAAGTTTTTAACTTCAATATCTTTTCAATTTCAATAAAACATCATTCAAAATAGTCTTATTACCATTAAAAAGAAATAATAATAATCATTTATGACCTATAATTAAGATACCTACAAACTTAGGAATCACTGTGATAATATAGTTTGGATACTTAGTTTCTTCTATTATTATCTATAATTGAGGCTAATAAAAGGAGGATGACCATAAAGGCGAAAACTAATTATTTGAGATTGAAAAAATGTATATCTTTTTTTACAGTTACATATATTAATTCATTGTAAAACAATATAATTGTTTCATTAAAAGAAGGTTTTTGATAAGAAAATTAATCTTTAAAAAAAGTACGTATACGCCTGGGTGTACCTTTTTTATGAAATCATTGTTTTTAGACGATTTAAAGCAGCTATTTGCATAAAAAGGCAATAAATGTGGTTATTTACATTTAATATTGATGAAATTGAGACAATATTTGAATATTTATGACATTTGTGCACAAAAAACCCGATTATTTAAGCTTTATTTGCATACGAATTTGTACATATTATGAATAAATTGTTTATATTTGATAGATAGAAGCAAAGAAATTAATTTTATCAGTTTGTGCCATAAATTAAATTTTATTATTCTGTTTCCTTCTTTTTGGACAAATTTTGTATTTCAATTCTATCAAATTACCTTCACCTTGTCTTTTAAAACATTTTTAAATTCTATTAATTTTAAAATAAACAAAATGTACTTTTCTTCTTTTTTAGTAATTTTTGTAAACATAATTTTCCAAGAGCACCGTTATAACTTCTCAAAGAAAAATAATCACATTACAGTTTATGCCTTTTAAATTCATAAAAATTAGTATTCACAAAGCATCTTTTAAGTCTTTTGGTCTTGGTATTCCCAAAAGTCTATTAGCTTAAAATATAAAACCACAACATTTCTGGTATTTTTTTTTTATTTAAAAATAGACTTGTTTTGTTTTTTGTATAAGGAAACTAACGGCAACTTGAGAAAATTTTTAAAAAAGAAAATATCCATTTACAATACTTTTCCTTAGGGTTTGTTCTTTTTTGGTCTTCTAAGGCTATGGCATGACATTGTTTATTTATATCATGAAACTAAGTAAATTGTACCCAAGATGAATTGCTTTTTTCGTTCATCTTTAGTGATGTGTTGTTGGTTATGACAGCAAAGAATATAATAAATAACACAAAGTGAAGCTAACATTTTAAACACATTTAGTTTACATACCCTATGTTGTTTCGTCTGTGTCTAACTTTCATGTCAAGACTATACTTGTAGCTACGTTTTTCGAAAGGACACTCATAAAATACGTTCTTTTTATATTATTTGATAAAACGTAGATATACATTTTGACTGAGGATATTATCTGCAGTTTATTTGACCGCTAAAATCCTAACCACACTATAAAAGACTTGTAATATTAAAAAAGAGAACAACCATACTATAATTTGATAAAGGTTCCACTTCTTAAGGTTTTTTTTCCCCAGTCGAGTCTTATACAAAATATGTACTACCTAATACAAAATTTATGAACGTTAGTTGAAAGAGCCTTTTAAAGGACATAAACAATTCAGTTAACAAAACACATAAAAAAAAAAAAAAACAAGGAAGTAAAAAGAAAAAACGTAAAATTGACAGCATCAAAATATACCCATACCTCCTTGTGTAAGTGCGGTAGGTACATTTTGACCGTGGGAGTGTGAGATATAACAGATTTATACCAAAATGCTAGTGAATCATTAATATTACATTTTTTTCCTTGAGGGATGTTTGTATAAAGCATACATATTTTTCTTTGCTTTCTTCTTGTCGCATTAAAAATTCCAATTGAAACACCAAACTGAAAGAATACAGCAAAAATTCTAAAATAAAAATCCTAATCCCTGAACGAAAAAGAAGAAGAAGAAAAAAACCTTTTACAGTCTTAGGTAAGGTACATGTATATAATTTTCGTAGTATGTATTGAACCTTTAAAATCCTGTTGCAAGGAAATTCCTCTTAATTAAAGGTCCCAAAAGCATTACTTTTAAGCCTCAAATCAATAAAATCTTCTTTCGCATTCATAGACACGAGAAAAGGAAGCTCTCGGCTTTCGTTCAACTCTCTAGCACCATCACACAAAATTACAAAAACGAAAAGAAAATCCCCAACAAGAACCAAAGAATTTTTCCACAAAGCCTACTTATTGTAGAAGACGGGTGGGCGCTGCCACATGATGGGCTTGATGGGCTTGAGCTTGGGTATTGGCATATAACTGATGGTTATATCGTCTACAATACCTTTGCTTGTTCTTAGACTCATCACACAAAATCTCCTGATTGAAGGTGTGTGGTAGAGGTATGAGGTATTGTGGAATATATCGAAGCTCAAATAGAAAAGCACAAAGAAAATTAATCAACACCGACAGACACGAACAGAAAACACAAAGAAATAAAAAAAACAGCGGAACATCACAACCAAAAGAAGGAAAGAAGAAGACATTGGTAAGCCCTGAAGCCAGTCAGTGAATGTAGAGTATAGAGAAGATTTAAGGTTTTACAACCATCAGCCAACGATGTTCTGGAAGACTGATGATGCTATCCTGATGATGGGCTATCTGGTGTTAGAATAGGGTGAAAAATAATAATACATTAAAAGAGAGAGAGAGTGTAAGAAAAAAAAAAAGGATTCCACAGCATTGTATTAAACAAGTGTAGAAGAAGAACTCAATAAGTTCAATTAATTTTTGAGCACACGTATATAAAACCACAAAAATTAAATTAATATCTTCAACCACAATTTATAACTTGAGGCTTTTCTCTTTGACAAAAACACACACAGTTGGCTCTATACTTCATCTTGTCAAAGGGTTTTTCTTCAACTTCAACTTCGTCTTCATCTCTTGACGATACAACCTACCACCATTAAAACCCAGTTTCATGTTTTTCTCACCCTTTATTTCGAAGGTTGGAAAGGCTTTGTAACGAAGTGGGGTCGAGGGAGGGAAATCAATTCATTTTGTCTCAGAATCGTGTAAACACTTCAACGAACCTAACCTCCGCTAAAGTGGTGTATAGTGTGGTTTGAGTTATTTGGGGTTGAATGAAACTACGAATACAATATTTATGTGTGTACGAAGCTAAGAAGGCATAAAGTCTTGTTTGTTTCTTCAAGACTCCATACCCATATTCTATCTTTCTATCTATATACATTTATACCTTAGGTCTTTGGGAAATTCTTCACTTCATTACAATTGGCATTTATTTATCGATAGATGCGAGCAAAAGTGGAGGAGGGTAGTTGTTATTGTGAATGAATGTTTTGGGGGTTGTTCTGTTTTCGTAACAAAAACACCACACATGGTTGGATTCGAGTTATACTGAACGAAAATAAGGAATTCAACGATAATCATGACGACTCTAAGAGCAGGATTTATGAAGACTATATTAACTTATAAAGGTTTTTAAGCTGAACTCACATAAAATGGCCATTTAGCTAAGATTTACAATTTGTTTGTTCTTTTTGTTTAATTGATCTCTGAAAAAATGCTCAGCTTTCTAAAAGTGGGATGTTTTCGACTTAAATAAGATAAAGTTAGCTATGTGCTTTACATGTATATAAATATTTATTTTCTATGTCAGCTTAAAGTCGTTATATCTCTAATACCTCCTATTTACATCATATTCAAAGAAAACAGGAGATATACGGTATAATGTTTTGAAGTGGCGATTTCAGTCAAAAGAATTGGATAGATATTTAATATATATGTATGTTCAGTTGATACTTCCCGAGATATAAGACTCCTAAGCTTCTAAGATACTGGAGTTATAGAAATTTATCGGCCTCTTAGATACTTTTCTATGTGTGAAAGTATTTCATTCATATAATTGATATTTTTCAAAGCGAAAAAATGCACTTTAGGAGGGAAATATTTGACTCAGTCAGGGGTATTTCATAAAAATCTTAAAGTTATTTTTTCAAATTTGAAAAACTTTTTATGCTTTAAAAAAGGAGGTATGCTATTTAAATGAAAAATTACGCATTTGTAGTTGTTTCTCAAAGCGGGGAATATTACTGAAGTATAATTCTGACCTAGACTTAGATCAGTTCTTCTATTTTTGATGCTCAGTTTAAGGTACTCTTTTAATAAGTGCAAAGGTTCAAGACTCCAAAATTTCTAACATTATATACGAGTAGATATTGTAGCTCATCGTGTCCTAACGATATTTTTCTATGTTTAGAAGAATTTCAGCAGCCAAAAAAGATATTGAAGAAATTACTGAATATTCTTTTTCAGACAGTCACAAGTTAATGAAAAGAGAGATATTGCATTAAATCAGCAAGATATTTAAGTACAACTCAAATGAAGCAGCCTTCTTTAAGAGATATCCCAAAATTAAAAGGTCAAAAAGTTATTAACAAAAAACTCTTTCAAATATCAAAGCTTTTCTTTTATCAACTCCAACCCTGACTCACTACCTGCGCAACTAACTATAAACCTTTTCCTAACAATCAAAACTCACTCTTTTCATTTTCATTTAATCCTAAGTACTATTACCGTGTCAATATATAAGTAAAAAAAAGCCCTTTTTCCACCAAAAAAGGTGTATGATTAGTTCTTCGAACAAGGACTTTCATTTAAAGCTTCTTATATTCCTCTCCTGTTCGTGTATATGCGATGTTTTCTCTGAATTTATAAATGCATTCCCTTAGAATATGCTTAGAAAGTAGAGATTCTAAAAGGTATAGGACCTCGCCAACCTATCTACCATAGAAGGTACATTTACTATCTAACTTATAGAGTATAGAGGATTTATATTCGAAATCACTGTACCATAGTTATGTTTTATGTTCTCTCTCCTGGATGCTTTGCCTTTTAGATCCATCATAGGTCTTTCATATAGTTGTAAACGAAGGTATAGTATATACTCTCTATAAGCCTTCTAGGAGCTTTAAATCCTTTTGGCTTTTTCATTAGAACAAGAATCTGTTCACGTTTATGGAAGCATTCACTTTGAGCTGCACATCCACATTCTAGGAAATCATGTACTCATATACTTGCATCAGCAACAGCATGACAACAACAACAAAAACAACAACATCATCCAACGACCGAAGTTCAATTTCCTTTTACAGTTAAGTGTCGAACAAAGGATGATTCGCTTTCAGCTCGTTTTCTGTGTATTTCCTACCATATACCTCCTCCATCTACTCATAAAATTCTAGACTACTGCATCATGGAAGAAAACAACTTCCTTCTCATTTATTTCTTCCCTTATACCTTACAGCCACCCAGAGAAGAAGAAAAAAGGATCAAAACCACAGGTTCAAGTGATGTATGAAACTACACATGTTAAGCGAAATCACTTGTAATGACTTCAGGTATCTGAGACTGAGACCTGAGAGACCCAAGTCTAGGGATCTCATCTCTCCACGTGAAACCTCATCTTCTGGCAATCTACTTAACCTCCGAACAACCCTGAGTTTATGAATTGTGTATTCTGTTTAAGTGTGTGTAAGTGTATGGCAGTATGGTAGTGCGATGCGATGCGATGTGATGCCATCCCCATTTCCACATCTTTCTATATGAGTTCGAGTCAACCTCTTCCTTCTTTATGATTAACCGTGGTTTTAGTTCCTGGCTTTTAGTATCTTCTTTTTTTTAAGTTTTTTCTCATTTTTATCTTCCTTTTTTCTAGGACCTATATCTTCGTCTTTACTAACTTATACTCTTTTGGCATTCAATTTCAATCTCCGTTCTTATGCAACGTTCTTGTATTTCATTTTATATTCTACGTATTACGAAACACCCTCTATATCAGGGTTAGGAAGGGTATAGGTAGTTAGTTAGTTAGTTGAGATCCTGAAAAAGGGGAGGGGGTTCGCTCTATGCGGGTGAGTGTGTATTGTACTATATAACAGAATCAAAGTTCCTGTTATGAAATTTTAATTGCTATTTTGCTATGAAGATAAAAAAAAGAGTAAGAAACACAAAGTTTTAAAAAAGAAACTCTTGCTTTGAAGTTTTACTTTTTACTTACATAAATGGTAAGTAACTAGTGGCGTAATGAAAGAAGATGCTCAGCTCTGATTAGCTTCGGTCACAGAATCATGGAATTGTTATGCACTCTACTGCACTTATGAATATCTCCAGAAGGAAAAAAATTTTATATTTTACCTCTGAGAAAAATTTAAATCCATTTGAGGGGTGTAGCTAGTTTAGGTAAGTCATTGAACTTTTGACTGAGTTAATTTTAAGAAATACTTATGAAATTCTTGTCTCAGATGACTTTTCTTTGAGGAAGATATATTTTCTTTCACAGGTAAATTATGTCAGTTAATTTTTTCCATACAAAGTTCATTAATCTTGAGTAACTAAATGTCCTAGTTTTCAAGAAACAAATTGAAGTTAAAAATGAACTAACTTTTATGCTAAATTAACTCAAGATTATTCAAAAGTAAAATTTTGTTGTTTTATTTTACGAATTTATGCATATTTTACAGACTAATTTATAAAATAGTTAACTGCCCTTAATTCAAACCCTTCAAAACTATTATAGACCTTAACATACTCAATTGTATTTAAATTAAATTTAAGGGTTGGAATTTTAGCTTTTAAACCATTTTTTTTGTAGTTTCGCGTGAAAGACCTTGTGATCATTTGACGGAAATATAATATTTTCTTAGAAATCTCGAAAATTCCAAAATTTTCTCTCATACGCGCAATCAATTTATAGTTTTTGTCTTTAACCATTAACATTGCAAACGCAATGCTCTTCACTCAGAATTTCGCTAGAATGTTGGTTTTGTAATTTCA
This sequence comes from Eupeodes latifasciatus, assembly GCA_920104205.1. Taxonomy (NCBI): domain Eukaryota; kingdom Metazoa; phylum Arthropoda; class Insecta; order Diptera; family Syrphidae; genus Eupeodes; species Eupeodes latifasciatus. Next base: position 22,501,989 of record OV049924.1, on the reverse strand, counting down.
AGCACCTTATATTATTTTCACTATTTCATATAAATAAAAACTCTAATTCGTCTTCTATTACTTCATCAATCAAAACTGGAAGCAATTTTTAATTTAAAGTCAAACTAAATATCTACGGAGTGACAACATTTGCATTAATCTTGAGCCAGCTGCAAACAAGTGGCATTCCTTAACCTAAACAATACTACTGTGTTATCTGTACTTAAGGAAAGCATATCAGCTTATCTCTGAGCCTATTTTCAAACGAAGTATTGATTTCAGAGATTGTTTTCCTGCCGCACTTCACGAATGTGCAATATTTTAACCTACTCAATATATCTCACTTATTACGAAACAATTTAAATAATCTTTTCAAAAGATCCTAAGTTCTTGAGATAATATGATACAAAATAACGGTTGTATGTTCTTCTAGAGCATACAAAAACAAATTGTTGATATTTTTTATACTAAAAGAGGCCAGCAAGCAAAAATTTGACATTTTTGGTAAATTTTTTTTTTTGCCCAAAAAATTGTGTGGTTAGGTACTAGTTTTATTTCAAGTCTTAGGCAAATGAAAAACACCTTAGACGTGAATCAGCTTGAAGACTTAATTTCCAAGTACGGTCTAGGTCAGAAAAATAGACGGATGGAACCACCGGACCAACTTTTTTTCGACATCTCAACATTCGTTATGCCATAGTTCTTATAGTTCACATAAATCAAAAGTAAAAAGCTCTACTACTTCTACTACGTTATCCACTATAATTGTTGTACATTTTTAAGGTATTCTGAGCCAAATTCAAAATTCTATAAGATTCAAGAGCACAACAAAACTAGCAAAATTTTAACTATTAGGGCAAAAAAACTGATATTTCAAATGTTTTCATTATTTAAATTGCTCGTTTTAAACTTCAACCAAATCAGGACTAGGTTAGTCAAGTTATCCTTAGAAATTATCTAAATAGAAATTTTGTCAGTGAAAGTCTGTCAAAAATTCGTCAGAATCTAAGAAGAAAATATGAACAAACTTTTGCTACTGTCTCAAAAGGTCTTAAACATGGCATGGAAATAACGATTAAAATCTAAAAAAACTCCTTTAGTTCTTAATCATACCCTTTTAAACTCAATCTAAAAGACTACCAAATGTTTAAACTCTACCTTCTAGCAGACCTGTCTTCAATTTCTTTCAGCTTTTTCCGCTTCAAAAAAAAATCATTTATTTGATAAAAACTTAAACCATAATTTTATTTAAACACTTTAAGACAACAAAAAGAAGATTTTGAATCGATAAAAATATGCTTCAAGAGTTGTTAGCTCCATGAGAACCAGAACCTAAGAACCGTCTTCAATTTAAAACATCAAAACACAAAAATGTATCCCAAAACGTGTCTATTAGCAATTAAAGGTGTTATTTTTATATCCTCGTGTGACTAATCACAATAAAAAAAATTAATCATACTCAGTAAACATCAAAAGCTTCAAGATTCCTTTTTCATATTTATGTATATAGATCATAATTAGGACATTTATTTACAGACTGATGCCTTGAAATAAGCCACAAACAAAAATGGTAGAAGAAAAAAGAGATACCAATCTCATTGAAAACATTCAAAGTGATCCGAATTTCCACTCGAGATCTCTTCAAAATCTTTTTGTGTGTACTTCTCTCTATCACAGCATCTGTTTAAGATAACTTTGTTTCTCATTATTAAAATTTTAGATATATATTTTGTTGTTGTCAAGGACTATAAGAGAATCTAACACATTTCTCATTACACCTATTCCGCTTATTATACCTAATGCCACCGCCGCCGCCGCCGCCGCCGGAAAGCATCGATAAACAATTTTGGTATCCATTCCACTCATTTTCCACAGCACAAACACCCCCCCCCCACACACACACACCGCACTGCACCACACAGAACATATTATTATAAAAACAAGTATAACCTCATTTCCATGTCATATATAGTCTTCATCGTCATCGTCCTGTTTTTCTATGATGATGTAAAGAGTGTTAAAGTAAAAAGTTATCTAAAGGACAAATTATTTTCCCTTCGAAATCCTTCTTCACTCCCCCGCGTCTGCTGGATCCTGATGGTGTGTACCCCACAAAAACACAGAGTAAAATTAAAACTTCAAAGAAACTCATTAGACATGCTAAAAAGGACCAAAGAAAACAACAAAATACAAAAACAACAAAATAAAACGAAAAACAAAAAAAAATAGAAAAGTAAAAAATAAAAAATAAAATAAATGTATATCCTGAAAAATAATATTTAAATTAAGTCTGTCAAATAAAACACACCAAACCAATGGGTGGGTGCTAAGGATGAGGATGGGAATAAGGGGGTTTGGTTGAGAACTAAAAAAGATGGCGTAGGTGGCGGTTATGGAGGTGGGTGGTTGTTAGTTGGTTGAGTGGTGTGAGTCAAGGAAAAGAAAAACATTTCGCCATGCGTAAAATTTTCTCCACAAAAATAAGGACCAAAGTAATTATTGAAACGTTTTGCGAGAGAGCAACCAATTTTTGCGTTTTTCATCAGGTTTAGTCTCCAGGGTTTTGGGTGAGACTTGTGTTTTTTCCGTAGGTATAGATTCTGTTGCTAATGCTGTGATTTTTATTTTATTTTATTTTATTTTTGTATTTTAGTTAGAAACCATGGGAACTAGACACAGGGATCCTTTGAAGTATAAAAAGAAGAAGAGATGAATCTCGTGTTGGGATACTTGTGTTTTTTTTTTGAGAAATATATGTACCAACAATCGTACATATATACATATCTATTTATATTTGTTATGTACATAAATATAATTTCCTTGGTTGTTGACACTGTTTTTTGTGGTTGCATGGGTAACGACAAAAATGACGATGACGAGAAAAGACAAACTTTATGTAGTCAAGGATGTTCTACTTCTTCTATAGGACTTTGGTTAAGATTGACATAATTTTGTCTTTATGTTTCTTCTTTTTTTTTTGTTAAAGGACTTCTTCTACTAATGACTTGAATACCTTATAAAAGAAAAATAAAAACTTTTTGTCAATTATGTTGGTTATTTGAAGTATGTTTTGTTATTTTTGTGTTGTTTTTTGTTTTTTCCATCTTGTAACTTTGTAGACTTTTAAATGAAGCAGAAGTTTTTGGAAATTGTGTGTATGACATTAGGTTTTTAATTTACTTGATAAACTTAGATGTACTGTACATACATACATAATATATTTGTGGACTTAATAACAATATTAGGAAAAACCGTCGTATTTGTATCATTGCGCCAAAAAATTGTATCGTAGTGCTGAAAGCTATAGGCTAAGCTAGATATAAGGACAAAGATATTTTTTTATATTAAAAGGAAAAACTGCAAGAAAAAATTCCGGAATACTTCTCAGATTCTTAATAAATTTTGTACCCGGAAATTTTGCGGGAATAAATTTCCAAAAATATGTAATTTCTTAAGAATTTTTAAAGTTAGCACAATTGTTTTTTTTTTGAGATTTTTTTTTCGCAAATCGTTGTTTTTTTGACTCTTTAACTTACTTTAAAAAAACATAACTTTTTTAGTAGATTTTATGATAATCTTTTCATATTTTTAAAATACACTTCGTGTCACATGATAAGGATAAGCTTCTTGCGTTTCTTATTTGACTAAATTTTGTAAGCCCTTAGGTTTTTTTTAAAACCCAAATGTGGAATGAATGAGCTATGTATTAAGTTTATATTGCAGACAAACATTTTTGGATTAAGTTCATAAATACAATTTTTATGGCGGTTTTACCGAAGAAGGTCATACAAAATACCTGTTTTTTTTTGTGTCACATGAATAGGGACAAGATCTAAATTTACTTGTAAGACCCTTTAATCTAAAGAAAATAACAACCAATCTTATGGTTTAGACAAATACTGGTTTTATTTAATGGATTAAAATAATTTTTAGTACTGTGTGTGGTGTATGGGTCCATAGAGTTCTGCCAGATAATTGAACGAAATTTGGGCCCAGGCTTCAATAATCACTTCGGTTTTTTGGTATTGCTGACTCACTTCGTAGACTTTCCTTGAAAGCTATCCATGGGCCATGGTAATAGGTTCACATTTTGCCCCTTAATCCAAGCTTTTGTTGTTCGTGCGGTATGTATTGGTGCATTATCTTGTTGGAAAGTCAATCGCTTTCCAATAAATAATTCAGAAAACTGCGGAAAAGCTCGTTCAAGAATCGATTTTGAAGTGATTTCCTTCATTTTAGAGCTTTGAAAATCTAGCTCCATGGTCCCGTAATAGGTGGTTCCTCCCCATACCATTACACGCCGCCTTTGCTGTGCCGTTTTTCAAGACAGAATTCATACTTTCTTAAATCATTGAAATAGCAGCTATATCCATCAGTGCCGTCCGATTTTTCTCAAGGTCCTTTAGGTAGTGGTATACAACATTTGAACTTCTTCTAATTTTGGTGGCTATAAAACAGATGGTTTTGTCCGGTAAGCTTGGCCGCTTACCTCTACCCATACTTCTTGATTCTATCAAATTAGTACTCGTGCTAAGCTCGCATATCTAGTATCTATTTATCTGATTTAAAACACGCTAATATGTAAATTAAGATCTTGGCATGTATCATGTGACACAAAAAACAGGTATTTTTTGTGACTTCTTCGGAAAAACCGCCAAAAAACTTGTTTTTATTAAATTAATTCAAATATTTTTGCTTGCACTATAAAATTAATACATACCTTATTCATTTCACATTTGTGTTTTTTCTAAAAAATTAAAGGGTTTGAGAAATATCGGCAAATAAAAAACGAAAAAAGCTTGTCCCTATCCATGTGACACGAAGTGTATATTTGTGTGCTTAGTAGCAATATTAGAAATACTAATGATATTATTTCCCTTGAGCCAAAAATTATAGCGTAGTGCTGAAAACATCTTAGCTAGATTTAAGGACGAAAGACAAAGTTCTGGAGGACTTCTCAGATTTTTATAAAATTTTGTACCTACCTGGAATTTTGCGACCACCATTTTTCAAAAATATGCAAAATTTTTGGAATTTCTTAAAATTAGTAAAATTTGATTTGTTGAGACTATTTTTATTGGAAAATTGTTTTGGAATCATTTTTTTAGTCGAAGAAGATATCAAATTTATGATTTTTTTTATAATTTTTAAAATACATTTTTCATATAAATTTAAGATCCTAGACTTCTAATCCAAAATGTCCCTGATAAACCAAAATTTTGACGACGGTTTTTAATTAATAAATTTTTGACTTCTCGTTTCGCTAGACTAAACAAATGTTTTTCAAAAATCATAATGTATAAAATTCAGCTAGTGTCTTAATTAAGTAAATGCTATTTATATAATATATTCATATTTTTTTAGAAAATTTAAAGTAACAAATGTGTATAACTTAGTTACCCCCATTTTGAAATACCCAAATAATCTTCATTCCAAAAATCAAAATCAAAACAACCAACCCCATTGACATTCAATTCAAACGTTTTTATCAACAAAGTGCAATTGACACATAAAATACAAAAATTAAAAATACAAAAATTTGATGTTGTTTACTATGGTGCTGTTGTCGATGTTGTTTGTGTAAAAAGTACAATTTTTTTCAAAAACCAAAATATATATTTATTGTTCTAGATGCAAAAAATTAAACCAAATTTAACAAAAAATTTAAAATTTAAATTGGCGTTGACAAATAAAAAACTGGATTCAAAAATTGGCAAAGTGATAAAATGAAAAAAATAGAAAAAATTGTATATTATTCTAAAATTTAGAATTCTATACAAAAACAAGAAAACATAAACTAAATATATATTTCGAATTTTTTTGTTCGGATTGTTATTACTGTTATTTACTATTTATGTAATATTATTCAATATTTTGTGAAAATTTACAAAAAAAAAAAAAATATTAATAACAATTAAAACGCATAGTTCTTTATATAAATGTCTTTTTTTTAAAACAATTTTTGTTGTTTTTATATAAAAATTTTTTCACAAATAAAAACAAAATAATATACCTACTACATTATTTAAATATAAAAATAAATAAATCCTTTTTTATATAAATAAAAAATAACAATCCATTACAGAAATTCAATTAACCATGAGGTCGTTGATGATGAAGTATCGCCATCTCGAGACTTCCATGGAGATCTGAGTGAATGGAATGGAACAAAAGTATTTACCATCAATTATAAAGAAAAATTAAAATAAATATAAATAATTTAAAAAACAAAACACTCAAATATATACATACATATAACGGTATTATGTATATGTAACAAGCAAACCAAAGAAATTACTAAAAATAAAGCTAAAAATTCCAAGTCAAACGTCCATCAAAAAATCGATAGAGTACCATAGTATCCAGCGTTTAGAAAGAAAACTAACTAACTAACAAACAAAATATAAAAATTATTAAATTCATAAACAAAAACAAAACCAAAAAGTTCAACAAACTCTGTAACTGTAACCGAAAAAAAAAATAAACCAAGAATAATTCGTTTTGGGTTTTTATTTCAAAATACCAACAACAACTTCAAATACATCTGCAACAACAAAATCTACAAGGAGCAATTAAGAAGGATTCAAGGATTCATTAGAAGAAAAGGAGAGATTATACCGTTTAAACTACCAGGAGATTTACATCAATCTGATTGACTCAAAGCAAGAAACAAACAAACTCAAATCAAAAAGAACAAACAGCAAGACAAATTCAATAAAGGATATACTCGTACACCAAATTCACTTGAAGGATCAGGGCAAAGAAAAACACTAATTCTCCTCAAATAGATTTATATACCCATACCAAAAAAGAACAACCAACAAAAATGCACACTTATTAGCAAAAGGACATAAAGCCATTTGTAATTAATTATTGTTTCTTTGATGCTTAGTTCTGTATCCAGTTTGTGCCTGACGTAAGATGAGCTAAATTTTAATTATAAATACATAAAAATACAAACTGCTAGAAAAATTAAATTATAAACTATTTATGTAGACAAAATAAAAGTATATATACACACACATGCATATAATGTAGATACATTAACTCAATTGGAGATAGAAAAATATCAAAATTATAGTATTAATTTTATACAAAAATTAATTAAAAAATAAAAAAAGTTCCTCAACAGCGTGTATATGGGCTGGTTATAAGATCAAACCCACTTCGACCAATTACACAACCAATTTAAGAAAAGAACAAAAACAAAGATACACAAATACAATGGCAACACTGCCTGAGGGAAATTAACTTGAAAATAATTTAAAAAAAATCAACAAATCGGATTCATTTTTAAATATATGTAAATATTTAAAATACAGGGAGAAACACATCATTAAAATATCCTTAGACATTTTTCCTTCTTCTACGTTTACGTTTTACCTTCACAAATCACAAATTTTACCGAAAAACATTAAGATCCCAAAATCAAAATCTCTGAAAAATAACACAAGGAGCGCGGTATCAAAAGTTTCTAAGTAAGAATTTAAAATTAAACAAAAATCAAAAAACATTGTAGTTGAAAATGTTTTGTGGAATTTTTTTTGTATGGTTGTTTCAATAAAAGTTTCAAAAAAATATAATCCAGGGTTTTCATGTGATATCTTCAAATTCAATTGGAAACATTATAATCAAAATTATCATAACATCTTTATTGAAAAGAATTATAGAGAAAAAGGATATATCACATCCCTGGAATTGAACTGTGATGTAGTGTGGTTCAAAACTCCATCAGTGTCTTCTTGTTGTGAAAAATGTCATTTTCAAATTTGTGTTTCTTTTAATGGAGTTTCAAAAAATTATTAATTTTTTCTTTTGGGTGGAATGTTTGTTTTTGTTTCTGTTTTATTTTTTGGAAAATTACTAAATTAAAATTTAAGAGAAATTAAATTTGAAGTTTTTGTACAAAAGAAATATTTTATTTTATTTTTCAAATTGGAATGTTAGATGTGATAAATGTTGTGATGGTTTTATAATTTTTTGTTTTTCTTACACAAATTCAAATATATATTTTTTAAGTGTTTAAATGTAAAATATGTTTTTTAATGACTTTTCTTAAAAACAGTATTGGAATATTTTTTGGTGTTTTTGTGTTTTTTAAATGTTTTTCTTCTAAATAAATATTAATTTTATGAATTTAACCAAAACATTCATGTAAAAATTAAAAACAATTTGTAAGTATTGTTATTTTTCAAATAAAGTGATACAAACAACAAATAAAAGCAGCTGAAATATTACCAATCTTCAGTATTTAAAAAAATTAAATTATTATACATCATGTTATGGAAATTTAAAAAAAATATCAAAATTGTTTTTTTTTATGTAATCACGATATTTTTCAGGGAAGGCTTATTATGTTCTTAAAAGTATACTTACTTACTTGAGGTACAGTCCTGTGTAAACTAGGGCTTCTAGATGTCGCTATTTGCCACTCATGTGCGCCACCTAGTCCGTGATCTTCCTCTACTGCGCTGTCCTGTGGGTGTGGATTCGAAGACTTTCTGGGCCAGAGCATTCGTTTCCATGTGCTCTACGTGACCAAGCCATCTTAGTCGTTGGATTATAATCCTTCTGACTAAGCTTCACAGCCCATACAGCTCGTCGTTCCATCATCTCCTCCACTCACCTTCTATGCATACGTGACCGTAGATCACGCGAAGAACTTTTCTCTCAAAACGATACAAGGTGCTTTCATCCGCTTTTGTCAGAGTCCATACTTTGTTCCGTATAGCAGGACGGGGATGATGAGGGTCTTATATAGGGACACTTTGGTCGCTTAAGAGAGGGCTTTATCAGCCAGTTGCTTTCTTAGCCCAAAGAAACAACAGTTAGAAAAACTAATTCTTCGTTTAATCTCATCGCTGGTGTTGTTTTATGTGTTCATAGCGAAGTCTAGGTACACAAAGTCCTTAACTACCTCAAAGTAACGTCTGTCGATGGTTACGTTTTGACCGACGCTTGGTCCTTTCTTGATGACAGCATGTACTTTGTTTTGCCTCGTTAAACGTTAAACCCAATATTGCAACCTCTTCTTCAATGCTCGCAAAAGCCCGTTTAACATCACACTGAGTTCTTTCGATTGTGTCAATGCCTCTAGTGTTGACGTGGGAACTCTGTACTATTCTTTAAAGAACGATGTTAAAGAACTCACATGACAGCGCATCACCTTTTTTTAAACCTTTTTTGACATCAAAAGGGTCTATTTAGTTGTTTCTAACCTTTATGGAGAAGCGCGAATTCTCCATAGTCATCCTGCACAAACGGAAGAGTTTCACAGGAATATCAAAACTAGACAGGACTCTGTACAGTTTGTCATATGCGGCCTTGAATTTGATGAAGAGATGGTCAGTATCAATTTGATGTTCTTGGGTTTTTCCAGGATCTGGTGTAATGTGGACATTTGATTGACTGTAGATTTTTCTGTTCTAAAACCACACTGATAAGGACCTATCAAGTTGTTGACGATGGGCTTTTGACATTCACATATTATGGCAATGAATATTTTGTAAGTGATGTTCTCAAAAGTATACAGTCATTAAATTACACACACGTCTTTAAGATATCTCAACAAACCTTACATGAGGTGACAATTCTAGGGAACTCATACGAATTTAACGCATCAAAACCTTTAGAAAACTAACATTTCGTTCTGATCGATATTTGTTTTACTGTAATTGAACTCTTTTTATCAGAAAAATTATAATTGATTCTTTAAATTTGGTTTTCAGGACAAAAATTTAAGGATTAAATTCTCAAAAAACTCAAAGCTTGAAAAAAAATCGATTGACTTGAAATCGAATTCAAAGATAGCCATGCAGAATTAAATACGTATTTTTCAAATATGTATAAGCTCAGCTTTTAAAATATTTTCCAAAAGATACAATTTTGTTTGTTTCGAAACCACGGCAGTTTTCGAATGATACTCTGAATTTTTTAGTCAAAGTCACGAGCATAATACAATTTTAAATAATTAATTTTTCACTGACTAAGCTAAATTTTACAAATTGCCAATAAGAGGTTTCATTTTGATTTGAAAAAAAAGAGTATTTTTTTAATATTATATTAATGAATATTCATTTTTTTTTTAGCAAAAAAAATTCCATTAACCATTGAAAGTAAAAATTGTCAAATAACAGCCACGTATTTGGTTGTAATAAGATATCATTTTCATAAAATTTGTCCTTATAAATTCGCACATTTGTGGCTGGATCGAATCGATAACTGCACAATTTTTGTAAGACCCTTAAATCGATTGCTATAGATCTAATCTTTAACATGAAAATAAAGAGGTGTTAAATGACAAGATTTTGATATCGTACAATTGTGATTCTTCGAGAATTAACACGGTTATAAGGCTTTTGTATACAATTTCTATGAAAGCACAATTTTTCTTGAGATTTGTAGTAAGTTCAATGCACTGTTGTAGTGTCTATTAATGCATTCTTAGTAATGGCTTATTTTTAAATTGTCAAATGTCAAGAGATAACAGCTGCTAAAAAGCGGGATATTCAAAATGAAACCTCTTTTTAGAAATATCTATTTGTCCGTAATCCATTTAACCATTTCAATAACTTGGTTTTGAAAAAAATATTGATATTTGATAGAGTTCACAGCTAAATGTAATAATTTATTCACATATAATATTTCTTTTACCCCATTGTACCCTACAAAAAAAAACAATTTTAAACACTTTATATTTAATCCATCCTCTAATAAAAACTCTTTCAAACACAACTTGAATGTTTTTTGTTTGGTGATATTTCAAACCTAACGTTCATTCCAGACTGTAACTTATGTATGTCCCTAAAGTAACCTATAAGAAAAACTTAGTTTTGAAAATGTTCTTTTTACAACATGCTCTCAAGTCATCCATTTTTATAACCAAATGCTTCTTTTGTTCAAGTTTCTGTTTTTACCCCATGTTACTTTATAAAAAGTCAAATAAAGTTGAAGTAATCTCACAGTTTTAGTATATCTTATATTACCCCCAAACAAACCTAAGAAACAGACTAAGGTTTTCAATTTATTAAAGATACATTAATGATGCTCTTAATTTAAATGCTATCCAATGTTTCCCTAATTTAAGCATCATTCTTAGAAACACAAAAACATACAAAAAAATAATGATAAGTAAATACATATTCCATTTTCGTCCTTCTAATTTTTCCATTTTCTTTGAAATGTTTTGTCAACATTTTAAATAATTATATATATATGTATGTTTTATTTATTTACATACATTTTCTTTCCGTTAGATAAAAAGACATTAGAAAACCTTTTAAGATTCCCTTTTCTTTTTGTTCTTGTTGTATGTTGTCTCAAGGCAACCAACCATATGAGCATATAAAAAGAAAGCATAGAAAAGAAAAACCATAGAATACCAACAACAAAATTCGTCCTTTTCAATAAATACTATGTCGCTCACCTAAAGGTGACATATGATGGATGATATGTTTGCATTTCTAAAAATAATTCCGATTCCTTTTAATGGATTAAATTGAACAAAACCGATATACTCGTAGACACAAACACAAATTTTCGTATGTTTTTAATATAATATGTATTGTATATGTATCTATGTGTTTATATGGTATATTTACCACGCATTCATTCGAGAAATAGATATTCAACCAACCTTATCCAAAAATCCTACGACCTCCCCCTCCCCCACACTAATTCTAGTAAACTCACTTCTTTTGAAAATATGTACATATACATATATACGTTCAGATACACTCCTCTGCTCAACTCTATACTGTTCTAGGATCTTATAGTCATGTATACATTTGCCATATTTAATGGATAAGTAGTAGTATTGGAATCAATTTAGCGTAATGTTTGGGTACACAAGCACAAACACATATACATATACATTTATGTATGTATGTAGAATGAGAAAATAGTCTTTTTTTCAGTTGACGTAGCTATTGATTGATTAATCTGATAAACGATAATGTTTTCTTAACAACACACTCTTCGGTCATAAGATGGCATATCGAACAACAACCAACAACGAACAATAGAAGCGATACAGAGTTGAAGCTATCAAATGATTCAATTGGTCTTGAAAACTTACTTTTTTTCGTTCTTTTCTTTTAAAGTTAAAGTTTCGATGTTTGGAGGATTCAAGAGCTTCCAATTTAAGTGCGAAGATTGTTCCAAGTGAAATTTTAAAGTTCAAAAGTTTTTGAAACAGTTTCAAATTAAGAAAGTGTCCTTGATTCAAAACAAATACATTTTTAGCTTCCCATAGGAAGTTATTGTAATGGGTCCGATTTGTCGAATTGAAAATTTTGACATTTCTCGACGTTTCAAGGTCCCTAGAGTCAAAATAAAAGATTTTTAGAAAGATGTCTGTGCGTTCGTGTGAACGTTCGTTCGTACACACGTACGCTCGCGACATTTTGTTCGTCGTCCATAGCTCAAGAACCAGAAGAGATATCGACTTCAAATAAATTTTGTTACACAGATAATAAGGCAGAAAGATGCAGAAAGGGCTCTCACGATAATTGCGTGGGTGGTTTTTTTACCATAGCAGTTTAAAAAAAAAGGTGAATATTTTGGTTAACCCTAAATATCTCATGAATCAATGAAGCTAGAGACTTGAATTAAATTTTATATTATATATTATACCGTGATACAAAACAAGTATATTTTTGGAAAAAACACCACTTAACGGTTTTTTTTATAAATCAAAAAAACTGAAAAAAAAAATTGCCACCTAGAAAATTTTACGACCAAAATATGATTTCATCTCCAAAACAATTTTGTGCAACGAAGAATAATGTTTTTGATATCTGACAAAAACCTAAAAAAACATTACTCAAAGTTGGTAAAAACTGAATTTCGACTCAAATATCTTTTTAAAAACTTAAGATTAAGGCTTCAAACTTATTTTATCTTATAAGAAATATTGTTTTCAATATTCTGAAAAATGTTGAGAAAAATCGAATTGAAGGTTTTTTTACAAAGAATAAAAAACCTAAAAAATTAATAAAAGTTGGTAAAACTTGATTTTCGACTCAAATATCTTTTCAAAACTTTGAGAAATTGGGTTTAAACTACTTTTATCTTTTAAAAAATATTGTTATTAACATTTAGTAAAATTTTGAGAAAAATCAAAGTGACAGTTTTTTTTTACAAAAAATAAAAACCTACAAAAAACAATACCAAAACTTGGTAAAAATTTACTTTCGAATCAAAAAGCTTTTCAAAAATTAAAAATATTGTCTTTAAACTTTTTTTATTTCATAGAAAATATTGTTTTCGATATTAGTAGTTTTTTTATAAAAATCCAACAGTCCGTTTTTTCATAAAAAAATAAAATCTACAAGAAATAGTACGCAAATTTGGTAAGAATTGATGTTCGGTTCTTCATATCTCTCAAATTTATTTTATTCATACAATTTGTAAAAATTTAAGAAATGCTAATAAAATTGGTAAAAATTTGTTTTCGACTAAAACAAAATTAGATTTTCAAACTAAACTATTTCTTTATATGAAAAATATTGTTGGTAATTTTATAATTTTTAAGAATAATTCAACTGACAATTTTCTTAACCCAACACGAAAACCTACAAACTTTAAGCAAGACAAATCGACAGACGGGAAGTCATCAGTGTGGGTCGCATCCCAGCCTCTTTTTAAAATTAGTGCAAGCATCTATTTTTACATTTTATGAACTTCCTTTAATGATTTTCTGGTTAAAGTAATGGTTTTTCAATATTTAACTATTTTCACGTGAATTAATAATTATACATTTTATTTTAAAATTATCTTATCATTTAAAAACTGGAGAAACTTGCAAATTGCCCCCAATACTTTTTGGTATCGGGGGATTTTATTGTGAATTGGATTTGTATTCAAGCGAAACTAATTTTAAGAACATAATGGTTCAGATTTCCAAAATTGCCAACACGGTATTAATTCTTGAGCGATATTGAAAAAAAGGCAAACAAAAATCTTGATTACGAAACTCACAATTAATTATATCTAAACTCTTTTTATTTAACAAAAAATATTTGACCACCTTTCCATAAATTATGAGTCTTAAATGAGCACAAATTTCGAGAGATCAGTCTTAAAAGTGTTTCAAATTCGTAAAATAAATTTCTGTTTTTTTCACGTGAAATTTATTTTCATTTGGAATCCTTTTTCATTCACATTTTGATGAGAGTTATTATTGTAGGCAATTTTGTGTAACAAGAAAACATTATTGTTTGGATTTTCAAAAGGCATTTTAATTGAATCTTTAATAAAGATTCTTTCCAAATTTTCAATAAAATTTATACTTTTCTCAGTGAAAAAGTCGAATTTGAATTTCATTAATATTTTCCATGAACTTATAGGCATTCAACCATCTTATTCTTTTCCTACCTATTTTGATTTAAAATTTTATGAGATTCGGTGAAACAATATTGAAGTTTTTATAGTTTAAAGTTCTATAGCAACAAATATCTATTTTTTCGCGTGAAATTTATTTTTTATTCTAAAGTATTCGGTTTTGAAAACTTTGAATTTGATTTGTGAATGTACCCATATATACTTATATTGTTAAATTATATTGTTAATTTACATAGTAAGTAATTATAAAAATTTCCTACCGAAATGCGGAGTTGATGACCGAAGCTTCAATACCGTTAACACTAGTAGAAAGTCAAAAACAAGTTCACTGCAATAGTGTGAGTCTACACATTCGTTGTGTGATGTTGAGGTGCCAGTGGGACAACGTATTGATTGAAGTGTCAGAAATGTCACTGCCGTTCAGTCGACCGTAGCAAATGATCCAAAACAGTTAATTCCACTACTCACACCACATTATCCTTCATTTTGAGGATCTTGATTTACATTCACACAAGATCAAGCTGACTCAAGAATAGAAGCCGATGTACCATTTGAAGTTACGTACATTCTCTGATTGCCAAGTTGTCAAGGTCTTATTTTAAAAGTTTGATTAGAATTGTTGTGATTTTTCATCTATCTGACTAAATTAAATGAAAAGTTTTGAAGATTATTTTAATAAAAATCTTGTATATTTTAAAACCAAAAGACACCTTTAAGGTTCATACCTATATATAAATATATTCCTTAATCAAACTTTTAGAGTTAATTTTTCGTTCGTCTTTCACTCAGCTTTCTGAAAAATTATATTTGAGAAACTGGTAAAATTCATAAGAACTATTTTCATAAGCCCTAAATTTAAAAAAAGCAACGATTCATGTAATTCTTTAAAAATAAAAAAAAAAAAAAACACCTTAAAACCAAAAACCCTAAGGCTTAAACGTGCACCTGATAAAAGTTTGATGCCTTTCAAACAATAAGTAGGGTATGTAGTTACAAAATGCAAAACGATATAACCTCTCTTCTTTCTGTAAATGTAAAGTCATTTGCATTTTCTTAACAACCCCCCCCCCTGCAACCTCTCATATTCCTATTTTAAAATTCAATTCTCATTGGAGTAAGAAATCTTTCAATATTAATTAATATTCAAAAGTCAAAAGTTTTTAGCCGCCGCTGCGGACGACGAAAACGACAACGACTACAAAAACGACAACGACGTCAACGACGACGATAAGATTATTTTTCGAATATATATTTTTGACAGTAATTAACCGACAGTAAAATAAGCAAAGCACATCAAGCAACAACCTTTATAAACGATGACTTCCGCCATTTCTACTTCAACTGCGCTGCTTCTTCTGCTGCTGGCTGATTCTTTAACTTTCACAATTTCACATCATAGAATCAGTCCACATTTAATGCGTGTCTTAAACATTATTTCTATATACGCTATACCTTCAAAAACTACCAAAACCCAAAAACTCAGTCATACTTCAAGTTAAAATAGATTAACCACCCTCCATTAGAGCCGCAAGACCGCAAAATAAATTATCATTTTAACAGAGCTTCAGAGAAATACTTTTATGCTTAAGGTATAGGGAGAGGTATAGGGGACTAAGATATATGGGATGGATGGTATTGTTATATAATATGGTGTATCCTTAAGATATAAATGTATCTTTCTATGCATTGAAAGTTTAGCTTCTATTTCACAGACAAATCTGAACTTTACCCTCTAGACAGTAAATTGCTTACTTTTATTCCAAAAATAATATTATAAAATATATATTGTATACCCTTGCCTTCTTTGGTTCTGGTCCTGATCCTGCCATGTGCGCTATTGTATCCTGTATCCCGCCCTATTTCTTAACCGTGTATAAAATTTGTATACGAAGACGACGAGTAACGATGGCGTACACCATTTAAAAGGACCCATAGGTATTGCAAATAATTTTCAAGTTTTACCTAAACTTCTCTTCTGACTTTATATAACTTCTTCTCGGTTTCTTGTTCCATTTTTGGACAAGAGTATCAACAAAAATATGTACAGCAGTAAAAGTCTATATCCTGTTATCAAGGATTATAGAGAAACGTTGCTATACGTGTATACACCGCACTCTCAGTTTCTTGAGTAAGCTAAGCAATGTCTCTAAAGTCTCAGACTCGTAGTCGAAGGAAAAAACAACGAAGCAGCGCAAAAATGTTTATGAATCCCTGGAGGGATGTTGTTGAAATGAAATTTGATTAGCAGGCTTTATATAAGAGGCATACTAATCCATCTTAACCATTTTTTGGTAACCATGGTTTGGCATTCACAATGGTATGGGGTACCGATTATTCAGCTTTCTTCTTCTGTATGTTGCGTATACCCACCTATCTACCCACTTAGCTTCCTCCCTTGCTATTGCTTGCTCTAAGGATCAGAAATTATTATTTGGGCATTTGGGTTCGTAGTTTTTCTTGTTTGTTCTTTTGGAATTAAGGGCAGTATGGTCCCGTGGTGGTGGTAATTCATCATTTCACTTAAGTTAAAATAAAAAAAAAAAGAAAACAAAACTTTTTGTTTCGTTTCATTTTTTTGTTTCTTCTATACTTTCTACTTTTGGAAAATACACACCTTCTGCGTGCTTGAGAGAAGAAAAGAAACTTGGGAAAAAGTATCCTTGAGGTATATCTTTCATAAAACTAAGGGGGACTGAGAATTAGAGTGCTGAAATTGGGGAGGGGGTGCGTAGCGTATATCATGGCGTTGTGAATTTAATTGAATGCAAGCAGTTTTTCTTGTTAGCCACTATGGCATTTTAATGGATGACTGAAGTCCTTGAATGTCTGACTTCTTCTTAATTTTGTTTCTTGTTTTTCTTTTTTCTTGTTTCGGTTTGTTTTGTTTATTCCCTTAGGCTGTCTTTCTTATACCTTATCAAAAAAGAAATAATTAAAAATTTCAAAATTTACGTATTATGTCCCTTTCATAATTTTTATTTTAGTGGTGTGTCAATCAAGATATATTTTGTAGGAAGTTTTAGGCAAGGACCAACTTTACGATCTAATTCTTAATTTCCACCAAATTTTAAAAATTCATAAATACAAACACAAAATTTAAAATGTCTTTTATTTCCTTAGAAAAATTATTTTTAGAAACTGAATAATTAGTTTTGATGAACAAAATTTAACATACATAATTGCGATTAGAATCATGACAATTGCCTCGGACGTTATTCCCACATTTAAAAATATTTTTATAAAAATTATAATATTTTATACATTTTCTAAAAATGAAAAATTTAAGGTCAAATTGTTGAAATTATGTTATATTTTTGTAATGCAAATAATGTTAGCACAAAACCAGCTAAAGTACATTCAAAAGTTCTGTGTAAGTAAGTAACTAAATTTTATAATTTGAATCGAAGCTTTCGTTAAACTGAGTATTGTGTTTAAAATCCCCCAAAATTTAACCTGTGTGTTTTTGTTTTTTGTTTTTTAAGCCGAATCTAAACGGTAATTTGAGAAAGCACTTTACATGACAAGAATTACTCTTGGAGAATTTGTCGATTTCTCGCAAGAGGCAGTACCCGTGAAAAAAAAAACTTTAGATGGCATAGGCAGGGATCGAACCCAAGACCTCTGGCATGACAGTCTTTGGCACTTACCATTATGCCACGGATTCTACCTTTTTTTTATTATGATAATATTGTTATTATTGAATTATGTATGAAATAAAATATCGGGCAAATGACCATCGCGACTTCGGCGGCACACTTCCCTCTAATGGTCCAAATTTTTGATGACGCTGAGGCATAATTGACGTAGCTGGCTTATTAACGTACAATTTTTCTTTCAAATTACCCCCAAGGAAAGAAGTCCAACGGTGTTAAATCTTTTGTTTAATCCTTTCGAAACAACTTATCGTCTAAATCCATAACTTTCAATTCCCTATCCTTATTATCTCACGATAACTACCTAACCGGACTCAAGCAGTCACTCTTTGTGGACTTATTGGTTTTTCGGCAATCTGGCAATTCTGCTTATTTGACGAATTAACTGAGGCAAAAATGTGTCCAATCACTGAAGGTGATATTTTTTTCGAAAATTGTAACTGTTGTTATTTCTTGCCACAATTATGACCATTGACGACGTATGAAAGACGCTGCAGTTCTTGAGTCAATTGCCCCTGTTCAGCGTTTAAATGGAAGTCTTTATGCATAATTTTCATCAAAAATGTGCGTGAGAGGTTGATTTTTTGGGCACGACGACAAGTTGAGGTGGACGGCTCTATAGCCACACTATTGCGAACAGCAGCGATATTTTCTGTAGCACGAGTTATACGAGCATACACTGGTGTTCTTCATCTTCATCTCCTATATACTCGGTTTGCTCAAATTTCTGTTTTTCCGATTGTACACGCATTTCTACGATTTTTTGAAAATTCTTAA
Organism: Eupeodes latifasciatus; assembly: GCA_920104205.1. NCBI lineage: Eukaryota > Metazoa > Arthropoda > Insecta > Diptera > Syrphidae > Eupeodes > Eupeodes latifasciatus. The sequence goes on along the minus strand of OV049924.1, from coordinate 22,483,237 downwards.
AAGTATTATACTAGATTTCAAAAATGAATTTTGAGTTCCATTAAACAATATATCAAAAGAAATTTATTTTATTTCAAAATGTTAAAAATTTACAACGAGAATCGTGTTGGGTTAAGAAAGTTGTCAGTTGAATTGTTCTTAAAAATTTAAAAATTACCAACAATATTTTCATATAAAGAAATAGTTTAGTTTGAAAATCTAGTTTTGTTAAATAGATTTTTAGTCGAAAATAAATTTTCAATAATTTTAGTAGAATTTCTTAAATTTTTACAAATTGGATGAATGAAATTAATTTGAGCGATATCAAGAACCGATCATCAATTTTTACCAAATTTGCGTAGAATTTTTTTTTTATGAAAAAAACAGGCTGTTGAATTTTTATAAAAAAATTACTTAAAAACAATATTTTCTATGAAATAAAAAAAATGTTGAAGACAATATTTTTAATTTTTGAAAAGCTTTTTGGTTCAAAAGTTTTAGTATTGTTTTTTTTAGGTTTTCATTTTTTGTAAAAAAAAAAAACTGTCAACTAGATTTTTCTCAAAATTTTATTTAATGTTGAAAACAATATTTTTTAAAAGATAAAAGTAGTTTTAAGCCAATATCTTAAAGTTCTGAAAAGATATTTAAGTCCAAAATCAATTTTTACCAACTTTTATTAATTTTTTTTGTAGGTTTTTATTGTTTGTAAAAAAACTGTCAACTCGATTTTTCTAAAAGTGTTTAGAATGTTGAAAACAATATTTCTTATAAGTGAAAATTAGTTGCAAGCCATAATCTCAAATTTTTGAAAAGATATGTCGAAATTCAATTTTTACCAACTTTTGTTAAATTTTCTTTAAAGTTTTTAATTTTTGTAAAAAAAAAAACTGTCAATTCGATTTTTCTCCAAATTTTACTGAATGTTGACAACAATAGTTTTTAAAAGATAAAATTAGTTTAAAGCCAATATCTCAATGTTTTGAAAAGATATTTGAGTCGAAAATCAATTTTTACCAACTTTTATTAATTTTTTTGTTTAGGTTTTTATTTTTTGTAAAAAAAACTGTCAACTTGATTTTTCTCAAAATTTTTCCAAATTTTGAAAACAAGATTTTTTAAAAGATAAAAGTAGTTGAAAGCCATAATCTCAAATTTTTGAAAAGATATTTGAGTCGAAATTCAATTTTTACCAACTTTAAGTATTGTTTTTTTAGGTTTTTATTTTTTATAAAAAAAAAACTGTCAATTCGATTTTTCTTAAAATCTTACTAGATGTCAAAAACATTATTTTTCGTTGCACAAAATTGTTTTGGAGATAAAATCATTTTGTATTCGTAAAATTTTCGAGGTGACAATTTTTTTTCAGTTTTTTTTGATTTATAAAAAAAACGTTAATTGGATTTTTTTCCAAAAATATATTTGTTTGGTATCACGTAAAAATACATAATATACAATTTAATTCAAGTCTTAAGCGTCATTGGTTCATGAGATATTTAGGTTTAACGAAAATGTTCACCTTTTTATAAACTGCTATGGTAAAAAAAAAAAAAAAACTCACGCAATTTTCTTGAGAACCCTTTCCGCATCTTTCTGCCTTATTATCTGTATAACAAAATTTATTTATATTCTTCTGGTTCTTGAGCTATGGACTACGAAAAAAACGTCGCGAACGTACAGACATACGAACGTACGTACACACGCACGCACAGACATCTTTCTAAAAATCTTTTATTTCGACTCTAGGGACCTTGAAACGTCGAGAAATGTCAAAATTTTTAATTTGACAAATCGGACACATTACAATAACTTCCTATGGGAAGTTTAAAAGCTCTGAATTTCCAATGGAGTCACTTCCTTAAGTCTCATATTATATGCATTGCATATTTAATGGTTCTTCCCGACTTTTGTTCACTATAAATTCCCCTTTTTCCAGTGATAATGAAATTCCAGATACAGTATCCATAGTTATAATATTTATCTAGGAAATGCGTACCATATTCCCTTTTATAACCCTTGTGGTAAATCGTTCGTCGTATAGAACGAAAAAAAAAAACAAAACAAATCAAAATAAAATCCACTCAGCCGTCACATTGTCTTGTTCCTATGTTCATGACAGTGATACTTCTTTATGCTCGTGACCAGATTCTCTATTAGTCCTTACTATCAACAACTTTCTCACTCTTCCCTAATCTCTATCTCTTTCTATAGACTTATATTTAAGTTAAAATAGATATTTAAGGCCTTGACATTAGATTCAAAGAAAGCAGAAGCATCCCGAGTTATACTTTATTCGTTATAGGACAAAAATGTCAAAGCATGTTATGAATTTAAAGCAATCACTATACCATACCACCCTGTCAATGTGACTTCCACCAACTACAAAACCCCACCCCCCCTCACCCCATCAGCCCCTTTTCTGATGTGTTTTTGACATCGAAAATGCGTAATAAAGTCACTTTATCTCTTGTATCAGTTTTTCGTGAATCAAATTCGAAATTCATATAAATCTGCTTTTGGTGCCTGCGTTTCACCAATTTAGTTGTTGGTGTTGTTTTTTTTTTGTTTGTTTTGAGCTTTGCCTATAATTACTTTTGTCGATTTTTTTTGGGTTTTGTTTGAGAGAGAGAAATTAATTTCGTCTTCTTCTGTTAGGCAATTAAATTGAAGAAGAGCCTGTCGGCAATGTTTCTTTGACGTTAGATGTAGATGTAGACGATTTGAAAAAGGACTCAACGATTTTATTCCTTCGCTCGTAGTCGTCATCGCCATCGTCGTCGTCGTCAAGGATTAGATATTTTTTATTTGATTTTTTGTTTTTGTTCTTTTCTCCTTATTTTGATTCAATATAATTTAAGGACATTGTATCCTTAGAGTATAGTGTAATATAATGGAAATCACTCTTAGGGTGTTTTTCGTTTTTGTTGTTGTTTTCTTTCACTTCAAGGACTTTATAGTGCACTTGTTGTAAATTCACATTTTACTGCTCGAACAGAAGTGAATCATATTGTTTTGTGATGTTATTGAGTTGGCCGCAGTCACCACCACAAAAACATGAAAGTGTAGAAATTGCACAATAAACCTAATCTAATGTAGATGACGATGACGTTGACGTTGACGGTAGCGTTAGCGTTGATGTTGGCGGTGTATCTCGTTTAATATGAGTCTCGCTATAAAATTATATTATAAAACCATATAATTCCATTCACCTGCTCGCGTTAGCAGGAGTTGTAGGTTTGTGAGTACTTTTATACCATATGAATGTCGAAAGTCCTGCCGAGAGAAAAATAAAAGTCGTTGAAAATTTTATTTAGTATATGCGAAATTGTCGGTTTCAGGTTTAATGCTTGTGATTGTGCTTTTTCTATATTATTTTGCGCAAATAGGTCGTTTGAGGATTTATTTGGTGGTATTTTGGTTGTACCTGCCTTTAAAAAGTTGTAACCATAGCACATTAAATATTTTTTTGTAGCTATTCATATTTTTTTTTCGTTTTTGAGTCCTAACTTAACATAAAGGTGGGATGCATTAAAAATACACTACGGCCAGGGTGTTTTTACCTATACCGAACTTGATGTAATAAACATTAAATTTAAGAGAATATAATTTAGCTTTTTCTTTGTTGGTAGAATAAAAAAAGGTAAAATGCACAATCACAATGGTATCAGTATATCTCAGAGATATGGTTTTTGGTATTAATGTGTGTCTGGTGGTTTTATCATTATTATTTTGTTGGTCTTCTTATTTTTATAGAACCAGAGTCAATGAAAAGGAATTTATGATCGTTGTAAGGAGCAGGTAATTTTTTTTATTTTTAAGGCAAATTATTTTTCTTTTTGTGGAGAATTACGAGACTTTCTGGTATAATCTTTGATCTTGAAAAAAAAAAAATGGTCAAAGAAGAAATTAATTTAATTTTTGTTTCTTTCCAGTTTTTTTGGATTTTACGAGAAATTTAAGAAAATTGAAAAGCCGCTTTTTTAAGGAAAAATAAACGTGGCAAGGCCTTACAGATTTTACTACTTACTTAAGGTGGCGCTACAGTCCTGTGTGAACTAGGACTTCACCCAACAAACTTCTCCATCTAGCTCGGTCTCTAGCAAGATGTCTCCAGTTTCACGACCAAAGTTGGGTGAGGTCACTATCGACTTGTGCGCGCTACCTGATCCGCGGTCTTCCTCTACTGCGCTGTCCTATGGTTGTGGATTCGAAGACTTTCCGGGATGGACTTTTATCCTTCTGGTTAAGTCTATGTCGCTGCACAGCCCGTACAGCTCATCGTTCCATTTTCTCCTCCACTCAACTTCTATGTATACGGGACCGTAGATCACGCAAATACCTTTTCTCTCACAACGACCCAAGGTGCTTTCATCCGCTTTTGTCATAGTCTATGCTTCTGCACCGTATAGCAGGACGGGAATGATGAAAGTCTTATATAGCGACACTTTGGTCCCTCGAGAGAGGGTTTTGCTATACCCAATTACTTTCTTAGCCCAAAAAATAGCGGTTAGCAAGAGTTATTCTTTGTTTGATCTCAGCGCTGGCTGGTGTTGTTTTCTGCGTTCATAGTGAAGACGAAGTATTTAACTACCTCAAAGTTACGTCTGTCGATGGTGATGTTTTGACCGAGACGTCGTCGGTGTCCTCAATGATAAAGTAAATTACATGCTGTTTTTATGACTTTGTTTTGCTCTCATTAACCGTTAAACCCATTTTTGCCGCCATTGCCTCAATACTCACAAAAGCCCCATTGACAGCACGCTGAGTTCTTCCGATTATGTCAATATGTGCTAGTAATTGAACAGACTTTTAAGAGATAGAGACTCTAGTGTTGACGTGGGAGGTCTGCACTATCTTTTCAAGTACGATGTTAAAAAATCGCATGACCTTGTCTAAAGCCTTTTTTGACACAGAAAATTTCTGTTAAGTTGTTTTCAACCTTTATGGAGCAGCGTGAATTCTCCATAGTCTTCCTGCACAAACAGAAAAATATTGGCAGGATGCCAAAACTAGATATGGATCTATACAGCTCGTCCCTGTAGATACTGTCATATACGGCCTTGAAATCGATGAAAAGATGGTGGGTATCGATTTAATGTTCTTGGGTTTTTTCCAGGATATGCCGTAATGTTAATTTTTTATCAACTGTAGGTTCTTCTGGTCTAAACCCACACTGATAAGGACCTATCAGATTGTTGAAGATTGACTTTAGACGTTCACATATTACGGCAGAGAAAATTTTTTAAGCGATGTTAAGTAAACCGATCGATGCCTCTATAGGTGGTGCAGTTTAGAGGGTCTCCTTTTTTCAGAATCGGGCAAACAATACTAAGGTTCCATTCATCGGGCATGTTTTTTTCCGAGCATATCTTACAGATAAGTTAGTGCATGCTCCTAACCAAATTATCTCCAGCTGGTTTGAAGAGCTCGGCATTGAAGCCATCTGCTCCAGCTGCTTTTTTTAGACTTCAGCTAAGATATGGCAATCTCTACCTCGTCTAAGTAAGAAAGACGGGATTATTGGCTTTCGTCGTCTATGTTGAATGGCTCATCCTACCTGATAGCGGCATTCGGTTCGTCGTCGCAGTCTGCAGAAGTGGTCCTTCCATATACTTAGCATTGACTCTATGTTTCTCTATGATGTTTCCATTTTCATCTTTGCAGAATTCGGTTCGGGGTTTATATTCTTGTAAATTTCGTTTCATTTACTCATTAAACTTTCGAACTTAGAAGATTTGAATAATTAAAATTAAATATAACCTCAATACGCTGAAAATTGGTTTAAAGAATTTGTTGACATCAAACTTAAAATATTTGTCAGTTAATTCGTTTCGATTGGAAATTTGTTAAATAATCCGATTTGTAAAATTGAAAATGTTAACATTTTTTGAGGCTTCAAGGTCCCTAGGATACGCAGTTATTTATTGATTTCAAATAAACGTTTTCCGTATAAATTTCGTTAAAAAATGTTGACCAGTTTCTGAGATATCAATTTTGCAAAAAAAAGAAAGAAATTAAATACATACATACATAGTTTTTAAAAATCAAAAACACATAAGACATTTTTGATGAGCAATTACATTTTTTGTATTAATAGAAACCAAATTAAGTTAAACAAAATGTAAGGTAATATTTCATTAGAAGTATAATTTTTGATTTTTGAACAAAAAATGTGTACGGTTATTTTTGGTCTTAAGTGAATAATGAAAAAATGTTACTGCATATCTACTTAAAACCTTTATTTCCAAGTTTAAATAGTAATCGGCTAAATGGCTAAGGCCTTAATAGGGGCAGGCAGACAGACAGACTTGGAATGACTGGATTCTTTTTGACTTCTCTACCATCGTAATGTAATGTTTTATTAAAATCTCGAGTCTGAAATTTCTAACTATTGCAATACTTGCGTGACCGGGATGACATTGAGTCATTTAACATTCGTAAAGTACGGGTTAAGAACAAATTTCTAAGCTTTAAAGTTTTGGGCTTAAGTGTAAACTGATAAAAATTCCTAGAATTCTATTATATTTTCCGTTCGAATAATGTTAAAAGAGGAAAGCCATTTTGGGGATATTTAAGTGACGTAAATAAGTCAATGATGTTAATCCCGCTATTTATATAAAAAGCTGTTGATTGTATACAGCTCAAGAGGTTTAGGGACACCAGCTAAAGGAAGGGAGTTGTACTTATGCTTTGAACGTATACATGTTTTGTAGATTTTTTAGCCATCCCAGGAGAAGGGACAAACAATTAAACTTTAAATTACTTAAACTTAAAATTGAATGAGTATTTTTTATTTCCATCAACAACTTTTATAAGAACCCAAAGGCATTATGGTTCCATTTTCATATCCATATTTCCATATCTCTCCTGGTTTTTGTTTTGCTACAAGAAACTAAGACTAAATGCAAGTTGCAAGATCTTGAATGGAAATTTTTAATAAATCAAAGAAATAAAAAGGGATAAAGGATGAAATATTGTGGCACACCAGTTATGTTAAAGAGTTTCTGACCATAAATTATTGAATACAGATTTTGTTTTTATTTTTTAACAACCAAAATGTCAGTGAATATAGAACACGCTTTTACATAAATACTCATACATACAAAAATTCTAAATTAATCTTTTATTCGATTATGGTGAAATAAATTCCTATTGATTTGAAATCAGAAATTAGGCCTTAGAACATTTCAATTTCAGTCTTAACTTCTATAAAACACTAAATTCATATTTTTGTTTTTGTTTCCCCTGAGCCAAAGATTCTCTTCACGTTGTATTTCCACCCAAAAACAAACAAAAATGAAGACAAAAAAGACCCACAACTAACTTAACCCAATCATCCATATAATCCCGCAACCAGCTTAAATCCAACCACATGGAATTTTCCAAATTAAATTAAGTCTGTATAGTGTATATATATATATATATTTATTTTTTCTAATTTTCCCAAAGTCGCAAAGTAGAAAAACAAAAAACCCCGACATAAGAAGAAAAACTTTTTTGCCAAGTTAACCAAAATAACTTAATTTTAAGTCCTTTGTATCTTTATTTTCGTTATAGAACTTCACTTTACACCTCAACCCACCCCCACTGCCAAAATTCCCCAATTTTGAACCCAAACTCTAACATATTGGGAACCCTAACTCCGGTTTTCTCCTCTCACTGCCAAAAACTTTGAAGAACCATTGAAACAAAAGCGATTAAATGTGTCGTAGGATGAAAGGAACGAAAAAAAATAATATCCTTTCTGTCTGGGATTGGGGCGAATCTGTGCTGATGATGCTTTGTCCTTATACAATATACCTATGCCACCATCGCCACCACCGTGTGCTGCAACTAACTTGTTTCAAAAAAAAAAAATAATACTTACCTTCTCCCTAAGAACCGTTTTCATCGTCCTTTTAGTCGTCCTTTAGTTTTTATATTATTTTCGCTCTTCAATTTTCAGTATCGTTGGCGATATGTGTATATGTAGCTGTGTGTTTCTTGCTCATTTCACATGCCAATGGCAATGGGAAACATTTGGGCGGAAAAGATCATTAGGCTCATATAGACAAGTTAAGTGGTTCTTAACGTCATATGGCTAATGTGATTCTATCCTCTTTATAATGTAGCTGCAGGTAGGTAGGTAGGAATAACAGGTCTAGAGCAAAATGCTTCAACCCGAGAAAAGACATTCCCGTGGCTCAGTAAAGGAGTTAAAATTGAAGGGTTTAACCTGGGATCTCTATTGTATACAGCAGGTGCATGTATGTATATATGGCGGTGAGGTGTCCATTGTAGCTATACTTGTACTTGTACCTCCAGGGTGTGATAGGACCTTTATTTTTATTTTATTTCCCTTTGCCTCTATCGCCTCTGCTGAGTCACATAACCACCATCATCCACAATCTTGCCATGTTCTGGTTATGTGTCTATTTGTGACCTTTTCAAGCTAACATGGTTTAAATGTTCAACGTAAACCCTAAAGGGTGAGAATTAAGCAGATATATATTTTTATGCTACTATAGTGCGCTATCTACTAAAGACACAAGGGTGATCAAGGATGGACAATTTGTGTATGGGTGAAAGAAACCTAAACACCTAAAAAAGAAACACGAAAAAATGTAATTACGCTTTAAATAGGAGATCCTAAAAGGATACAAATTGGAATATGAAATGAAAAAGAAAACGAAAACGTTGACATGGTCGAAATTCCCTCAAATGACATGTAAATTGACATTTAATAGTGAAAACATCCATAAGTGTCCTGTCCTTTTATCGATTTACTAGAAGAATTTACTTAGTATTGGTTTTGACACAATATACTTGAGGGATTGATAACAATAGTTAAAGATTGAATGATTTTTAAATGTTTCAAACGTTAAATGATGATTGAGCGAGACTTTTAAACTTAAGTTTATGTGCAGAAAAAAAGGAATTTTAGAAAAAAATATGAATTTGAAAACAAGACAAAAATTCTATAAGGCTTCAATCAACCTCAACAATGTAGTCTTAAGTGAAATTGGGTTTTGAGACACACGTCAGAAATCAAAACATTTTTCCATTCAGAAAAAAGTCACTGTTTTTGCCATTAGTGGCTTTCTACGTGACTTTATTTTGGGAAGTCAAAGAAATGACACTTTTGGTACAAAAGGCCATGTTCTCAATACTTTTAAGTCCAACTCTTGGACTTTTAAATAATTTTAATTAAAATGTATACTCATATAAAATTCTTTAAACGTCGCTGGAGACAATTTTCCCCCAAAAACAGTGTTACCAACATTTTTATAAACAGCTTTCTGTCACTCGTTTTACACCCTTTCTACCTCTAACAATTCAGCCGTAATATTATTTTGAGGAGTGAGTTTAATTTGGACGTACTTTTAAGAAAGAGATTCTTTTTTCAGCCTCACATCAAAAATGTGGATTGCTTTCACACAACTTAAACTAAACTTATTTAAGTAACAACAAAATAGTTAAGCAAAGTTCTGATAAAATAAACTTGTAGATTCAATTGAAACTTTCTGAGCAACAGAAATAAGCAGTTTGCTTACAAAAATTAAGAGCCCATTTCATGGTTAAAATTTGGTAAGGATTAGATTTGCAAAATAAACGCGAGTTTTCAGCGAGTTTCCACTGGACTCAATTTTTCACTTAAAAAAATCTCAGTGAAAAATATAAAATTTTGCTGAAAATATATGTTTCCGATATTCGTAGTGTTTTAAGGGCATCTATATAAATAAATTTGGTGCCGCAACAGTCCGTTGAGAACTAGGGCCTAGTGACTTACAACTCTCAACCATTCCCGTGTGCGAGTACTGTTGTCAGGGATGAAGGAGACCTACAGTTTTTTAAGCGGAATCCGAACGGCTAATTTAAGAAAGCACTTTTCATGACATGAATTACTCTTACTCGCAAGAGACAGTACATACCCGCAAAAAAAATTTAGACGGCATAGGCAGGAATTGAACCCAAGACCTCTGGCATGACAGTCCAACGCACTAAAACTAAAAAATATTTTGAAAGAAAAAAAAATGGATGTTTTAGTTATTGTTAAGTTATTGTTATCAGCCAAATGGAAATATTTCCATAAAATTTTGTATACAATAATTTGCATGTTTGAGACTGTTTGTCCCTAATAACTTCAAGAAGTCTATTTGAAACGTCTTGAATCCATTGTGGATCATAGTCTTTGTTTTCCAAGTGATCTAAAACAAAAAATTCAAATGGTGTTTAATCACACAATTTCGGTGGATAATCATATTGATCACCTCTTTGAGACATAACGCTCAGGAAATATCAAAATTTTCAACATTTTTGTAATTAATTTTAAAAATTTCACTGCATTGTCAAATGTCAAAAGATGAAAGCTTCAGGAGCGACAGCTGTTTTAATAGAATCTCTTATTGGAAAGCTCATTAATATGAAAAAGAAAGAAACCCTTACTGTAGAATTTTATTTTTAAACAATTAAGGTTTAAAAAAGGTACTTTTTCTTAAATGTTAATAAAATGTTTAAAGAAATTCTAACAACAAAGTTGTATATTTGTTATTGTAATTCAAGTAAGAAACAAACTCATACTCACTACAATTTATTTTATGGCGTTAATTTGCTTTAACACAAATAGATTTATTATTTAAATGTTTTTATTTACCAATAAGTATTTTTATCTAAATATAAATGTATGTACACGTTTGTATAAATATTATGAATTAAGGTATAAATTTAAATGTTTAACAAGAAAATATGACAATGTACTAATATATTGTATGCTTATGTGTGTGTATTGTTATATTATTATTTTTATTTTATCACAATTAAATATAATTGCAACAACAATTAATAGTATCTTATATCTGTGTCTCTTTTCTCTTTTTTTTCTCTTCTCTCCCGCTCTCTCTCGCTGTCTCTGTGGTTTCTTCACCGCGCTTCTATGCAAAAATCTGTGTCTTCGTCCTGTGATGATGTTAAATCGATACAAAATATTTTGTTGTGCGTTCACCTGATCTTCATTTTGACAACACACAAAACAATTCTCTACACTTATTCTCTAAACGTTGGAATATAAATCACAACAACAACAACAACAACAACAACTCGTAATGACAACACGAATATCATCATCGATGTTGTATGAATTATCCTGTCCGATGTCATTGTCATCATCATCAACATAAATGTCGTCATCGTTGTCGTCGTCGTCGTCCTTATCATCACTTTATTGGCTTTGGATGTGAAACACACTAAAATCCTGCCAATTTCTCCTGTGGGACGACAACAAACCAATATTAAACCTACCTTACCACATCGAACCCCAACCGATTTGATGGTCGATTCAATTTAATTCAATTGAATGGGGATTCTGGATCCTTGTTACATACGCAAATGATTCTTCTCCTGTTCAAAAACATCTAATAAAAAAACAACAACAACAAAAACAACAACAACATCAAACCTGTCTCCACATTATCGTCCTTTCTACGACCCAAACAACAACCAACAACAACAACAACATAACATAAATAACATTTTGAAACAACCAAAAAACAATCGACAAATTGCAATGATGCTCCTCCGAATGAATTTTGTCGTTGTCCGTTTCAATGTTATCGATGATGATTATGATGTGGGCTTTATTGGTTCTGCTTCTGCATCTGCTTCTGGAACTGAAACTGGTCGTGGTTCATCTCGTCCTTTTACACTACATTCCCTCGGTGGCGGCGGTGGTGGTTTGTCCTCAACATCAACATCAACATCCTTCTCATGGACATGGAATTGGCGTACTACTTCTACTTCTGCAATCGGATGACAATATGCAGATCGTAAACTGTTTGTTGGTATGCTAAGTAAGCAGCAAACGGAAGAGGATGTAAGACAATTGTTTAATGCATTTGGAACAATTGAAGAGTGCACCATCCTACGAGGACCAGACGGCGCCAGCAAGGGTGAGTCTCATAATATAAATGAAAACCTACTTAAAAATTACTTAAAAATAGTAAAATATTATTGTTTATATACATTATGCTCCTGTTACACTAATCTTTTCAATTTTTTCATACATCCCAAATTTTTTGAAATTGTATTATCGTAAGAGTCCTTTTTCAAAGATGATCCAAATGATCCTTATTCAACAAATAGAAGTCATGGTCAGTCATATCCAGTCAGTCATAGCCAATCGTAGTCAGTTATAGCCAATCATTGTCAGTCATAGTCAGTCATAACCAGTCAGAGTCAGTCATAGTTAGTCATAGTAATTCATAGTCAGTCATAGTAATTTATAGTCAGTCATAGTCAGTCATAACCAGTCAGAGTCAGTCATAGTAATTCATGGTCAGTCATAGGCAGTCATTGTCAGTCATAATCAGTCATAGTCAGTTATAGTCAGTCATATTCAGTCATACAGTCCGTCATTAAATCAGTCATGGTCAGTCATAGTCAGTCATAGCCAATTGTAGTCAGTCATAGCCAATCATTGTTAGTCATAGTCAGTCATAACCAGTCAGAGTCAGTCATAGTTAGTCATAGTAATTCATAGTCAGTCATAGTAATTCATAGTCAGTCATAGTCAGTCATAGCCAATCGTTGTCAGTCATATAGTGAGTCATAGTCAATCATAACCAGTCAGAGTCAGTCATAGTTAGTCATAGTAATTCATAGTCAGTCATAGTCAGTCATAGTCAGTCATAGTCAGTCATTGTCAATCATAGTCAGTCATAGTCAGTCATAGTCAGTCATAGTCAGTCATGGTCAGTCATAGTCAGTCATACTCAGTCATAGTCAGTCATAGTCAGTCATATTCTGTCATAATCAATCAAAGTCAGTCATAGTCAGTCATAGTGATCAGTAATAGTAAGTCATAATCAGTTAGAGTCATTTATCGCAGTCAGTTATCTTAGTCAGTCATCACACTCAGCCATACCCAGAGTCAGTTGCAGTCTGTATCTCTGCAACCACAAGTACTATTGAACTAAAATTTTTTAAAGATGACAAGGTTAACAAGGTTGGCATATGCCTGTTTTTGATGAATTTTGTTTTAAGTTAAAGTCAATTTTAAGCTTTTGTTTAATATGTACCAAAAAATTGTTTTTCTGCTTATTGTTGAAAAATCGATGTTTTTGAAATCGAAATTGTTTACAGTAAAAATAAGTTCCCTATTCTTATCGTAGATTATAACTAACCCAAAGAAAAGAAGCTCTTGTGACGCAGGTCGAGATAAAAAAAGACACATAAACTATTTAAATTTTGGGACCCTTTCCTTAAGATTCTCTATCATGGACGTTGAAATTAAATTACCAAGCTTCCAATGACAAAATTTACATATCCTACTTGTACCACAAAGCAATACAAAGTTTCGTCTAACAATTTATTGCCCCTACAGATTTCGAGGAACTTTCCAAATTGTGTGCTTATTATGTGCTAATGTCGTATTTAAAATATGTTTATTCAAAATTTACTACTTTTAATAAATTTTACTTAAACTAAGAAAACGACCCCCAAAAAACCCTCTTCTACCCCCATCCCTTTAATTAAAACAATTTTAAATCTTATTTTTGGTTAGGTGACAGTTCCCTTAAACACACCCCTGAGATTCTATGTTATGGAGGAATATAGGTACTATTTTGGGGAGTTTTTCTTTTCATATTTTAACCCCCCCATTTGAACACTAAAAAAGGGTGTTCAAATTACAAAATAAAAACCGAAAAAAAATAATGCCCATGGAAATGCGAGCGAGAGCCTGGTGTTTTGAAAAGGCGCCACGAAAATTGTATGTATATGTAATACCGCACATTACATAATGGCTGTGTGAGAATGTTGTGGGCAAACATACACAGTTATATATGTATATAAAATTGTTGGGGTTTTTTGTTCCTTTAGGCTTAATTACTCTTGAGTTTAAATTTTCTTTATGGAGGTTTAAATAATATAATAGAAAAGTGATATGATGTTGGTTGTGGAGGGGACATTAATAAATAATTCCTTTCAAGTTAATTAAAAACAAAAAAATTGTTTATATATATATTTTTGAGTGAAATTTAATAGCTAGGGTGCATTTAAAAAAATAAGTATGGATTTATGGAAAGGACTAAAATTCTATCTTTGACATACATAATTTAAGTTATGTGATATATTTTTAAAATCTTTGCATTAAGCACCCTTTTGATGAAAATAAGTGTTTTAGATTCGTCAGAGGGTTTCACACCTTCGAACATAAGAACAGACATATTAAAAGGGATCATTTCTCAAACTTTGAAGTCTAAAAAGTAGGAAAAGTGTATCTTTACCATGTTCATTTGATGCATTAAATGATTTATTACAAATCTTCTAACGATGCATCTCAAAACACACTTCAAAACTCTATCTCAATTACCAGCAACTATTTAAGCTAAAATCTGCAATCTTCCTTCTCTGTGGTGTATCCCAAGTGCATTCACTTCAAAAGCTTTTAAATTAATTAAAATTAATAAACGTGTGATGTGCGGAAAGGAAAGCATCGCCTCGCCTCACACAGGAACAGAGAAAGTTCTATCAACCGAACTCATTGGGGAATTTTATTTTATTGCAATATGCTGCAAAAATACCCCAGTGACACTTTCATTAATCCTTTGCCAACAGCCAAACAAAGCAGGGGCGAGAGACGCGCAGAGAAAAAAAGGAAAGAAAGGATATACAGTGATGCCTTCTTCTTTATAGGGGTACTGTGTGTCTGCCATTTTTAATAGCTCCCCTGTCAATCTAGGGATTTTTGTGTTTCCTTTTCTTTTTGTTGGTTGTCATCTTTTTTCTCGTCCTGGTTTTGTTGTAATTTGTTGTTTCATTACATTTATAGATTTTAATTTTCCTTTTTTCTTTTTTTTTGTGTTTTCTTTTACTTCGTCGACACTTTGAATGACACTTTCGAAATTATATTTTTGAAGGGGGTTGGATATTTCGAGGACATACACCAAACTATTTCTAGACAATTTTTCATTCAATATACATAATAAAGTTGGTAGGTATCTCCCCATTTAAAAAGGACAAACAAAATTCGTCCTTTATGATTGTTTATGTCACGAAATCAATTTTCGAAACACACTCTTGACTCAACTGGACTCGACTCGACGCTTTTTAACACACAATTTAATATTCACCTTTCATGTCACTTGCACTCTCTTATATTTAGTTATATGTGAAAAAGGACATCAGCAATGAACAAAATACATCAGCAAAAAAAAAAAACAAAAAGGAAATACAAGGATATTTTCATGTTAACCTCAAAATGAAATATAAAATAATTTATTTTTTTTTTGTCTGTTGTCTTTAGTAAAAGTTAAATTAAAATCCTTCCCGCTGTGTTTTGTGTGTGACCGGCAACAGCAGTGTTCTTCTATACAAATACATTATACACATATCTTTATCGCTACATACATAGACATACACCGTGTGGGAGAGAACAACAAAAAGTCATATAAACATTTTAACTTTATTATGATGTCGGACCAAGGATTACCTGTGGGTGAAAGTTAACCAAAAATACATTTTTATATATAAAAATAAAATGAGAGAAACCAGCATCAGGAGAAGAAAAAAGAAAAAGACAAAGTTAAAATAGGGAGTCGTATCCTGAAATGAAAATGTCCATCACAATGTCCAAAAACCACTTAAGAAAAAGCTAAAATTATATTTTGTTCTTTTTTGGATTTTTTTTTTGAATGTCTTTTGTTTTGACTATGAAGTTGTTTTCTTTTTTTGTTTTGTGATTCTGTTGGTATTTTTTTTATGAAAGGACATCACATCTCAGGTTCGTTTTAGTTGGATTTAATAAACAAAATAAAGAGAAAAAGTTTGTTGCTTTCTTTCTTTTAGTTATTTTTAGTTTATTTAAATATTTAGTACTCAAAAAATAAAAATGATATTTTTGAGTACTTAATACAATATGAAGTTTAACCCTGCATTTTTCAAATAGAATAAACCTTCTTTTTCCGAGGTCACACAATCTTGTTGAAGAGATAGTGAAAAATTGGTTCATAGGGTGGTGTCCGCAGTTTAAATTTTGTTAGTATAGTTTTCAAGTTTGAGTAATGGTTTTAAAATACTACAAATCAATTTTAGGTACTATTAAATGTAAAAAAAAAAACAAGTTACATTCTTATTTCTTACACATACTCGTATTGTCAAGTAAGGAAATTACTTTTCAGCAGTACATCAAGAATGTGGAATACATTTGCCACCTTTGTCTTTCCCATTCATTTTGATATTTATATCTTTAAAGGCAGTACGTACGGGGGATCCTCTTTCCTATATCCCTAACACTAGCACTGTTTTTAAAATTTAAACATTTTAAGGGTAGAAAAAACCTCTTTAATGGGCACTAAAAATAATAAAATCGGGTAACATTATCAGTATCGATGAATAAGTTCAACAAAATATGTTTTATTGAATTTGTATATTTTCAAACACTAACAAATTTTTTGATTCAGTGGTAACTTTTGCAACGAGAAGACATGTGGATGGTTTTATTTGATTCTGGGTAAAATTCTGAATTCAGTTTAGAATTTGGGTAAGGTTTAGACTAATTAAAGGCAAGGAACGTCTTTTGAGAACAATTCTGTTCTCAAGATAAATTTGCCGATGTTACAATAAAAATTTTATCTACTCATCCCAATTTCGCTTAAATGACATTTGTTTTCTTTTACTTTAATTTGGTCAAACAAAGTTAAAAATTGGATAAGGTAAAATAAAATCCATGGCATTCTTCCGGTCTTTAAAGCATCTTGCACATGAGCTACGAACTGCGAACTGCGAACTGTGGATGTTCGCATATTTTGCCTTTTCTTTCACATGAGCTTTAATTCTATTCGCAGACAGCGACGAATTGTCAACCCTTTTCTCCATATTTTCCTCAGTCATGATCTTTCACACAAAAACAAAACAAGATTGGTATAATTTTGAGGTTAAGTTGAGCGCGAACAATTCATTCGTTGCAGTGTGGATGGTATGTGGAACGCGAATAGAGTTTGACAGTTCGTAGCAACCACACTGCAATTCGTTACTAACAAATTGTTTTTACAAAAATTGTCTTGTTTTAGAGAACAAAATGCAAATTTTATTATCCTAATATTATTGTCAATTGGTTTCTTATGGTTTAAATGTGTTTTTGTTTGGAATTGACTTTTTTAAATATGTAAAATCACGTTTGTTCGTCTATTCGTTCATTCGTTGTTCGCTCTCATGTGCAAGGCACTTTAAAGTTAACCATGAAAATGAGAAAAAATTATCGTTAACTATTGCAACTGATGATTCTTAATCACACTTAAAGAAAAAATAACTAAAAGTATAGCACTTGATCATTCCTGTTAAGAGAAAGGTCATTCCAGGTAATTGATATGGCTATAGATTTAAAAAAAAAAAAAAAAAAAACTAAAATCTGTGTAAGAGTCAAAACATAATATATTATGTGAATAAATAAATTAGGTGGCGCAACAGTCCATGAAGAACCAAAGCCTAGTGACTCACAACTCTCAACTATTCCTGTGTGCGAGTAATGTTGTCAGAGATGGAAGGGACCTACAGTTTATATGCCGAATCCGAACGGCTAATTTGAGAAGGCACTTTTTCATGACAAGAATTACTCTTGGAGGATTTGTCAATTCCTCGCAAGAGGCAGTACCCGTGAAAAAAGTTAGGTGGCACAGGCAGGGATCGAACCCAAGACCCCTTGAATGACAGTCCAACGCACTAACCATCACGCTACGATTTTATGTGAATATTCGAGCAAATTTTAATTTTAATTAAAGAGCAATCAATTTAAAATCATGAACAGAAGAAAAAACAAAAAGTGAAGGTCTAAAATGGCTTCCTGGTGGCACTCTATCGTTGTTTATTTAATCTGTCTAAAGGTAGATACTTTTTTTGGCACTCAAGTGTTGTATTTTTTAAAATCTTATAATAATCAAACTGTAATTATGTCCCTATTTGCTAAAATCTTCATTTATATAGTTCAGATTTTCTTAGAAACTGAGGAAAAATCAATTTAAGAACATTAAAAGAAGACAACATTAAAAGTTAGTCTACCATGGTACTTAAACATTGTCAAGTAAATAACTCGGAACTTTTATTTCGGTAGGGAAGAGATATTTTTAAAAGCAGAGTGACACCAAAAACTTAATCTTCTAGATGTCTTTCCTGTGCAATTCAAATATTTCGTATTACAAAATTAGCCTTAATATTAAACATCCTTCATCCATAGTGATTGAGTTTTCTTCAAAACTGAGGAAAAATTAATCTTAAATCATAAACAAAGAAAAAAAAACTAAAAGTTGAGGTCCAAACTGGCTACCTTGTGGTACTCTATTGAAGTAATGAAGGCATTTTTGTAAATTAAAGCAGCTTAAATGAAGCATATAATATTCCTTGCTCTTCTATGTTCTTTATTAAGGTTTAAGGTTCTTTTTTTTTTCAAATTACTTAAAAATGGCTTTGTTTTTTTTTACAGATCTTAAAAGCTAAGTAGTTATTTAAGTAAGATGCATTATTACTTTCACCTGGCTGTATGAAAACAAATTTTTTAATAATTCCTGTAAAAATTAATGTTCCTAGGTGTTTCTTAATCACTCTCAAATGTAATTGAAGTACTAAATTTTACAACCTTATTATTCATCTAAACTGATGTTCAGTATTGTATGGTTTTTAATGGAAAAAAAAATATATTACAAACCATATAAAGCTTTTTTAAAATGTGCAAAAGATCAAATTCCTAACAACAACATTAACAAAAATATTACCAAAAACACCTGCATTACATTACCTTTACGATGAAATTTATGTCTGTTTTCAAAACTTGTGTTTATATGCAAAACAAATCGAAGCCATATCCTTTTTGCTATACATGATATAAAGGTAACTTTTAATATTTTTTCTTTTATTTTAATGAACCATAAAAAACAAACCGAAGAAAGCAAAAAAAAGTACAATATTCATAAAATTACGTTAAACTTTATAACATCATCCAACGTATAAGTCCACTCAAGCTTAGCATAATGTCTACTTATTTCATACTAAAATCTCATCAACCCATGTTCGCTTCCTATATAAAAACATGGATAAATCTATAGAAGTTTGTATGTATGTATGTAGATAGGTATAGTAACCTTATCGTTTCTCTTGTTTTCAGCATAAACTTGTGAAAAATCCATATCCATTTATGTTAGCCAAATGGCTTTTTTTACGGCTAACAATAAAAACAAAAAAATCTTTATAAAATTGTGCATTTTCTTCATTCCATCATCATTGATCCAGCTCATATAGAACTTGCTCTCCCTCTATATATGTATATTCTCTAATGGTATATCTACCCTATACCTATAAGTTATACAGCGTTAGCCTTGTGCAAAAATGCATTAACTCCTGTGGCTTATGCCATAAAAATGCCTTCAATCAAAAAACCTTTTATGTACATTTATTACACAAAGGACACTGTGGTGTTTTTCTTTTTTCTTCTTTCGTCCTTTTTTTTTGTTGATGCTTATGAAACTTAAGGTCCTGTGCATCTCTACTTGCACATACCTACCTCTCTCAACAAAAAAAAAAAAACACGTATCCATCATCTTTGCACATAGCTATAAAATGAAATCACCTTCAAAATCCTTGTCTTGAGGTCTTTCTTCTGTTTGTGTGTTGAAATTTTTATAAGAACAAAATCGGCAATATGGAAATATCCTTCGTTTCATGGTTGTCACACGTTTCATAAGTTAACCATTTATGGGGTTGTACTTAAAATTAACTCTTCAAAATCCATAACTATAACACTCTCCCCCTTATCCTTGTCTTGCCTTAAATAGAGCACTTTTATATTAATCGTTAAAATAAATCTGAAACTATATCCATATTACCGTTACTGCCTGTGGTAGTCGTTAAGGACAACAGTCGTAGGTTTTAGTTACATATACAAGGATCTAAAATACCTATAACAATAAGAACAACAACAACAACAACACAACGACATGCGATATGATATTATCATCACCACCACCATCGCATCCCCTGCCGCCGCCGCCGCACAGTGTGACAATTCGCAAATCTAGCGGGATTAAATTAATAGCGGTTACGAGTTTTTCTTTTTGATAATTCTTTTTTTGCAGGATTAAATATAAATATGTGAATAATGAAATTTAACAACAATTATTAAAATATTTTGTTAATTTTTTTTTTACAGAGCTTTAAAAGTATTCGTTTTTTGCAGTTTGATAGACTCTTCTTAGCAAATTAATTTCGTTCAGAAAAAAAGCTTATGCTTGATTTTTTTTGGTCATATTTATAACTAATAGATACCAATATGAAATTAAAATAGAATTTTATATATACTTGGCCAAATTTTTAATGAACGGAGTTCTGAAACTACGTGTTTTATGCACTTATGTAAGCACATCAGGAACAATTAAATTACGCCGAAAAAAACGTTTGTTCCTTTTTACTTATATTTATTAATAAAAAACATAAAATACATAAATTAAAATAAACATTATTTATATTTTTCTACAAAAAAGACCGTAAAAACAAGGTTTTTATATTATTTAGTTGCATTTAAAAGGTCTAAGACTTCATGCTCGATATAGCACTTTTTTTCCTTTTCGGAATGCACCTTATTCTGGCTATAAAAGGGTCCGATGTTATCAATAGCCTATTTAAAAGATCCGTTATTGTGTCCAACAGCGAAGTTTTTCTCGTAAATAGCTCACGATATTTGCTATTTTCTTTGTTCCTAGCTTCTTGCGCTTCCTCCGAAAGTTGGCCAATCGGCAAAATCGGTGGATTAAACTAATAATAATTTAATTGATTTTAACTATTAAATTATCTACAATTCATGTTTATACACTTTGTACCATTGAAATGAAAAAGTTATAGTTAAAAACAGATTTTCAATAAAAATGTCTTTAAAAGTCCAAAATCGAGAAAAAAGAAAGAAAACTTTTAAAATGGCATTTATTTTGAAAATTGTTTTTTTTTTTTATTATATTATAACTTTTTTATTTTTAGTTCTACATAAAAAGTTTTTTTTTACATAAATTGTAGAGAATTTAATTATCTACAAGATAATATTAGTATTTTTTGTGAACAATAACTATTTTCAAAATATCACGTAAAGCTCTTATCACCCCTTTGTAGAAGATGGCCCCTCAATAAGAGGAAGGGGGGGGGGGGGGGTATGGTGGGTTGGCTCCAAAAATCGAAAATTATACTCACACTAAACTCCCCTACACATACGCAAAAAAAAATCTTATCAATGTAGCACTTCATGGTAATATAAGTAAAAAAAACATTTATTTTGACATTCATTTTTTGCTGAAGGCCAGTTCGAAAATGAAAAAAAAATGTATGGGCGTCGCACCTATGCGCAGCAACTTAAAGCGGTTAATTATAGCAGACATATCAGGCTTTAAAATGCATATAGTCTCGCATCCGAATAACACTGAATAATTTAATTTTTTCTCTAATAAATGTACAAATTGTATAAAATTACGCTTTTTTTTTGTACCCTATCCTCCAACAAATATATTTAAACACCATATAAATTAAAATTTTACTTTCTTTTCAATTTTCCGATATCCTGTTAATAAAATAAAAGCAAAACTTTCAATAAAAACTAAACCACGCACTCACAAAAAAATAAAGACCTAAACCACCTTCACTGGCCAATTGCCACCAAAAAAATGACTAATTGCAACTTTGACATCAATTATCTTCGTTCTACATCACTCCTGCATAACAATTCTTTCTAAATCGGCTAGTAGAAGGTTTAGGCTCCAAGTAAAACCAACTTTTAAATCAGTTTGTGCATATCATTTTTTTAATTAAATCCCGCTAGATTTGCGAATTGTCACACTGTGCGCCGCCGCCTTTATACAAAAACCATACCAAAAAGGACCAAAAAGTATAGAAGGAAGAATTCAATTACGAAAACTTTTACTTATTAACCCCCTTCCACAATCCCTTAAGACGGCTCTTTTCCTTCCCTTCGGTGCGTAAGGATATAATCCTTATAGCAATGGAATTAATACAATAAACTCCCTCTTCTTTCCTTAAAGATACCA
This sequence comes from Eupeodes latifasciatus, assembly GCA_920104205.1. Taxonomy (NCBI): domain Eukaryota; kingdom Metazoa; phylum Arthropoda; class Insecta; order Diptera; family Syrphidae; genus Eupeodes; species Eupeodes latifasciatus. The sequence goes on along the minus strand of OV049924.1, from coordinate 22,461,212 downwards.
AAACCAACATCCCATTTATGAAGGTCAACATCAGGTCACAGTAATTTAGACTTCAGAAAATAATAATAATAAGAAAGAAAAACAGAAAACCAGCAATAGAAGTAGGAGTATGAGTATTTAAAAAGGAGTATAGGAAGCGAGAAATAACGGAAGTTGATTGTAACCACGACCGACGTCGACGTCTACGATACAACGACTAAGGACGTCGTCGTCGCCACACCTTTCTATTCTAAAGCAGAAGGACGACACTAAAGGAAATATTTAAGGATATATATTTTTTATTTTTATGTATTTTGTTGCTCCCCTTTTTTTTCATTGTTGTTAAACTTAAAAAAAAAAAACTTTTTATTTGTATTTGTGCGAAACACGAACTATCTCATTACTGTCTCATAATTTAGGTGTGAAACCGACCAACCAAAAAAAGAAAAATAAAGGACGAACAAAAAATATCCTTTTTACCTTTGTAAAATCTAATAAAAGTGTCCTCGTGTATAAAATTTATCCCCAAAACAAAAATCGAATACCTTTGCAAAAAAAGGGTAAAGTCGATCGTCCTTAGAAAATGAACTATATACGAGGAGTAAATTATATCCTTTCTGTTTTTTTTTTTTTCTTATTTTTTCTCAAGTTATTCCAAGTTTGACATGGGTTGACTGTTGGCTGTTGCTTGGGCTCTGAGCTCCACAAGTTGGCGGCGGCCGGTGGCGGTGGCGACCGGCACTGCTTCAAAATTAATTAAACATTCGAAAGTAAGACAGAGAAATAGACAAAAGAATGGAGAGAGAGAGAGAGAGAAAAAAAAAGAGTGAAGAAAGAAAATGCAGCATTGATAGCTAGTTATAGTATAAGAAAAAACGCCTAATTAAAATTCACTGTCACAAGGACCCTTTATATATAATACATACATACATATATTTTCTTTAATAGAAAGATTACATTTCCAGTCACGATATAGTGTAGAGTAGAGTCAATCCTTTCAATTAAATTAATTGTTGACTTTTCGTGTCACATTTTATTTAAGAAAATCACTTTTTAATCGGATGAATATTTTTATAACCCCTTTACCTCCCTCCCTCCCACACAAATAGAAGGATATTCTATCGAATGAATTAAAAAAAAAGAAGTCCTTTAATTTTTAAACACATATAATTGAATACGTAACCAATGATTATGTAAGTGAGAAAGAGGTGCGAGGGATAAAGGAGAATCGTTAAAAAGGTTTCGTATTTTATTGTTACCCAACACGCCAATGCATAGTTTAAATACAAAATTGAAAAAAAAAATATATATAACATTTCGATAATTTTATATAAGGCATTATCTCTTTTTGTTATTTTAATTAAATACGGAACTGCCTGTAGCGATTAAAAATAATAAAAAAAGAGAAAGAATAAAGGGTGCACCATTTTTGCATACTATATAGTATTTGTTAATGACGCATAATGAATGAGGCGTGTTATAGTACGAGTTACAATATAAAAAATACATTTTTATATATTTAAAATTAAAATAAAAACAAAATTGTGACAAAAAATAAAATGAAACAGAATCAGCAGGAAATGAGAAAAATAATTATAGGCCCCGATATCACATTTTGGTTGTATTTTATTTTTCTATATAATTTTATTCATTTTTTTAACTATTTATTTTAATCGGATTTTTAATGGCTCGATAGTTATGCAAAATAGAAAAGTTCTTTTTTTTTTTTTTTAAAGGCCACCTGTGATTTCTCTGAAAATAAAGTTACTTTGTATAGTTTTAGTAACTTTTGTTGGTGTGTTTTTAATGACATACTTCTATATCTAAAGGTATCTAATTATGTTAATTCAGATTTAATTATTTTAAATCAATGCATGCATGAAAATTGTCGTGTGTAGGTAGCACAAACAAAAAATATAAAAATAAAATAAAATAAATAAAATTTAATATATGTTAAATACGTTAATCTGGGTAATGGAAATACTTGCTTATATATTTATTTATAAATATTTTATACACAAATAAAAAAAGTACGAGTATTGCAAATAAAATTTCAGTTATAAGTAGCGTAATTAAAAAGTAATAGCATTATATTCGAGGGTAGGCATATTGGGTTTTATGGCCTGGTCAGTAAATATGCTTTATGAACTCTAATTATATATTCTCTTTGAGCAGGGTATAGGAATTAACATCTGCTTACTGGTTAATACATTAAAATTACCAATATTATTGTTATTTTTTTTTTTTTCAATTTATTTTTATTTCTTCGCCCTTAAGCAAGAATGGGAGGTGAAAGGTTCGATATGTTTAATACCAATGAAAAAAAAGTTACTTACAGAAGGCTTATAAAATACTTTTAACTATTAATGTAACAAAAAATGATTTTGAAAAATTAAATTCACACAAATTTTGAAACAAAAGGCAGATATCATTTACTACCATATATTTAGTATACAATAGACTAAAATTGTCGTTTAATTTATGGTCTTGAAATATAATAATAACTTTTAAGATTCCTAGAAATACAGACATTTTTTAAGGGAAATACAGATTCTTAGCACTGAATACTAACTTTTTCAATACGAGAAGCCATCAAGAAGTGCATTTATTTTAAACATTTATTCAGATTCTACGAAAAAGTAAGCCAAAACATTAAAATAAATAAGAATTTGCAAATTTGAAAACTAAAAATCAAAACAGCACTTAAAAACTTACACCTAATATCTGTTTTAGTGTGCAACTAATTTCTGAAGTTTAAGTTGTTTTCTTATAAAATTTTAGTAAAATAGTATTTTTTAAATTTTTAATCTATAAATTACATGTCACGATGTTTTCCCGCGATTGACTCCTAAACTACTTAACCGATTTTAATCAAATTTGTACACTTGTGCAGTTTGATACAACTTATCTGTTAGCTCCAAACGATAGATGGACACATCTGCTGACTGGATTGAGTAAGTATTCAATAGATGGCGCTATGTCAAACTTCCAAAGGTTTTATGTAAGCTATAATTTAATAGCTGAACCACAATGCACCCACCAGAACTATGCAAGATTTAAACGGCAATTCGGTGGTATTTACTTGTTTTTGTCTGGTGATTTCCGACAGATCTAACCAGTTATATCTCGCTCCACTTTCGCGGATGACATGCATGTTTAAAACAATCATTCTTATGGCGAAGTATTGAAACACTTCGATTGACCATAAATGATCCATCAGCACAATTTCTGGACTGTTCTTTATCAAAAAAAAAAAAAGAGGCTGGGATGCGACCCACACTGATAACTTCCCATCCCGTCTATCGATTTGTCTTGCTTAAAAGTTTTTCTAAATGTATCAATTCTTACCAAATTTGCGTTCTATTTTTTGTAGATTTTATTTTTTTTATGAAAAAACGGACTGTTGGATTTTTATAAAAAAATTATTGAATATAAAAAACAATATTTTCTGTGAAATAAAATAAGTTTGAAGCCAATATTTTTAATTTTTGAAAAGCTATTTGAGCCGAAAATCAATTTTTACCAACTTTTATTAATTTTTTTGTTTAGGTTTTTATTTTTTGTAAAAACCTGTCAATTCGATTTTTCTGAAAATTTTTCCTAATGTTGAAAACAATATTTCTTATAAGTTAAAATTAGTTAGAAGCCATAATCTCAAATTTTTGAAAAGATATTTAAGTCGAAATCAATTTTTATCAACTTTTGTTTAATTTTTTTTTTCGGTTTTTAATTTTTTGTAAAAAAACTGTCAATTCTATTTTTTTCAAAATCTAACTGAATGTTGAAAACAATATTTTTTTGAAAGATAAAAGTAGTTTAAAGCCAATATCTCAAAGTCTTGAAAAGATATTTGAGTCAAAACTTAATTTTTACCAACTTTTTTTTTTTATTTTTTTGAGGTTATTATTTTTTGTAAAAAAACTGTCAATTCGATTTTTCTCAAAATTTTATCAGATGTCAAAAACATTATTCTTCGTTGCACAAAATTGTTTTGGAGATGAAATCATATTTTAGTCGTAAAATTTTCGAAGTGACAAATTTTTTTTTTCAGTTTTTTTGATTTATAAAAAAAACCGTTTATTGAATTTTTTTCCAAAAATATAAATGTTTTGTATCACGTTACAATATATAACATAAAATTTAATTCAAGTCTCTAGCATCATTGGTTCATGAGATATTCAGGGTTAACCAAAATGTTCACCTTTTTTTTAAACTGCTATGGTAAAAAAACCACCCACGCAATTTTCTTGAGAGCCCTTTCTGCATCTTTCTGCCTTATTATCTGTATAACAAAATTTATTTGAAGTCGATATCTCTTCTGGTTCTTGAGCTATGGACGACGAAAAAAACGTCGCGAATGTACGGACGTACGGACATACGGACGTACGAACGTACGTACACACGCACGCACAGACATCTTTCTAAAAATCTTTTATTTCGACTCTAGGGACCTTGAAACGTCGAGAAATGTCAAAATTTTCAATTTGACAAATCGGACCCATTACAATAACTTCCTATGGGAAGTTAAAAATTAATTAATTCAGAGTATTTTTCCGGATATACAGAGTAATTATTTAAAATCATAACTGGCTGGCTGGATGTTGACGAAATTAACTTCCATAAACAACAGTTGTTAACAGGCGATCTAATGTCCTTTAAATCAATCGATATTGTTGTTAATGAAACTGAAAGTGTAAATTTTCCAATTGAATTCTAAAATTCACTAAATATACCTGGAATGCCACCACATAATCTTTGATAAAAGATTGTATCACCCATATTATTCTCCTGCATACTTTGAATACAGTTCAAATATGCAACGAAACATGTTTGGTCATCAAAAGGATCACCGGAAATATTCTCGAAGCAACCATTTTAACTGGAAAGTGGAAAGTAAAAGTGGTCCTGTTTCCACGTGTTCCAATGATACCAATAAGAGTCTACCATACCCTTCAGAAGGTTAAAGTTTCCTTCGTTTAGCTTTTGCCATGTCTATAAATCTCAAGGCCAAAAAATTTTCATTTTTGTGGTTTAGATTTGGAAAATCCATGTTTTTTCATGGGCAGCTATATCTCGTATGTTGACGTGTAAGAAAACCGTCGCACCTATTTAAGTTAGCGAAAGACAGGTTAACCAAAAATATTGATATAATATTAATATTTTTTATTCGTTAGCTGGAAATAAAATACAGATCCAGTCAACATTTATTTTTGACTGGAATCAAGTCAAAAATTCGAAACACTTTCTATAATTATTTAGAAGAACTTCAAAGGGTTAACAAAATATTTAAAAGTGAAAATGGGGATTTTGTTAAAGTTTTGGGTGATTTGGAACTTCTCATATTAATGCTTATCAACAAAATTGTTATGCCCAACTGTGATTATGATTTTAATCCTTATTTAGACATAAGTTGCTAAAAACTAAATGAATTAGAATTAAATTTGGATGTAAGCAAGGAAGATATTGATGTATTTAGACAAAACTGTAAACATTTTATTATAAAACTAGTAAAAAAGTTGCACAAGAGAGTGCCAAAAAATCTTAACATTTTAAAGCAGATAAAAATGCTTTCGGCAAGCTTTTCGCAAAATAAATCCTCCCTACAACTGCAACCTGTTTTGAATGCAATGAATTTCGTGACGATTTTAGCTGACAAAATTTCTAGTCAATGGAACAATCTAAACTTTGTAAAATGGAACAACATAGAGGAACACTACCTTTTTGGTGTGTGGTTTCATCTTATAAAGATGTGGAGAAAATCTTTTTAAAGAATTGGCAAAGTTCGCTATTTCGATATTGGTATTGCCAATATCAAACGCTAAGAACGAATTTTTAGCCAATTAAAGTTGGTCAAAACCAAGCAAAGTAACAGGTTGCATTTTATTTCTACAAATGCTAGAAATAATTTGCGAGGGGTAAAATGTTGCCATAATTTCATCATTCCAAATGAAGTTACGAACAAAATTGGAACAAATGTAATTTACCAAAATATTGATAGGGAAAACAATACCTCGAGTTCCGATTCGGAATAAGTATATATTTTAATTACCTGAAAAGAATTATTCTTATTATCATAAATTTAGTAACATAAGTACATTATACGCTGTGAATTATAGAAAATAAGTTATTTTTTGTTAATTTTTCTATTATAAGGTTTTTGTTATAAAACAGAATAAAATATGTTATTTGTTTGTTAAAATGTTTTTATTATTTGACTGGATTTTTGACTGTTTTTTTGTTTTTAATTATGTTTAATTGTTTTTTTTTGACTGGATATATGTAAATAATCAAAATCCAGTCAACAAGTCAGATCTGACTATATTCCAAATTTCGTGCTGGCAACACTCAAAATTCAAAATAATTAATATTATTGTAAGAAGATTTTAAACTATCCGTTCCACCTACATATGTACCTCATTTATAAGTTTAACTGTCGCTTGTTACAAACTTGAATACAAATAATAATAAATTTAAATATAATTATTTTGTATATTGATTTTTGCTTTAAATTGACTAATTGTGTTTAAAGTCCTTCCCCTTCAAATCTGAAAGGAGTAAATTTTTATACCAGCTTTAACTTTTCCGTATTTTTTTTATCAAACTTTAGATCTGAAAAATATATTTTTTCAGTATTTTTGACTTATAAAATTATGTTTTCTTTCATTTTTCTTAATTCTTAACGATTGAAGTAGATATAGTATAATTTATCGGTAAGCTATGGTGATGGGTGCAGTGAAATAAAGCCAATTTTCAGCAGTTGGTCTTATTAAATTTAAACAGTGTAAAATAGAGCCAAATTTCTTTTATTTCACTAACAACAATATGGTTTGCATACACTTAACCTCGCACTTACCCCAAATGCTCAAGTGTGCCAAAGCAGGGGGTTAAATACTTCAACTTTTATACTTACCGTACAAATAAGTTGATTTAATTTCTCTTAATAATTTGGCACTATTTTACTTTGTCAAAGTTCAACATGACCAACCAATTAATTAAGTTTTAAAAGTTGGTCTTATTTCACTTGGCTTTATTTCACGGCACCATGGTTATGCAGATAAAATTTGTCTCGCCTCTCTTCTGGCTATTATCTATAAAATTCATATAAATCGTAACCTTGAGTATAACTCCCACAATTTTGAGCTAATGGTGCTTCGGTGATTTACTTAAGTCTCTTGGATAATATCCAAAGAAGATTGATAAAGCGTTAGATAGAAAAAACATCTTAATTTTAATTCCGTATCTTGCACACGACGCGTCGTAATGTCTCTTTTCTCATCCTTTTTTACCGTTATTTTAATGTATTATGAAATATCTATTTTCATTCATTCCTTTAAGGTATTCTGTGACTGTAATCTTAGCCTCTCAAGAAATTCTTATATAAATACACTCGACCTTAAGTTTGGTCATTTTTTAAAGTACAAAGATTCTTTTATGGGCCGTACAGTGTGAATGGCTTACAGCACACTGCCATTGCAATATTTAGGAATTCAAACCCAATATTCAAGTGGCGTAGTGGTTAGTGCGTAGGACTGTTATGCCAGAGGTTTTTGATTCACTCCCTACCTGTACCACATAAAGTTCTTTTTTCATTGGTACTGCCTCTTGCGAGGAATTGACAAATATTCCAAGAATAATAGTTCTTGTCATGTAAAGCGCTTTCTGAAATAAGACGTCCGAATTCGGCATATAAATTGTAGGTCTTTTCCATCTGAAGTTAAAAAAGCTACGTTTATGAGGTTCAAATCTGTCGGGACTATTTAAACACGGTTTTTTAAAATATAGTTTTTTGAGAAATTTTGAATCCCAAGTTTTTCAAAATATGTGAGCAATTAAAATCTTGGAGGAATAATGAATTATTGTAATTTAAATAAAAATTATAAACCAGAAAAATCAATAACATTTTTAAAGGTAAATAATAGTTTCAAATTATAAAACAAAAATAGTAGGTACTCCCAAAATTGCATCTTACATTTCTAGCAATTATTCCATTATTGTTTTCGAAATAAAAACATTTCTGAATTCTGATTTTATTACTTGAGTTTTGGAAAATGTAAAAATCATAAAGTTTTCCTCAATATATTTGACTCTTTTCTAAAATTAATCTTAAACTTTGAAGTCAATTTTAATGACTCAAAAGTTTACAAAAGTTAACATTTCGTACGATTTATTGTTTCAAAATATAAAACACATCAGTATTGATAAAAGAAAAAGGGAAAATATTCAAATTTAGAATAAAAATTTAGAAAATTCATTTAAAAATGCTTCTTAAAGTCAAAAATCAAGTTTTTTATCGCATCTGTCATTTCCAATTTTTAATTATTTTGATCTCTTATTTTTATAAAAATGTCAATATAAAGCTTCAAAAACTAGTCAAAATTCTTAAAAAAGGCTATATTTTTCAAAGCCTAGAGCAGTTGAACATAGAAACACCGACAAATCTGAGACATTGGTGCAGCTAAAAAGTTTTCGTTCATCATTTTGAATGCACCCTCAATTTTTTCTTTATTCCTTGATGTTAATTTCAATGTGTTTATTTTTCTTAGGCTTCATTTATTCCATTTAATGTACATCAAATAATAAAATTAACCCTTTTTCACTCAAGCTAAAAGTTGCATATCTCTGAAAATTGAAGCTACTGATGATGTAAGGCTCAAATACTGACTACTGTAACATTATTTTTTTTCCCTGTTGATTTTATATTTTCCAACTCAAAATTGCTGTTAATTAAAAAATAATGTTTAATGAGCAGATTCTGCTCTGTCTGCATATCAAGCATACACAAACACAGCTATAAGTAAAGTTGGTAATATCCAATTTTATTATCATGCACTTTCGGTCTTCCTGGTTTTTCTCCCATTTTAACTACCAACCTTATTTTAAAAGCAAACAACCCAACTACCGCCCTTAAGGCCGACCGGCCAGGACAGGTCCAACCGACAAAAATACCCCATGCTTTTGGATGTTTGGGAAGGAGAACAACAACAAACCACTTTCAATTAAACTGTTAAAAATCATTTAACTATATGAAGCCATTAAAAATAATATTATTACGAATTACTTGATTTTTCCTGATGGCCTTTTATTGTGTTAACCCTTTTCCCTTTGCCCATCCTCTGATGTAGCTTGTAGCATCTGATAAACACCTTAAATACAAACAGAGCGAGAGAAAGAGAAAAGGATACAAAATAATTTTATCGAAGAAATATCCTTGATTAACAGTTAATGATTAAAAGTAGATGAGAATATGCACCAAGCAACGACGGAAATCTACACTATGTATGATATTGAAGAATCAGGTATTTTATCTCAATATTTGTCAGATATTAACATTTAACGAGCCTTTTACCGAGGTCATCAATAAAAAATAAAATCAGAACGAAAAAGAAACACAACCTATGAAAACGAAGGATATTTCATTTAATCTGCTGTTGGCCATGCCATGCAGCATCCATATCCTAGAATCCTGCAAACGAGAATCTGGGAGTTATACTACCTCCCTCCATCTATATAAATCGCTAACAGTACAAAAAGAGTATGGATGGGAAAAAAGAGTGCTGAAACGCTGCTGGAGGAACAGAAATGATGATAAACCAAAGTGGACACAGGGAAAATTAAATTTTTCATCGGTCCAAGGATGCGCCTAACATCATAAAGTTTAATTGAACAGAACTGTTTTTATATGTAGCTACATATAGTCCTTTAGTTATAGAGCTAGATATATGTACTTTATACTAGCTAAAGGATAATGTTTATGGTATGACAGATAGATAGATAGAACAAGGATGCTAAATATATAGAGAGATGGATTGTATAATCCCAGAAGGACGAGAGTGAAAAATCTAATTAAAAATCGATGTTATGTGATTTGTGATTCTTCTCTCATCATCAAGCTATAGGCCGCTTGCTCTTCTCATACTCTCTCATCGTTTGCTGTTGCTGTGTCCCTTTTTCTTTCCACTTGACCAATAGCAAATGGCCCGCAGGACATGCAATTTGATCAATTTTTGATGGAAATTTTGAGGATAATTTCGTATTCAAGTCCTGGAACATGTGTGAGGATGTTTTCTCTTAAATTTATATGTATGTACTTGTATGTATATTTTCTACATATATTTATATAAATATATATGTATGAATATATAAATGCAATGGTAGATTGCAATGACGTGTCGTGTGTCCTCTAGGGAGGATATAAACCGAAAATGTAGAGATCTATCTCCAGCATCACAAACGTGAGTGTCATTTCAACAACAAATCAACAAACCGTATCCTGACGATGGTCGCGTTGCTGTTGCTGTTGCTATTGCTGTATCAACTAACCGTCTCTCCTCTGCTTTGCTTCAAGTCCTGACTGGCGCTATGCTCTATGCTGCTAAAATTTGATGAGCAGAAAGGCAAAAGGTGGCTTAGAATGATGATTTATATACAATTTACCCGGGTGGACACTTTGTGTGTGACACATCAACTCTTTCAACCTAAATATGTATATTGTATATATATATATGTATATGTACCCTGCCTTACCAACAACCTAACATAAATGTATATTGGGTTTGGTTTTGAAGTTTTGGGATCTGGTGATGCGAATTTAGTAGTCACTACGGCCAGCCTAACAAACTTCCAATTGAATTAATTTGCATTTTAGGACTACCTATACTATATATTGGGTTATACCTTCATTTATATGTAAAATATCATCCAGTTAAAGGAAGATAGAGGATGGGAGTGAGTGAGTAAAAAGTGATGGAATAAGGAAGGATAAGAGGAAGGGAACAAAGTTGATGCAATTGATGGTTGGTTGCAGAATCATCGATAACATTTGCTGCTTCATCAAATTGCATATCACTCTATACTCTACATATTCAAATACATACATACTGGTAAATATATTCCTTTAACAAATTAATGCATTTGTTGACATAGGAACTTAGTGTTATCAACGTGATCATCATCAAGTTCCATCCACTGGAGTCATAGAGGTTTAAATTCCTTAAGTCTTACATCGATTTAACACTTTAAATTTATATTTGGAGAAACTCTGTTAATTTGTCTTGTATTAAGTTTTCGTTTGGAAGTTTATTATTTCCCATGGGTCAACGAAAATTATAATTAATATATAAGTTCCCTTCCAAAATTATATGGAAAACATTGTAACAAAATTAATCTAAACCATTTATTTATTTTTTTGTACACTTAGGCGTATACGTAATATTTTGATTCCTATTGAATTCTGAAAGCTCTCTTTTGCACTTTACTACCTTTTTCAACTGGAATTAAGTTTTTTATCAACTTAATGATATTATCTTAAAAACTTTAAAACATAGTTTAAGCAGGAAGTCTAAAAAATATTATTCAAGGACTTAATATCCTCATGAAAAATGGATAAATGACTAAAGCCTTTCTTAATTGTTTTCAAAGTTTGAAGTAAATTTGCTATAAAATACATACAGTAAGGAAACAAGCAAACATATCCAAATCGTAAAGTAATTAAATTCTATTTTCTTGATCTTAAAAATATCTGTGGAAATTAATTTCAATGTTCACTGGGGCGTATACGTAATATTTGTATTCTAATTTTAAATCGTAATTATTTATTTTTAATTTTTCTTCTGAACTTTACGAATAGACGGCTATTGTGATCTTTATCATTTTAATAAATGCCATGCCACAAATTGTAGCGAAGAGGCTTTTCGACCCACTTTGTCTTAAAGCTGTACAAAAATAATTTAGATGTTAAACACTTTCTTAAACTTGAAAATCCTTAGTTGTTCTAAAAAATTGGATTTTTTAACTTTTTAATTTAATTAATTAAAATATTTTTTGACGCTCTATATCCCTGAAGAATATTGTAAATCAAAGGGCCTAAATAAGTAAGTAAGTAAAGTTTTGCAAAGCAGAATTCTTATACTATTTAAGAAGCTTTTAGAACTTTAATTTAATTTAGTTTTCTGATCAAAACCTGTAATTTTTAAGAATATTTTCAAAATTGAACTTAGTACATATACATATAACTTACATTTTATTTAGCTTCCATTTGTATTCAATTTAATGCAGAAAAATATAAAATTCCGCTTCTATAAGAATACTAAATAAATAATAAATTAGGTGGCGCAACAGTCCCTGAAGAACCAGGGCCTAGTGACTTACAACTCTCAACCATTTCTGAGTGCGAATAATGCTGTCAGAGATGGAAGGGACCTACAGTTTATATGCCGAATCCGAACGGCTAATTTGAGAAAGCACTTTTCATGACAAGAATTACTTTTGGAGGATTTTTCAATTCCTCGCAAGAGGCAGTACCCGTGAAAAAAGTTAGGTGGCACAGGCAGGGATTGAACCCAAGACCCCTAGCATGACAGTCCAACGCACTAACCATCACGCTACGGGTACTACAAAGCGTGATAAGAATACTAAGAATGATTAATATGCACCAAATTCGTTCCCAAAGAATTCTTTTCGCACCTTTAATAATTTTTGTCCAATTTAAAATAATTGATTGCTCAAATATTTTAGCAGAAAAATATAAAAGTTTTACATAATCCATGGAAAATATAAGTTCAAACGTTTCCAAAAACGCACTTCAAGTTTCAAAATCATAGCACAAAGTCTGCAAGGTCACTTTAAAATTTGTGTTTATTTCTTGTCTTTGGTGGGTAATTGTCTCATTTTGAGGCATTCATTTTTATAATTTTTGAGAATACTAATTCTCCTTTTATTTCATTTAGTGTTTTTTGACGCTATACAAGATAAATTTAGCATGGAAAAAAGATCAAATTTTTAGATAAATAAAAAAAACGTAAACTCAACAAATTGTCTTAGACTTACATTAATTTTCAAAAGTCAAAAAATCATTGGAGGTTGTTCCGATAAAATGAGTTTTCAAAACTGTACAAAAATACTTAATTTGGTCAGAGAATAAAAAAAATAGTCGTAATTACCTTCATACAACATCTAATAAGTCAATTCAAAAGTAATTACATTTTTTTTTTAATTTTTGAGCTTTAGTTTTTGAATTTACTCTAACAATTCAATGTCTACACAAAGTGACAAGAAAGAAAAACAATGTCCAACTGTCTATTTTTATAAAGCCAAATTAAAAATATTTTATTCAAAAATTATTATAATTACGATACTTCATTATAATAGCATAAGTTATTTTATTTAGACATTTTTTTTTTTTGTATTACAAGTCCTTGTAAAATGTTGCCAGAAATATTTTTACAGGATTTTCAAACGATCTCAAATTAAAAGTTATTTGTACTTCTTACTGATTTTATGAAATAATTGAATGTTCTAAAAATGTTCTTAGAATAAAATATAAACAGCATTCTTCACATAGTAGTCAAATGAGGTTTGCATTTACGCGTTGAAACATTGCATCCTTAAATATCTATTCTCACAGTATTGGCAGCAAAAACTAGAAAATTCTCAGAGATCTCAGAAACATGAACTTAAATCTTTAATTTAAATGAAAACCACAAATATGCACATATTTCTCTTTTGAGAATTTTTTTTTTTTTTTTTTAAATAGCATGTGTTAATTTTCGCATCTAAAATTATAAACAATCTCAATTTGTAAATTCTATAAAACGATTAATATTCTAATTAAATTGTCAACACAGTGGAATACAGTACTCAAATATACATAATGATTAAATTTTAGATAAACCAAACCATCTTTTCCGTTTCAATAAGTTCAAAATAGTTACTTAAGGTGGCAATATACTGATAAGCATATAATAAATTATTATGTAGAATGCATTCAACCATATTACAACACAACAAATACATCATATTTAAGGCATGTAGGTTGATATTTAAGCTGTTTAAGATTCTACAATATTTCTTCGACCGGAATAGAATTTCATTTAACTGATAATAATTTGCGGTTATTTTAACTTAACATCTACACCTTGATTTACATACACCTATCAAAACATATATCCTCCAACATATAGTAAATAATAATCAGACACAAATAACCATAGACATATGTATGTATATGTAATCCTTACATAACACCCATACTTACTGATAATATGAAAGGATAATATTAAATTTGCCTTTTGATTGAACTTCAATTTAATTCACATCAAAATAACCACAAAAGCCAATTGATAAATTTATTATCATTACCATACTTAATCTCTCTCTTTTCTTTGAAATGTTCCCCTTAAATTTAGATTAAAATGCAGTTATATATAATTTATATACATAAAGGTGTGTAGTGTATTTGTCAAACCACAGGAAATTAATTAACTTATTGAAAAATGTCCTTCCACAAGAAAATACAAAAAAGCCACACACACACGTTGCACTATTCTCATCTTCATCATAACCTCAAGAAAAACTAACGGAATAAAATACAATACAAACGTGAAGATGGTGTATTTGTATGTGACATACACAACTTTACGGTTAACCACTTCATCACGCAAATAATGCATCTCTGGCAACGACGACTTTGGTTACGGTCACAACTTCTACAAGGCAAGGATATTTGCTTTAACTTTGGTGCGCCTTTCAAATGAGTGAGTGTCTTTGAACACAAAAACCACAATGGTTTGTTTGTATTTATGTTGGGTTTGTGTGTTGTTGACTTATAACATAAACTCACACTAGTTATATTATAGAGTTTGAGGGTTTTTGCGCAAAAGTCAAGAAAGTTAAAATAACCATACCAACTTAACAACCATCCAAAATAAAAAAAAGGAAGAAGAAAGTGAAGAAAATTTAAGAAATTTAATATTTTAGTGTGAAATTTACATCATGGTATCACTTATGACTTGATGGTAAGTGGACTGAGGAAAAATCAATGGACTCCTCACAAAAATGTATTTAATGATCAATGCGATGATTAAATACATTTGTATACATTTTCTGCACACATAATATTTGTATTCATTACATATTCAAATCTTTAATGATAACAGGCATTCGTGTAGTAGTGTGGGCATAACAAATCCAAAAGCATTTCATAGGTCTTCTGTGATGATTACAAACTTTGTAACCAGTAAATTTTGAGTTTGTTAGGTTAACAATTAAATAATTTAAAATATTGACTAGACTCATTACATAAAACTGATAATGAGTAAAGTTCTTATGCATAATCCTATTTAGTGATCTAATGCACATAATTATTCCATTAAGTTATTAAATACAAATTATATGTTTATTAACTATAGATTTAATAGACTCATTCAATAATTATGTATATGCATTTATCTCAACTTATCTAGAATATGTAATTTAGTAAAGTTTGTATGCAGTCATAGGAAATACACAAGTAATTACATTCATATATTATGTACTCATTACATAAATGTATGCACTTATTAGATAAATCAATTTAATCGATACATCAATATTAAAAACATTTATCCACTTAATCTATGTACTTATTCCATAAACGTATGTACTTATCACATACATTTTATTTCATATATTATATATTTTTTATCTACATACTCGTATGTCGTCTGACATTCTAAGGTCTTAGGTACAGGACAATTTAGTTACTAAGATTTGTATGCACTCATTAGAAATATGTTAGAAAATTTAGTCATTTCAGGAATCTATGTACTCATTACATAAATCTACTTATTGCATGAATATATGTACCCATTACATAAATATTAAAAAAGACTTTGCACTTAATCTATATACATATATAAATTTAAATTGTTTTCTTTCATATTTTTTGCATTTATCGTCTGACGTTCTTTAAATAAAAAACTCGATATTCAAAAAATATATTATTTACAAGAGTATTTTTTGAAGAAGTTTTTGTACTTACTATATATATTTCTCTCTCAGTGTGTTCAGGACTTTAAAGCTAAGCAAAGTTAACCATAAAACTGATTTAGATGCAAACTTAAAAAAAACTTGTCCTAAACTGATTACTTTTGAAGTCCCTTTTCTAAGACATAAACAAATTGTAATTCTACCTGACTTGAGTACCTTCACATTTTCAAATTTAGTGTCCTCTATCAAAATTGTAGGTATTCTAAAATACAATAAAATGAACTGTCATTTCCTTAAGCTACTCCTTAATCAAAAATTTCACTTTAAATACATTTCATTCAATTCAATCTAACTAATTAAATTCTTCTACAAATTAACATTCAAAAGATATCGCCCTTCAGCTCTCTGGCACAACCATTAAAAATTATTTTCATTGAAAATTCCACAAAACAAAAAACCTATAGCTTGGTAGCATTCCAACTTCCTTGTCTTTATTTTATTGCTTCAGAGAAAAAAAAAACTAAATATTTATTAACCTATACCTACCTTGAATCCGATAGTCCTTATTATTATACATACGTTGTCGTTCTTATAGAACTAGAACCGTGAATCTTCTTCGCACAGTTATAATATTTTATCCTTGCTTGAGAATAACAATTTATTTATGTACATAGAGACATAGGGATATATATTTTCCGCGCCTTGATAATTCAATTGCCTATCCTTTAGCCTTAGCCTAAAAGTACCAGCAAAACAATGTGACACCACGAAAGCAATTTTAATCCATAAAAGTGAACGAAGAAAACACCAAATTCCGTAAATTTGCCATTCCGTTGTTATATTTCTTCCTTCCGTCCTTAAGTCCTTTATTTTGGTTCAAATTCAAAGTAAGAACAAAAAAATAAGAAAAGAAACAAAAGAAGGATGTTTTTCCCAATCCTACCTTTGGAAGGATACTCGTAGAGGCTTAAAGAAGGTATAGGAAACAAAATCCTTTTTTGTCCTATTTTTGGTGTGACTATACAATGAAATCTCGTTAAAGTGTTAACACAAACCATTCCACCTACCGCCACCACCACCACCGTTCGAGGGCAACGAGGACAACTACGACGCCACTGAACCGAAAGTCGTGTATACACAGAAGGCTCATTCACTAAGTTTGTCTCATTTAATGTATTTCTCTCATCGCCACTGCCACGCCACCACGCCGCCACCGCGCGCGCCGCCGTGCCGCTAAGTCGTTTTTTGAAGAGCAAGCAAAATGGATGTTTGCTTAAGCAGAGGTTTTTTGGCAGAAGGACATCATCTTATGTAGGTATAACAAACAAAATACCCCCCCTCTCCCTCCTCGTTGCCGATTGTTTGGCATTCATTTGATCCTTCCCATTCCAACGAACTATTGTTATAAAGTGCGCGCATAAAATTAATTTACACCATCGTATTTAGTTACCCCACGGGGTTATTTCGGCTTTCCAAGAATCTGATGGATGGTTCGATGGAAGGAGGGATGGTGGTTTAGATACTTTATAGAGAAGGTCCTGCTCCCATCACAGAGCACGCGATAGATTCTTAAGAAAAATGACGCTAACGAAGATTCCATTTGCTCGCCGCCCAAAGCCAAATATATATGTACACGTCGAGTATATTTATTTAGATAGATAGAGAGGGTGCTTCTTTTGGTGTAGCGTAAATTTCGAATCCTTATAAAAGTATACCTAGCCTATACACAATTTGTACACAAAAGAGGCACACAAAGTAGAGTACTTTGCTTGTAATACCATTTTAAATTGGAATTTATATTGCTCTGTTCCTGCAACATTGAAGCGAGCGACGACGTTGGTGGCGCGGCGATACAGTGATGGTGAGAAGGGGCATGATGCCTCGATCTCATATACTAAATGCCTTGAAATTATTTTGTTATTTCGTTGAACGAAATTCAACACTTTTTTGCAAAAATCAAATTTCCTTGAAAGATGCTGGGAAGCGTCATATACTCGTTTTCGTCCTTGTAAATGAATCAACACACAACACAACCTAAACTGAGATGTTTTTTTTTTTCGTATTCAGTTATTCAGAGAGGCGTCTAAGTTCCTTCCTGGTGGTAGCGGTAGGTATAGACTATATAATTTCACCGCGGCAGTGTTGACAACCAACAAAACAGAAAGTGGCAATAGAGACAAAGATTCATACCCCTCCCCTATATTTGATAGAAAATCCAAGGACAATGCGAGAGTAGAAAACAAAAAGAAAATATTTCCGCATGACAAAAACATCACCATCACCATCAGGACCTTTTCAGGGCTTTTCTTCTTTCTTCACAGCATCAGCAGCGGCATCGGCAGCGGTGGCGGGCGTCTCCAGCGTCTCGTCTGGTTTTGGTTTGGAGTTCCTTTCCTTGGCAAATGAAGAAGCGACTCAAAGAAGCCCAGCGAGCGAGCTAAACAATTTATTTTATCTCATTCACACCTAAGTGCTATATAAACAACAATTTGCCTCTAATACAATTTTGCGCTACATCCTTTTGAACACCTTCAAATGTTTTTTTTGTTTTTTATTCATTTTTTAATATCATTGTTCTGGTTGAAAAAAACAAAACAGAGAAAAAAGGATAAAAAGGATGTTTGTTGTGTTTTCATGTTGTTGCACAAAATCTGCACAAAGCGAGAAAATAAATATATTGTAAGCCAGTTAGTATATAGGCGACAAAATATATTAACTATAGGATCTCTCTCTAAGGAGACGACAACATCACACACAATCCTTAAACATAGGACACAAGGCATACAGAAACAAGGACTAAAGGACACATTTTTGTCTACATTTTGGAATTCGAGTTCTGTAAAGGTACAAGAAGTAATGGTTGTGTCCTGTTTTTGTTAAATTCAAGTCTCGACTACTAGCCTCTTAAAATAATGACAAGGACATTTAATTTAAGTTGACAATGCTAAGTGCTTGCTAACATTGTTGGTGTCAAGTTGGAGTAAAGATTTGGTACAATAGAGAAATAGATAGAAGGACAGTCAATGTTAGGATGGAAGTAGGATTCTGGAATCAAAAATAGAACACTTATTTTTTAAATGGTGTGAAATTTAATTTTTTAATAAAATTAGAGAAACCACAGGTGAGATAAATAGGGTTCTTTGTCCCCCAGTTTTTCGAAATCTTCTGAAATATGTATTTTTAAACCAGAACAGACAAGTTCCAAGTTTCAGGGACTTATAAATATATTAAACTCTTATAATAAGTACTTGAAAATAACAAGTTCCGATATTTTTCCAAGTATTTCGTCGGAAGTAAGAAGTTTTTGGGAAACTTAAATGGTATTGGTAGTATTGCTCAAGTACTTAATGTGAATTTCAAGTAATTAAGTCAACGATACCCACTTTCACCTTCTACAAGTATCTGTTGTGAATTTTAAATTTTAATTCCTTGAAGCCTTGAAATACTTAAGTACTTTAGTACTACTCTGATTTAAACGAATCCATGAGGCACAAATATTGCACTTGTGATAGCTATCGCTCAAAGCCCTAACTTATTGATGTTTACAAATCATTTATGTTATGTAAATCAAGAGCTTTTGTTTCACGGAAAATAGCTTTCGAATCCAAGCTTTTAGAAAATAGGCATTTTTGACATCGTATGTAAATTAAGGGAAAAGTGTAAGAGATTGTAGGTGTCAGCTGTTTTAAAAATTGAAACAAATCCAAAAGCTCTTTAATACCATTTGTGTATCAAGAACTCATTTAAAAAGTAAAATGTTAATAGTATTACTGATTTTTTTTCGAAAACCGTTTTCTATAAGTGTAGAGTTTTGTGTATGCTTTATTTTTCTCTTGATACAAATTCGATTTCGCTTTAAGGACTTAAACCTCCATTAAGACAACATGTTTTAAGGTCTTAAAAAAATGTATAAAGATATGTCAAAAAACATTTTACCATACTATTTGAGCCTTTTAGATGTCACTTCCAGCTCATAAGTTTAATAGGAACCATCACAGCGAGCACATACATATCTCATCTCTAGGCACACACATCACACACTATGTTTCTTCTCCTCAACCCCCTTCCTCCCTCCCTGCATCATCATTTCACACCAATGACATACATTTCAAAATGACATACACCACCCTTTTTTGTCAGCTTCGTCAGTCGATTTCCGTTCATCTTTTTTTTTTAATTTAGTATTTTATTTTTTAAGCCGCAAAGCTGTCACGAACGTGACAAAATCTATTTCATTCAACTTTATCATATATTGAAAAAGAATTCAAACCCATTTGGATGGCGTTGTTGGCACGACGATGACGCGGCGCGGTGGCTGTAGCGGTCCTGAATTGCGGGAACTGAACTCTGAGCGAGTACCTATTGCAGCATCCCATACATAGAAAGAAAGTCATCAAATTTTGTGTTTTTTGTTGTTGAATTATGTAAATTTTTGCGATACAAATAGACAAATAACAAAAAAGAATCACAAAACTCACAATATGATGGAATACCCTCTTCTATACCTACTCTACCATCATCGTCTCTCACCCACTAAAAAGGATGAGAATATTATTCTGTCATCCTTTCGTACGTACCATACACCATTGTGAAAGCGTCAGTAACGATAAAATTCTGAAGCATCACAATTCAACAAAACACTGATGACTAGGTCTGAATTTTATACCCGTCCGTCCGTCAGCTTCGCCGCTCGTCGCTCGTCGGTCGTCGGTTTCGTCCTTGTTTCCAGAACAGAGCTGCGTATCAAAACCAAAAACGGGTGCCTTATAAAATTGCCTTTGTCGTATTTTCCATAATATGTAGGTATACAGAGTACACTCGCATATAACTAATACGATAGATTTCCAAAATGTCAAAAAGGATATAGCACATGTATGCCGAAAGGACTATAGAGAGAGAGAGGTTGAGAGGAAAAGGGAGAGGGAGATAGAGTTTATATTCCAACAGATCCTCTATGATGACTGACAATATCCTGTCAGCTGGCACATTTACATATTCATGCATTTTTACGCGTTGCTCACTTTGCTTGCTATATAGCAGAGCCTCTGCTTTGCTTGCTTGGATGAATAGCTAGCTGGTTAGCTGGGACTGGCACTGGCACTGGCTATGGGTCTGACTGTGTGTAACGTCATGAACATAAACATTTCTCAGGAAATCTTTTCATATATTTTTTTTTGGTATAGTACATATAACATGGGTTTGGGAGCTAGAGATAGGTATGGCGGCTGAAATAAGGGCAGAGATGTTATTCCTATAAAAATATCTATCAATTTAAATACTACAAAATCAACAAAAAGGATACAATTTTCATAAAATGTTCGCCCTTAAAATTTATTATTTTTTTCAATCAGGGATTATAAAACCTGTGGTCCTTATGGATTGAATAACTGGGTTTATTTCTTTTATGTAAGTACGATTTAAGATACTCGATTTCCATTTATATAACATCGCTGTTGACTATGAACATAAAACAGAGCACTGCCATGGTTCCATCATGTACATATATTCTATAATACAAAATAGTGCGGAGTCCAAACTTTCTCGCATGATGGAATTTTTGAAACGCGAATATTTTAAAATACAATATAAATATAACCCAGCCACACCAAAAATCGTTTATACCCTTGCTATATGTAACGTATACGTAACATATAGATACCATACTAGTTCGCATAGTCATAAACCCCTCCCTAACCTCACTCCCCCACATATCATGGCCATCACAAGTCCAGTTTTTCAGTTTTCAGTTTTTAGTGAAAATAAAATTGAAAATAAAAATAAAAGTAGGATGGTCAGGACATTGATAGCGGGGCCAGGGTGGCGGGCAAATATTTTAAATCACCCGCTGTTTATATGGGCAAACAAAAATAGCATAATATTAACATAACATACATTTCGTATAAACTATATCCTAGCTAGAGAAAGGATATATTATTATAACTACTACGACCACCTATAAAAAGGACGCATACGAAATATAGACAATAAAATGTGAAAATATTTACAATCAACAAAACACAACAACAACAACAACAATCCACACATCACCATCACAGAACACCAAACAAACAAAAATAAATTTTAAACAAAACAAAAATATATTTTTTTGATAATAAAAACAGAAACGATAAAAAATAAATAAAAGGATATTATGTTAGGCGAAAGTTAAAATAAGCGGAACCATCATAATATCATCGCAGTTTTTGTGTTGGTGTTTGTTTTCAAGGATATACATATAATCCGAAGCATGAATTTTTGAACTTACTTTTTCCTTTTATTTTGTTTATTGTTTTTTGCATCCGCATATCACTTTTAGGAGGCTTTAGAATGGAGTTTAAACAATAAAAGAATGGGATGTTTGGACTATATAACTTTTCTCTACTTTTGTTTTCAAAAAGTCTACAAATAAATATGATTGAAGACCATAAAAAGCGAGTGGATTAGAGCTTTTTTAGGGCAACCAGACAATATTGGAAAGCATAAGTTATTGTTTAGTATCAAGTGGTCTTCTGTTTGCATATACAATAGAATCCTTTAGTTATTTTAAGAATTACAGACAAATTAATGGAACCGAAATAGTGAAAGTTTTTGAACTAACTACAAAATGTTATTCATAAAGTACAATTTTTACTAAATGACGTTTAAAATGAGTAGAATCACGAAAAAGGTTTAAAAATTTGAGCAAAGAGTAAGTTTTAGTTTAATTTTGGGACAAAAAAGTCATTATTTAAAAAAACGGTTTGATTCGATAAAAATGTATAGTAAAAAGATTTTCAGGTGGAAATTTAAGGTTTCCAATGAAAACATAGCACCTTTTGGAAGTTTTGAAGCGAACAATTAACTCTTAAAAGCGTTGTTTTTAAAACTTCTTCAACAAAGGAGAGATTTGTTTTGAACATCACTTAACTATCCCAGAGATGTCTGTGCGTGCTTATGTACGTATGTTCGTACAACCGTTCGTCCATAGCTAAAGAACCAGTAGAGATATCGACTTAAAATGAATTTTGTTATACAGATAATAATGCAGAAAGATGCAGGAAGGACTCTAAAAAAATTGCGTGGGAGGTATTTTTACAATAGCAATTTAAAAAAAAGGTGAACATTTTGGTTAACCCAAAATATCTCACGAACCAATAATGATAGAGATTTGAATTAAATTTTATATCATATATTGTAACGCGATATCAAATAAATATATTTTTGGAAAAAATTGTGCAACAAAAAATAACCTTTTTAATATCTGGTAAAATTTTGAGAAAAATCAAATTGACTGTTTTTGTATAAAAAATAAAAACCTAAAAAAAAAAAACATTATTAAGATTTGAGAAAAATCGAATTGACATTTTTTATAAAAAATAAAAGCCAACAAAAAAAACAATATTAAAACTTGGTAAAAATTTACTTTCGACTCAAATATCTTTTAAAAAACTTGACGAATTGACAGTTTTCTTACAAAAA